>CM060832.1:67807500-68407500 GCA_030762175.1 Metallyticus violacea
TATGAATTTTCTGAATGCTATATCATTGTATATTTCTCAGTACTTTTATATAGCTCTGAATTGTAAAGGTTAGACGTGCCTACTACAGTTAGACTATTATGAAGTTGTTGACAAAAGAGTTGAGGTTTTTCTTTGTATAAAGGACGGAAACCAAACATTGTCTGATCTTTTAAAAGGATTCATTCAATGGGGAACGGTCACTTTGTGAAAGTTACTTACGCGTGGGTGTTATAAACAAGAAAGAACTTTAAAGAGATGGAACCGTTAGGATTTTATAGTCCGCGCATAAGAAAGTGTTATGGAAGGTTTATTTCGTCATGATTATAAGACCCAGTTGCCAGTCAGAGAACGGGATTCAAACAAATGTTCTACAAGCTTCTCTGAGAAAAATTTGAAAAGGTCAACTGTAGAAGTTTAAATGGTGTGTGAAGAGACCATTTTAAGTCATTCGAAAACTCACGCGTGGGGTAGTCAGAGACACGCGCTTTCCAAGATTAGACACGCGCTCCTCAAGTTAGGAGACAACAGATAGTATTTGAATTCATTTTCAGAAGCAAGGGTCGAAGTAAAGTGTGGCACAAATTGTGAAGATTCTCAGTATAAATGCTCACTTTAAACCACGCTATTTTGACTGAATTTTCATCTATAAAAAGACAGTGTCGGCGAGAGCAGGATTTAAGGAAAGACAATTCGCGAGTTTTAGCTAATAACAATACGCGTGCATAAGTAAAATACAACTCCGGCTATTAGAATTGAGAAAAACCATCCCAAGATATAAAGTGACCCAACTATTGCTGTAAATAAATAAATCAATCCTTGGTAAATAACCAAGTGGCACAGTGTTTAGGCATTTCTCGCCTTGTTAGTGAACGGGGAGGCACTTAAGAACTCAGGGATAAACAACAAATAAACTGTGTGTATACCATTTATTTCTCAGCGAGTTATCTTTCGCCCCAGTCCTCCAAGCCGTCTCCCCATTGAACTAGCATCAAGAAAAACCACCTAAACCACCTGGGACTGTTGTCATTCCTAATTGGAACTAGGAATAATAACAAGCAATTTACAACAGTTCGAGGCAATTTCCACGACCAGAATCAACGCAGTTGTTAATCGACAGTAGAAAGGGGACATCAAGAATGCCGGCTTAGATAACAGCGGCCTTCACTTCTTAACTATTCCTAATAAATCAACATCAACGATAACAATCCAATTCCTAACTAATTAATACTGTTGATCCAGTTATCCAATCAAATCAAATTATCCTCACACATGCCCATAATAATTGTTCCAAAGTAAACAGTGACTCAGGTCTTAGCGAGGATAAACTGCTATCTGATACTATGGTGTCATAATTTTTGTTTCACAGAACTTGACATCCACAAAAATAATACTTTTTAGGAGAGATATTCTTTTAATTAATTCACAAATATAACACATTATTTTCACAACTAATATCATTTTAGAGAAAAGAATATAAACCAAATAGACTGTAGGTATTTTGCATTTTTGTGTGTGTGTGTGTTTAAATATGTGTCCTTAAATTTACTCTAAAATAACAATTTTTGTTAAAAAATCAACATCTATGCACTTTTCTAATAATTTTCTAAGCTTTTTAATAAAAAATTTCAGGAAAAAAACGGACTATCCTGTAATATTTAAATCATATTGTGCAGTAAAACGTAGAATAATATATCTCAGATATTTATATGCAAAAACGTTGTATCATTGCACAATCCTGTCCAACAATAATGTCAATTATAAACGCATAATAGAAACGGGACAGTTCACCGATAAACACAATATAATAATATAAAAAGAAGCTTCTTCATCAATATACAGCATTCTTCTGACAATCCCGGCACAAGTCTTCATAAAATGTTACATCTTCTTCTGTAGACACATCGAAGTACATCATTAATTTCTTTATGTCAGCACTCCTTTTTTCAGTAATGTGATTTATGAATAGAAGTTCCACATCTGTACCAATGGTCTTTGCATTACTTTTCTCGGCTTAGGAATTTCAACTTCTATACTGGACCCCGTTTTCACGGATACTTTACGGGCGTCAGTTATTTTGAATGGAAGTTTCTTCTTCAAAATTTCTTGCGATTTAGATTTAAAATTGAAAATTTTCCAGTCTTTACCAAGAACCAGGTACTACCATGTTTTCCTAATATCGCATGGTATTCTAAAGGTAAAATGGTCGTGTCTACTCTTCGGTAATCGTTTCTCAATATTTCCGAAGATGCGGCCTAGAGGAAGATAACTCTGACTATGGGTGAGAAAATAATAGAAGATCTTCTTGAAAACAGAAGACTTATCTATTATTTTCATGAGAATGGACAAGACTTTGATTTTTATTCTGTGAGGCACATGAATCAGAGAACGAGTTTTCTTTACTTTCTTCAAATTATTTTCCAATTCATTATATAGTGACTCAGTGCAGATTCCAGCAGATGTTAAGTTTTGTGAAAACTCCATTTTTTCGTCTACCTTTTAAGCCAGTAGGTGCTAAATTTAGACTACGCCAATGAATTCAGTTGGTTCTAAAACATATGGATACACTAATATCTCAAAACTGAAAATTTTGTATGTGTTAAATTTTGTGAAACCCTCCCTCAATTATGTTTGATTGTTGTTGCAATGTACTTTGTTTATGAGTTGGCAAGAAGGATGCCAGCCATCTCATATGGATGCAAAGGAAATTGTGACTCTCGTTGCACGGCTTTTATTGAAATTTTTTACAATAACCGATTATGGAACTGTCACAGAGTGTATATTCAAGACTAAATCCACTACCTAGACCCCAATGCGGTATCGATAATACAGAAAATGGCGGAATTGAGGTTTGGACCTGTTGCTGTTATTAAGCACATGGGCTTGTTTATTTGCAGATAGGTCACATGGTTTAGAGTTGAAAATAAATCAACAGTAGTAGGTTAGTTTTTTGATTTTATTAGTTTACATTATTTAAGTGAAATTTCACCATTCAGCAGATAATGCAAGAAAAGAGCAACTGCCTATTGGAGTGCGCTTTGTGGAGAACATAATTACTGTTCATATTATAGAGAAGAATTTTTGGGATTTACACCACTTAATGATCTGTTTATCCCTAGTATAACAAACTCCATTACTTCGTTTTTAACTGAAGTTAGTGTTGATACGAACAAGTTCATTAGATATACATGGCTATAATAAAACTGAACTACAAAAGCTTATTATAAAACAGTATCCTAAAACTCTATTTCTCCATTGCAATGCACATAATCATAATTTAGTGTCAATTACCTCAACAATGCTACGGAAATAAGAAACTGCTTCGGAACAGTGAAGGAAATGCTATGTTTTTTCTAATTAGTGCACTTCTAAGAAAATTGAAAATGTACCTTTACCATGTGAAACTAGGTGGACAGACTGTAAAATATAAAGCAATTCGCCTATTGTCAGAGCATTCTGTTTCCATTATTGCAGTTCTCCAAACGCTGTCAGTGGATGAAAAAAGTCAGCATATGCTATTTTGCTCCACCCCTGCTTCTGTATTTCTGGTGTATTTACACATTATTCAAAAATATTCTTCCCAGTTGAACCCGTGTTTAGCATTCTTCAATAAATACAAATCGATTTCTACGGTGTACTAGAATATGTATTGCAACTGGTAGTTCTGTTTGAGAATCTCAAAAGAAGGCGGTCGAAATCTTCAGCTTGATATTCGTGCAAGATATTTCCACGAAAAGTACCCAGACAAACTCATTCATCCAATCAACCAGAAGATGTGGAGGAAAAGTTCAGATGAAACTTGACCTTTTTTTTTTTTTTTTTTTTTTTTTGGCGTTGATATAATGATCAAATTATATTTACAGTGACCTGATGTTTGGGGATATCTTCAGAAGAGCAAATCAAGTCAACTTGATGTTAAGCAATTGATTCTAGGAATCAGGAAAAATAAGAGATAAATATGTAGTATAATATTGGCAAAGAGTGTTGAATTTTTCTTCATTTCCTTTTCAGTTACAGTGCTGAGTTTTTATGGCTGGAACTGCAAGAAATTTAGCTGAGATGGCGTTCATGATTTCAAATTTACCTTATGCTGTCGAATTATAATTTCCAGGTAACTGTTAGAAAGAAAATACTCGGAACCTTTCTTGTACATTCGATATTCCTTCGTTAACTACCAATTCATCAAATAACTTCTTAACTTGGTGTTGCCGCGTTGTTTTGCAGAGTGTAATTTCCAGGAAATCCTTTGCTTCCTTTAAAACAATACTAGGAAATTACTGAATCAACTCTATTATATTATATTATTTCGAGTTTGTTTTAATATTGATGTGGCCGTCAATAAATGAATGGGTTTTTCTTGTAAATAATTTGAAACAATATTGGTGTTCTGTAATATTTTACGCTGGAAAACAAGCAAACTACAAATTGAAAAGAATTGAGATCTTTTTTTATTGCAAGACCTGCATTTTTCAATAGATTTGTTCGAGATTAGAAGTACATAATATATTCTCAAGGTAAATCATCACTGCAAAATCCAATTTTTCCACGCGAATAAACAGTCAAATTATGAAAACCAGCTCTTATGATTTTTTTCTCCCCCCAATGTGAGTATGGTTGTCCCATTATCCAAGACACTATTTAATTCCTCTATTGCGGTAAACTTTCACTAAAAGCACATAAACTTTCTCGACAGTTGTATAAAAGTTCCATGATTCTGAAATGTCACCTATGGAATCATTTAGAACTAAATTTAAAATTTGACTCGCGCACTGTACTCTACCTTTGATACGTGCTTGCTGGCTTGCTTACCGCTCATCTACGCTTCCCCATCATATCCTTGGCCGAAGAGGTCTCTGAGCAAAAATTTGTCGATCTTTTCTTTTCACGCCCTGGGACACTGATGACCTGAGATGACCTGAGATTATTCCAAACTCCCCTCAAATAAAAAAAAAATAAAATAAAAAAAAAAAAACCTTGATCGCCACTCTTGTTTGGATCCAATTTTTTGTATTCCAGCATCTTAATGATTTCCTTTTCGAACGATTTTCCAGTTTGCTCACATATTTTATAGAACCCAATAGAAGATTCGCAAATATTTACTGATTTTCCCGGCACTATTGTAACTTGTTATCATCATTACACTTAACTGATCATCTTTACTTATGTCCTGAGTTGTATCTAACAAGATTAAAACCAATTACATTTATTTAATATGTTAACAATGGATTTGAATACTGAGGAAGACGAGTGAAATTAGTTCATTTTGTATTTGGGGGCTTAAATATTGGGTCCTAATTTTCTCATTGTCGACCTGGTAATGGGTCATATACAGCAAGTAGTTCAATGGGGCCCCATTCATAACATAATGTAAACTTAAAAGTAAAAGCTGAGTGTTATGTATTGTGAATGGAACCATTCACAATGAGTCACGTAAACATAAAAATAAACGTGCAAAATTCTTATACATGTTATGAGACATAGGTATTTCATCATAACCACGAAAATGTATATATTACCATGAGCCAATGTTAATATTACGTTCAATATTCATGACAGTATATAAATTACTTTAATGTTTTCCTTTAAAAACTGTGGTACAATGGTTTTACTTTTCTTCCATCTCTCGTATGTTAAATAGGATGCATAATGAACAAATGAGGTTCGTGCTTTTCTTTCTACTTTCCTATTGCCTGCCGATCTTTAGTTATTGTACCATTACACCATGCATCTGCAAAATTCTTGATGCTTCAGTCAGCGAAGAGCCAACATACATGACATTACACCACATTTAGAATTAGTGAGTACCATAACTTAAACCTTGCTTGTCCATTTTTAACCTCATTATAATAAGAGTTGAAATATTTAATTGTTGGCGAGTTTTTCAGAAAAGGATCTTCATGTTAATGGAATATAAATTAGCAATTTTCATTTTTAAATCATCACTTAATACTTCAGTAAAGCGGCCATGGCCAGTATCAATTAAATGTATCGCATGGTCAGTATGAGAATACCAGAACCATTTTGTTCTCAGATTCATTTATTATATTGTAACTTACGTCGTCAATTGAAACACGTAACTATCAAACCTGCTATCAACAGCACTAGGAGTGTATTCACTTGTACTTTAAAAAAAAACAGAAGTTCTTTTCAACTTCCTGATCGACGTTATTCTTTCACAGCTAACTTCCTTTTTGAGCGCCTCTTAAATATTTATTTTATTTAAAATCATGTTTTCCTAAATCTCTGAGTTCACCAACACATATCACGCCTCTCAAGAGGAAACTGATTTTCTGTGATTCATAATTTCTTTGCATGCAAATTGTGCACTCTCATAGTCTATTATACATATATATATATATATATATATATAAATGAAAAATAAAAATAAAATAACACTTAACAATGTAACATATTAACAGTAATAATAAAAGTGGATAAGGATAAAACACTAAGATAAAGTCACACTTGAATTTCAAGTGTGACTTTATCCTAGTGTTTTATCCTTATCTACTTTTATTATTACTGTTAATTATATATATATATATATATATATATATATATATATAATATAATATAATATAATAGTAATTATAAAAGTAGAAAAGGATAAAACACTAAGATAAAGTCACACTTGAGATCGATATATTTCGAACTCGTTGAGTCCTTCTAAGGCAAGAAGACAAGTGACGGTGATAAAAGTAAACATTGAGTATCAAAGGTAACGTTATACATGGAAACAGATGAAACTAGAAATGAGAGTGTGAGGGGAAAAAAATTAATGCGTAAGATTTAAACCAGGTAGTATACGTGCTTTATGTAAAAATATAGCTGCCATTTCTCTATCTCTGAGTAAACTTTCAAAGCATTGTGTAGGTAACGCATCAATAAGTGTTAGATTAAAGGCATCATCAAAATCCTTACAGTGAGATAAAGCATGTTGGGCAACCGGCAAGGAAACTTGGTTTTAACAGAACGTCTATGATTGTTCATACCTAGTGAAACAACAGTAGAAGTTAAGCCAATATAAAATGCTTTGCAAAGTTTACAAGATAACATATATACGACGTTCTTGGAAGAACAAGTACCAAATGAAGAAATGTTAAATTCTCTGGATAAATTAGGGCTGTGGAATGAATGGCACGGCTTAATAAGTGCACCGGTTTTACATTTAGGGCGTTGGCAAGGATATGAGCCAGCAACGGGACGAGGTAAATTCGGAGGAGATAGGTTTCGGTGAAATAAACTTTTAAGATTAGGGGGTGTTCTGAAAGTAAGTCAGGGACAAATTTAGAAAAATCATTTAAAGATGGGTGCATTAACAAAGTATCGCGACATTCTTTCAAAATAGGTCTGATGCTTTCAATTCCAAGCACGAAAGTAGTAACAAAGTTAATAAAGTTCTTATTAGAAGTTTTAGGTTTGCATTGAAAATTTTGTGCGCTGGGATTAAAGGGGATTTTAAAAAAGAGGGAAGATAATTTGGTCTTGGAACTTTTGAGCTAGGTTTTTTAATATACTTGTCAAGAGATGAAAAGTTGTTACAAAGGCGATGACCACGGATATAAAGCGAAAAAGGAATAGACCTTTTGATATGCAAGGGATGACAGCTATCAAAATGAAGATACTGTTGTAAATTGGTAGGCTTAATGTGCACAGACGTAAGAAGAGAGCCATTACATAAAGAAATATCAATATCTAGGAACGTAACAGTATTGGGAGAGACAGAAAAAGTGAACTTAACTGAAAACTTGGAGTTAAAATTAGTAAGGAATTGATTGAGAGATTCTGAGCCATGAGTCCAAAGCACGAATATATCATCCATATATCTCAACCATAATAATGGTATCAAAGGTTCTGACTTAAGAAATTCCTCCTCTAAGCGAGTCATAAAAAGATTGGCATAAGACGGTGCCATTCTGGTGTCCATCGCAGTACCTTTATTTGTAGATAATATTTATTATCAAAACTAAGCCCATTGCGAGTGAGGACTAGATAACCAAGATGACAAGTGAAATCTGTGGATGGGGTATGAGGAGATGCTCGAGAGTCCAAGAAATGTTTAACGGCAGCTAATCCTTCATGATGGGGAATGTTAGTATAGAGTGACGTTACATCGATAGTGGCCAGAAGTATATTAGAATGTGCCTAAGGGTCAACTTTCTTTAGTTTACTGAAAAAATGGAAGGAATCTTTGATATAGGATGGCCTAGACGTAACAAATGGCTGTAACCAACAATCTACTAGAGCGGAAATACGTTCAGTGGGGGATTCGAAGCTGGCTACTATTGGGGGCCTGGACAGTTCTTTTTATGAATTTTAGGAAGAAAATAGATGGTGGGAGTACGGGGGACATGAGGAGTAAGTAGAGTGATATCTTGGGAACTAAATCCTTCAGCAGTACCAGAAGATGTAATAAAAGAAGCTATTTCTACATGAAACTTGACTATAGGGTCGAAAGACAATAGTTCATAACAAGTGACATCTCTAAGCTGTCGGTAAGCTTCAGCATTGTAAGAAGAAATGTCCTGTATAACTACTGAGTATCCTTTATCGGCTAGAAGAATAATAACATCAGGATTATTAGATAACCTTTTATGTGCTGATTTCTCTCGTAAAGTTATCTTTTGGGGTGATCTTATCTAGAAATTTAGAATCACTAATCGAGGTTAAATATCGTTAATAAACATTTCTAAAGGATGGCTAGAAGGTAAAGAAGAAGGTTGAAGTTTGGCGGGAGGACGAAACTTGAGAAGGCAAGGTATAAAACCAAGTTTCTTTTGCCGGTTGCCCAACATGCCTTATCTCACAGTAAGGATTTTGATGATGCTTTTAATCTAACACTTATTGATGCGTTACCTACACAATGCTCTGAAAGTTTACTCATAGATAGAGAAATGGCAGCTATATTTTTACATAAAGCACGTATACCACCTGGTTTAAATCTTACGTATTAATTTTTTTTCCCCACACTCTCATTTCTAGTTTCATCTGTTTCCATGCATAACGTTACCTTCGATACTCAATATTTACTTTTATCACCGTCACTTGTTCTTGCCATAGAAGGACTCAACGAGTTCGCAATAGTTCGATCTCAAGTGTGACTTTATCTTAGTGTCTTTTAAGCTTTTCTACTTTTATAATTACTGTTAATTTGTTACATTGTTAATAGTGTTACTTTATTTTTCTTTATATATATTAAAGAAAGCCAATAAAAGTACATAAGCTATGAATTTTTATAATTTATATATTATATTTAATTTGAGATTAATTTAATCTCCCTATTTTCTAAAATTTATATTTAAACAATTATAAAATAATAATATTAATGCACGTTCCAGACATAGACATTATTGTTGCGTATACAAATTGATAGTTCGTGCGAGACGAGAAATAAAGAATTGAACAAGTTTCGGAGAAGCGGAGTGGGAATTAACGTTTTTTGTTTCTTCATCGGAAAGAAAAAAATTGCAAATTGAGAAGCGATTGGGGAAAAAACACAACTCTATTAGAATTCTGCAAATAGTATACCTTTGGAAAACATGAATAAAATATGATATGCATAATCGAAATAATATCTTCATGTAAGCTTATTTTACAGAATATTTTCTCCTGAGCCCATGCTCCCCCCCCCCCCCCCCGCCGCATCACGTGCCTTATTTACGCTCCTGAACCCCCGAGTCCATATTGCTATTAAGGGTCTAAAGAAGTTATTGAGAGTACGAAACATTTTATTAGCCTTCAAGCAACAATATTTGGAAAGCCTAAGTTCTGTCCCAACAATTCGGTCGCGCAGCAATATATTATCGTGCTACGCGTCGGTCCTGGTGCCTTGCCTCCTAAATCCAAGACCGCGGGTTCACACCTGATCAGGATTTATGGTTTTTTTCGGGTGTGAAAATCCTAAGTATGGCTTCCTTCGGAAGGGAAGTAAAGCCATGGGTCCCGTGTCGTACATTTACAGCACGAAAAAGAACCTCAAGCCTGAAAAAGGAGGCCTCTGAGCAAAATTTGTCGGCTGTTTCAAACCTTGAATAGAATGGGACGTTGATGACCTGAGATGTTAAAAACGTCCATAAATAAACATATCAATCGTGCTACGCTAAGTTAACGACGGCATATCAAGGAGAATTTATTGCAGTTATGCCTACATTCCTTTTAGAGACTGGATTAATATGATAAAAACAGTTTTCAAATTAAACTAACCAATACTATTTATTTTTCCATAAGCATAGAAAAAGTTGATCATCCACGGAACCTTTGTGAAAGGGCGGAATATTTTGGTGTGGGTATACAGCACTAACTTTGCAACAGCCTAAGTTTAAATTGCAGCAAGATTAGCTTTGTGTGGCTATGTTGACTTATTTATAAAAATATGGGATCTCAGCATGCACACTTTGATTTGTAGGTATAGCCATGTGCAAAAACAGTAAGTGCAAATCAGTGTTCACAAATCACTACACATTAATCTGGAGATAAACATATTGTTGCTGTGACTTGTGTGAATTCACGACAATTATTGATAGGTGAATCAACTTATTCAAATGTAGGATAATCAAAATATTCCCAGTATTATTTAGATTCATGCAGCATTTGTAGCACCAATATCCCACTCAATAAAGTTGATAATGTTCAACTTAGAAACTTTATAACTAAATATATTGACATTGAGCCTCCTGAAGAATCAGCATTAAGAAAGAACTACCTTCCTAAGTGCTATGATGAAACTTTGCAAAAAATTAGGGCAGATTGTGAAAATAAAACACTTTGGGTGAGCATTGATGAAACCCAAGATTCAAATTTCAGAAAAATTGGAATTGTTGTTGTCGGTGTATTAAAAATGATGAAATAGTTAGTGAGCAGTCTTATTTAGTGGCATGTAAAGAACTATCTGCATCAAATAATATAATGATGTGAGGTTATTCAATGAAACTATGCATAAATGCATATGGCCAATTGGTATAAAATACGACAAATTATTACTCTTGCTTACAGATGGTGCACCATGCATACTAAAAGCAGGTCAAATTCTTGATAGGGAAAATAAGCATGATAAATGCTGGAAAACAGTTTGTAATCGTCTCATCTATATTAATATAGACCATGTACTAAGCATATAATGTGGGGCACATTGGAACACAGAAATAAAATTATCTCACCTACTGTAGGATAATTGCTGGAAAACAGTCTCTAATCTTCTCATCTATATTATTATAGATCATGTACTAAGCATATAATGTGGGGCACATTGGAACACAGAAATGAAATTATCAAACCTACCTATATTTAGCATTAATCTATGAATTTAAGAAAAATCTTGGCTTTCCCTATATTATACTTATATTAACCTATAACTAGAGATCAGTAAAAGTGAATTTCATATTTTTGACCAATGATTGCAGAGTACTGAGAAACATAATTATGTAGAATCCAATAAGTGAAATTTCATTTTTCATTTTTCATATTTCATAATATTTTTTAAAATGTTTCCTATTTTGAAAAAATCTTAACAGCTGTTCATACTTTTCAATTTTATTTTTTAAAATTTATTTTAAATAATCCTGTATGCTTTTAAGTTATGCTGTAAATTTTATTCTACATTCTTCAGTACAGAACCAAAACATCAGTATTTTTTTTTAATTTTGATTTTCTGAAGCATACTTCTGCATAATTTAAACATACAGTAGAAACATTCACTTTGTACCCTGCTTCCTATTTTATTTTGTTTAATACGGTCGGTCTTCATCATGATGCTGAAAGTGTATTTAAGTTTCAACTGATGGGAAAATATCAGTTTTAATACTGTAATAAGGAGATAGTATTATTTATTTATTTTGTACACATTAATTAAAGTATTTATAATGGATTGTACTTTATGCATATTACAAATATGAAACAGAGTTTGTCAACAGGCTGAAGATGGGAGGGATCGCTCCCGAAACATATGTCCAAATTGTATGTAAGTGAATGGAGTTAGTGTGAAAAAAACTGTATACATTGTTTATATATATACCACCCCATTGTCAACAGCTTCGTAAGTACATTTAATTAATGAAATTCTCTGTCTCAAAAATATATCATAACCTATATAATTTATGAAAATTAAATAAAAAAAATTATAATGCCTAAATAATAAAAACTGCATTGCTGGTAGAATTTATATTCTTGTATAAGGTGCACATGCTTCCTAACAAATGTGTTAATGAAATCACAAGATGTAAAAATGAAATCAGATGCTTGAAGTTCATTACTTTGAAACTAAATAAAACTCTAATGACTAAAATTAAATAGAATCTATTTCATGAAGTATAAAAACTATTAAATACAGCACAATATTTTGCTCCTGACTTATGTGGAATATAACAGAGCTTTTCATTCTCATTAAGAGATGTATAATCTCCTGCTTTTAAATACTGTAAAAATAGTATATCATATGGTTCTAAATAATATATTGTAATATTTTAATGTATAAAAGTTAAAGTACATAAAATCTTAGTGTTATTGTTTCAATTTGGATTTTTGATCTTTTTTTTATAAAATTGTATATATATAATTTCATATTTTAGTTATATTTAGCCAAAACTTCTTCACATTATTCTGCTCTCTACTTATAAAACTTTTCAAATTGTGCATGCCCTAAGGTATATTTTTTTCAAATATTTAGCATCATTTAAGTGTGATCTTCCCATTTATCTTGGTCGGAACCAGTGGCGAAACTAACGGCCCTGAATACTAGGAGCCCCCATATCTCCAAATAGAAATGATGTGAATATTGGTCGTTAGTATAAAATTATTTAAAAATCCATGTAAAATACAATACCATAATTAAATAATAAGGGAAAATCTTATTCAATATACATCAATATGGATAATACATTGTTATAACAGATACATATACTCGTTCCTACTTTAAAGTCAGGCCAACGAACTCCGGCAACTTATTCGTTTAATACCGCGATACCGCCACGGGTTTGGCGTAAAGGCGCGGACTCGCGAGCGGGAGATCTGGGGTCCCATTCCCGCCAGAACCGTGCTCCCTGAGTTTTTATCCTGGCTTTCCTCAGTCCTTATAAATGGCAAATGCCAGGGAAATGCCCTAAACTCAGGCCTGAAACGTTTCCTTCTTTAAAAATAAATATTCTTTCCCAATTTATCACTTCATCTCATTTATTACCAGAGTCTAACGCCTGTGATGCCTTAGCAGTAAAAACGGGCGTTAAACACTATCCAAATAATAATAATAATAATAATAATAATAATAATAATAATAATAATAATAATAATAAATACTGGATGTCTTGTCTCTCTCGTGACCTCTTATCCACTTGTTCTGTGCAACAATGAAAATAACGTCATTTTAAAAAGAAAGCATAACATTTTTATTTAGGAATTATGCTTTTGGGTAGAACAATAGAAGTTATGTATTACGACTACCTTTTACATGCTACATGTATTTTGAATTTTCTGTTTGCGTAACAATGAAATTTAGTTCTTTCTTCAAATGACCAGTCCTCAACGTCCTCAACGGTCGTGATCTGATTGTATTACTATGTTTTGTCTGATTCAGCTATTCGGTATTACAGTAACTGTTGAGTTCGAAAGTGCATGTCCCAAAATATCTAGCCGTATACGTGAATATTTAAGTGGTACCGAAAATGGAGATCAAGGCAAATAAGGAAATAAAAATTAATAATTTACAAAAATCGACACTTTGTTGAAAAAATCTGACATTGATGCGGCTTCAATCGATAGACTTAGGTGCTGAAAATACCAGCTGTGCGGGATGATAAAGCGAGTTCAAGTGGGATATCTTGTTTCTAGTGAAGTATTTACTCCATAAGAAGAAGAAAAATAGTTACTCTTCCTTGGAAAGACTTGTGCAAACATATGCAGCATACTTTTCTCTATTGATAGGGCCAATTTTCATGAGAAATTAATTGATGACACGAATTTAAAAATTATTTCCGGCGAACCATATAAGCCTTTTCGAAAGACGGTAAATCTAACTGCTCTTTCAGTAGTGACTAGTAATACATTCAAACGAAAGCGGGGCAAGAAATATAGAATTTTGGCTGTATTATTCTCCTGTACATTGGTGTTTATTGTAAACCTTGCTGGTTATTTGTAGTACAAATAAATCCTCGGATGTTTGGCTTATAAATGATTGGCAGGACTTAAATAAAAAAAAAAATTAAAGTTCACCAGGCTAGTGCAACCCATTAGCTTGCTTGACATGGAAAAGTAATGAAACTTCACATGTCATATTAAAGACCGCGATAAATTGAAATCTATTATTACACACATTTTTTATGTTGCTAGAACATTAGCCTTGTGCCAGCATGCTTTTTGAGGTCATCGAGAGAAAGAGTGGAATAAAGAGTGGAATATAGTGTAAATTTCTTGAATATAATAGATTTGTTGTCGTAACATGACCATGTACTTAGAGCACATTTGTCCAGTAAGAAGAACGAAATTAATTATTTGAGTTCAAATATTCAAAATGAGACAGAAGTATCATTCTATGAATGATGTTGTGCTTCAAAAAATTATTTCCGAAATCAGTGAACAGCTGTTCTTTTCACTTATTTTAGATACTACACCTGACGTTTGCATTAATTATAGTAGTCCATTATGTGCAAATCAACCTAAGAGAAAAAAAGACAAAGAAATGTTTGAAATAAAGGAGGTATTCTTGGGATTCTTTGAGATGACTAACCATAATGCAGAAAATCTTGAAAATGTAATTTTTTGGAAAATAACATTAACTTAGAGAATTGCAGAGACCAGGGTTGTGATGGCGTGGCAAATATGAGTAGGAAATATTTTGGTTTGCAGGCTCATATATAAAGAAACATGTGCCAAATGCTGATTATGTCCACTATGCAGCTCATAATTTAAACTTAATACTCAATGATTCAGAGAGAGATATAGTGAAATTGCATAAGTTTTATGAAAAGCTGGAGAAAGTGTATGTGTATTTCAGCTCTAATATGGCCCGATGGCAAGAAATCAACAATTGTTTAGTAAATGACAAATGCAATAAATACTTTAAAAAAATAATGCCCTACTAGATGGTCCTCTAGATTCAATTCTTTACTGGGAATTAAGTACAATTTTAATTTGTATTATGCAATGCTTTGTGATACTCAAAAGTAAAAAGCCTAGCAAAAGAAATGAAGCTGCTAGTATTAAAAAAAATTTGGAAAAATTTGAAGGTATTTTTCCTATGTTTCAAAGCAAACTATTAGAAAACTGAAATATTGTGTCAACATTATTACAAAGTCCTAATGTGGATATTCATGAAACTACTTGTTTGTTAGGAAATGCAAAAAGAGATTTGTCTCAGCTGAGAAATAATTTTGAAGGTTTCATACAAGAGGCTACAGAACTAGCAAAGAGTTGGATTATTGAACCAAAATTCACTTGTAAATACCAGAAACAGGTAAGAATGGTCTTTGATGAGCTGTTTTCTGATGAAAGCATTATAAATCCATTTAAATAATTCAGAGTTATGGTTTTCAATAAGTCATTGGACATATTAATTCAGTAAGTAACTAGATGCTTTGACAGTATGAATAGCATCAATGAATTATTCTCATTTCTAAATCCTGTTCAGCTAGTAGAATTATCAGATGAGAAACTACAAGAGAAATCCATAGAAATTGTGGAAAAGTATAATTCAGACTTATCATTAGGTTTGAGACGATAATTACAAGGTTTTCAAGGCACTAACGATGTGTGAAATGCAGAAAAAAAATGTAACGCAATAAAAGACCTAACAATATTTTTGTTTAATGATAAACGGATGCCTAGAAAATAGTTTATCTGACCTTTGTACGCAATTCAGTTATATCTAACATTGCCAGTGATGTTGGCAACAGTTAGGTCATTTTCAAAACTCAAATTAATTAACATTTTTATAAGGAATATAGTGATAGAAACCAGGTTAAGTGTAGAGATTGAAACATCTCATAGTCTCATCTTGGAGGAAGTGGTGCAAAAATTCATGACAATGATACAAAGACTTTTGGAAAGTTATAAACATATGAGCATGTGTATATAGATGCACTGTAGAAGCTGAAAAAAAAAGTTCCTTATTATATCTACTGGACATAAATAGGCCTACATATTTTTAATGAAGTGTCAAAAGTTAAGATTGGAGTCACAGTTGTAGAAAGGGTAATTTTTAATTAAATTAAGAGTGTTATAAGATATCTTATAGGTGCGCCACAGAAATCTTAGTTTCTGAGTTCAACTTCCCCACAACAACATTAATAATAACGGGCCACACTGTTAGTTGTTCCATCCACTGATAACCATATGTAATAGTTACAATGTCTTCTTCTTTCTATTTTACTTTTTTCCAATACAGATGATGTTTTTAAGTACTGATTTATCTGGCATTTTTCTTCAGCTGCCATTCTCCTAAAACGATTCAAAAGTGTAATTTTTTAAAATGTTCCATGACACATTTGCATATTTTAGTGCACACATAAATGAATGATGAAACTACCAGGTTTTGCTTCCTAGAAGGTATCATTGGTTGAATGTTGTTCTTTTTCCTCCTTGAAAGAATTTCCTACATGAGTAGAGGATAATTCATGTTGCTGTAGATGAGATTTTAGTTACGCCTTCTTTATACATTAGGAAAAGTGATGTAAACTTAAAAAAACTTGAAATATAGAACCCACATTGGGTACCTATTCTAATTTTTTAAATTACTAAAGAGGCCTTTGGCTCTGCAAAAAATCAAAGCTGCGGCTTACAAATTAGCAGGTATTCACTCAGCTTATGAAATTTCAGAATAATCAGAACTTTACATTATTGTTTATACTAAAAGAATCCTAATTATATTTTAGTAAAATTAGGACTAGTTTATGTGTAAACTATATAGCATTTGTTATGCTTTTCTCATAACAATAAATGACTCTTATTTTCTCTTTGGTAATACACTTTCAAATACAGACATTTCTTAAGATAAAAAAATATTTCACATTTAATGAAATTTTACATAGATAAGAATAGATAAAATCAGGTAAACATTTCATTCTGCTGTTTTTTACATTTATAGGAAAATAATTCACAAATTCTCAAATTTTATCACATTTACTTTTGACATAACCAGTTAAATAATACATTGCCACCAATTGACAGATCCTTATCAACTTTTATCCAGTTTTAACTTTATCATTTATAAATAGAAGGTCAAAAATAAAGACTTACTATGTTAACACTTTTACAGACTGCAATCACACTGTTTAAAAATGAGTTATGTACAAAACTAGGCATCAGTGTTGAATAACAAGGAAAACATTGCCTTTGTTTGTAACAATCAAAGCATAATAAAAATACAAATTTGAATTCATCATTATTGTATCATAAATGTTGCAGATATCCTATAATTTCAGATTATTCTAATGGAAATCTGCTTTTTTACGCGTGAATCTGTCCATTAAAATAGATAGATAATGAGATAAAGAAAGAAAAATATTTTTAAAAGCCATGTAAGCATTTTGAGTACCCACTAAAACTTCAATTATATCATTTTTAAATTACATAAAAACCAAATTTAAGATTCCCAAGATTATGTGATTAAAAAACTAAACATTTTTTTTTAATTTGGTTGTAAGGAAAAAAAAAATAAACATTAAGCCATTAATGGAGCTTGCTAACCTTGCATAAATTTAGATGCCAATGATAAAAACTGTAACCTGCACAGGAAACTGTAAATTAGTAAATTCTTTTTAAAAACCTTAATATATAAAAGAGTTTTCAGCAGTAGCTTTTTTAGTTTTTTTTTCTTTCTTTATTTTTTTAATTTTTATTTTATTTATTTATTCAATTTTTTTTTTGCAAGAGATGAAGTGACAGTATTTACAAATGAGTTTTAATACACAGTCATACAATAATTAATGCACTTATTACTACATTTTCTATCAATTTGCAAGAATAAACTTTTTTTCACTTTTATTTATTTTTATAAGAAAATATATTTACAGTGGCATAGAATAAGTAGTTATAGACCCTGAAAGAGTTGTACAGGAAACACTGCTACCCACCATATGGCAATTAGTTCTCCCATAAAGGTGTAAGAAAATATATACATTTTTCCTTCTTCCCAAAGTATTTGCTTATTTTACTTCCTTGAAATTTTAAATTTGTAGCAAGAATTTAACTATTCACATTGTATAAAATGATAAAATTAAGAATGAGCTTTAAAGACAAGTTACCCATTCAGATTTTGGAAATCTTTTAATTTCTATAAGTACCACATTGTTGCTGTCTATAGAGCTAAAGAATACTACACCACTGATTTTGATGATACTACCATAATTCAGATGGAGGATCTGAAATAAAAATGTTCTTGCAATTGCAGGCATAATTTAAAAGCTTTTCATTTTTGTGTATATGTCTGGTTTAATTTGCTGCATTTGACAATGAAGCCCGATACTTAGATATGTTTCTCTTTCTAAGTATCATTTAATTGTTCAGATAACTTTACAAAGTAATGTAGTAGTTATGAGCAGATTTAAAAGATTTAACAATATTCATGCTACTTGAAAGTTAGAAAATAGAGAACTGGCAGCATGGTAAGATTATAGAACTACAGCATATTCTTAAAATGTAAAATAATATTATTTAAAATATATTAATTCAAACTCTATTTAAATAATAAATTTGAAACTTTAACAACTTAAATATCAAAATCAAATACAAACTGTTGTTTCATAAATTATACATATGTGTATATGTGTAAGATTATGAAAATATACATGATATTAAAACTATTTTAAATAATTAAATATGGTGTTTAATGTAAATATCAAAATGAGAATCAAATCATCTTTATTCTGGCAGAAATCAATAAGTCCAAAATTGAGTTTTTGAGATATATGATGTTATGATTTCTACTTGACTTAATGAGAATACAAGGTATCTGTTACATAGAAACATAAAGGAATATCACTTCATGAGTTCTGCCAGACTATAAAGCTGGTTTTCCTTCATAAACAGTTAATATCTCAAAACAGACAATTTTGGACTTAATGACTTCTGTCAGAACAATGTAGAAATTATGAGATAATAAATAAATACATTTAAACTGTTTAACTATATATGTATATGTATTATTTAAGAATTTAAATATCAAAATTAAAATAAAAACTGCTATTTCACAAATTTAAATTATCACCACCATACACATGAAGTAGTTCTTTCCTTTTAAGTGTACAGCGTGGTTTCAGAATCTTCAGCTAGACTGTTACTGTTTCAGTCATTTAGTCAATAATTTTTTTTAAGTGCTGGATTAATGAATTATGCAAAATTATCAGTTAACAAAAAATTTATAAAAAGTTATATCCTACATTATAATGTTTCTGGTCAAATCAACCACTGTTCATGTTTCGATAAAAACATCCCTTTGGACTCCACTGTTCATAACTCATTTAGATATACAAACTTGTATAGCACATAAGGTGATTAATATTTCCCCATTAGCAGAACAAGCAACATTACAGAAGTTTGAAAACTAAGTAATATTTTGGAGAATGCTTTGTGTTTAACCTATAAAATACTTTTTCTTCCAACGATCATCATTATTTGTTTCATAATCTCCTATAGTGAAAGTGTCAAACCTTCAAAATATTTGTTGACAACTTCTGGATTAATTTGTGCTTTGGCCTGCTTAATATTCTTGCTCATTCTATTGGTCAATTCTGAATGTTGTTCAAGGAAAAACTTTTTCTATTTGTCTCCAGTTATTTTATTGTAAAATTTATTTATTTATTCATTAGCAAAAGAAATTCCCATTTACTTGCTTTAATTGGTTTGTATTTTGGTACCTACACATTTTTCATCTGCCAATAATGATGTCTGTTCTCCAAGGTTTTTGTTTTATATTTTTAACATTATAAAACAACTTCATCTTATCAATTCCATATGTTTCTTGGGCTTCATAAAAGCTCATTTCTCTACTTCTGTATTTTTTGCAGCTTATTTCAAAAATTGTTTTTCAACCAGTAGATGCAGCCATATTTGTGTTGTTCTTTTGTAAATTGGCAACATTTTCTTCACACAGGCTAGCAATATTACTTTACTTCAGCATACTCCTGTTGACTAAATGAAGCAGTTTAACATATACTGATGAAAGAAATAAGATTTTAAATATACGTTTGCAAAGAGCGATACATACCCTATCTGAAAATCAGATATAATGTGCTTTGTATAGGATCCAGAATGCTAAAAGTTGTTACACAATTTGAGGATAATTTTAGCAATTATACTTTAAAGAAAGATTACTACAACTGGATGGCTACAATATCATTCATCATTCACTACCATGAAGTGCAACAAATTGACAAATGAGAGCAGTTTATTAAATTTATTATTCATTGAATAATATGTTTTTTCCTTCAAAAGTGTTCATGTGTATCATTTCATCACTCCTGTCACTTCACTCTGTTCCACAAGTAATTATTTGAGTATCATGCTAATTGTTGATTTATAGTAGTTTTCTTATGTTTAAAAAAGTATAATTAATCATTTTATATTACTTTTGAATTACATGTGCAAATACAGGTTGTAATTAATTAAATCTGTCGTCTAACACTCTTCATGCTTCACCAACCTTAAAAATATTCCATGACGGTTTCAAAGATACGTTTCCTCCATCTTCGGCCATGGACGACTGGTGTAAAAGGCTGTTGTTACATAGTATAAGAAGCAATGTTTCGTTCTGGTGAAACTTTTATGAATTTTTAAGGTTAGTGAAGCATGAAGAGTGTTAGATGACAGATTTAATTCATGTGAGCGTCACTGTGTTAGTTCCATATGAAAACTTTTTTAAAGTTTTTACAATTTTTAAAAAAATTTAATTTAATAAACAGGTTTTAATGTTAATTGATGTCAAATATTTAAAGGATATGTTCCTAAAAACAAAACATAAGAAAATGTCCATATAAACTTAAGCCTAAAAATCCTTAATTTCAAAATGATTGAGGATTTTATCATATATTTTACCCTTGAAGAGTAGTGAACTTAAACTGCTTTAATTTTATAATCACTTTCTTCTTTAAAGTAGACCTTGTCATTTGTTTTCATTTGTCTCTTTGTTTTTTGTTGTTTGCTGAGTGAAGAAATAATAAGAAAATGTATTTGGTTAGTGCAATGGCAAATATGCACCATTGTCATGCAGATAGGAAAGCATTAGGAGCAAATGAAATTTATGCAGAAAGGTACCCATCCAGGCATTTATTTTTTTGCAAAAATATTCTTTCAAATACACCAATGCTTTAGCTTATTAGGGAGGAAGATTTTAAATGCTAGGAGACCAAAAGGCTGTAATCTTGAGGAATGAGTTCTTTGTAATTCTTATGCGAAAACCCATGAGATTGTACAAGAAAAATTTCCCTGATGAGGCTAGATTTGCACATAATGGTATCTTTAGCTTTCATAACAATCAAATCTGCCGATGAAAACTTAATGAAGAATGAAGGGCAAATATCAACAAAATTCAGTTTAAATGTTTTGGTTGGAATCATTCATAATTGTCTTGGTTCCCATTTCTTTTTACCATGCCTGACAGGACCTGCAGTTTCTCAGAAACAAGTTTCATCATTTAATTGATGATATACCTGTAGCCACCATCCAACAAATGTGGTTTATGCATAGTTGTTCTCCAACTCACTTTAGTCAAATAGTTCCTCATTATTTGAATTACCACTTTTCATAAAGATGGATTGTTTAAGGGGTATTCATTGGACAGCCTGCTTAATTGCCAGATTTGAACTCAATGAATTTTTATCTATGGGAACATTTAAATTCCCTAATTTATGCAAGTTTATTTGATACTCTGAAAAAATGGATTTGAACAGATATAAAACACTCCAGGAATTTAAGCAGGTTACATCAAAGCATGAAAGGCAGACACAGGAAATGCATTGAAGAAAGAGGAGACTATTTTGAGAAATTTTTATCATGTATATTGTTTAATAAACACATTATTGGCCAGTTTGTTAGAAATAAAATTTGTAGCTCTGAAATGAAGGGTTTTCAGGTCCATGTTTATATAAACCTTTTGCTAGTGTTTTGCTATTAAGGACAGGTCCTGGAAATATTTGGCATCAACTTAATTTACATACATTCTGTAAGTGTGAGTTAAGATGGCTTAATGTAAATAATTTAATATTGTACTGCTAGTAATAACTCATAAAACATTATTTACACTCCTATCTTAATTTGGCCTTTAATGTCTGAATAACTCACATATAAAAGTAAATAATTAAACATACTTTTTATTGGCAGTAATTGTCAAATCTAACCTAAATTTAAAGATATGTAGAGAATATATTTTTTACACTTTCTGATTTTAGTATTGAATGAAAAATAGCTAATGAAACTGCTTGAAGAACAAATTCATCAAATTATGGATTTTCTTAAGTTGCAGAAGAGGGTAAAGATACAGTTCTGAGGGTTTGTTCTTCAACCCATAGTTGATAATTGTAGCTGGAAATCTGATGATGACTCTATATCTTCCAAGTCAAGTACAAGGGAGGAGCATGGACTGAAAGCATAAAACTAAACAACCAATGAATAAACTAATCAATAAGCAATGGATATCTAAAGATGGCATCAATAGGAAACAGTTTTATATTTGTGCTTGCAAAAAAAAAAAATCATAAAATTTAAACTTAAACTGTAAGAAATGCAAGAAAATGCTAAAAAATGGAACTCTCTGCAGTGGGTGGCAATTATTTATATTTGTGCAAAAATGAGTCAAATGTAAATGACTTAATAAAAATGAAATCATGTGGAAGTATAAAGACTGCAAAGATGATATCCCCTTCCTGAAGAATAAAATACTAAAATACTAATCACTAACAATCACCATGAAGGAGGTAGAGAGGTTTGATAAAAGAGTATTGATGGTGGTTCACAAGGCCTGTTCCACCTTCTAAATTCATTAGGGGGAAAACATAAAATCTTTTTCTCTAGTCAGTAGATAATGAAGTCTGGAGAATTCCTGCAAGCTCCTCCAAAACAGCTATGTCCCTCCTACCTCTGCAACTACTCTTTCATTCCTACAAGTTATTAGAGTTGTAGGTAAGCTACTATAGTTCCTCAACCTCATGTAAAATGTTCATACTTTCATACTTATCATCACAATATCTATAGTTCTCATTTGTTATAGAAATGGGTACATAGATGCTTAAGAATTGTTGTCTAATGTTATTTTTATAAGCAAAAGTTCCTTACTGCCCAGTAATAAAGTGGACATCTTACTGATTACAACTTTTATCATCTAAATTATGTGAAGAAATTAGGGCCCTGTTAACAAAAAAACTGTGCAACAAATTCTTTTTATTATTTATTGTTTGGAGGCAAAGTTAAAAATAAAATAATTCTTGGAAGAATTTAGCTAAAATAACAACTAGAGAAGCAGCAATATATATAAATTAACAGTAATAATAAAAGTAGCTAAGGATAAAACACTGAGAAAAAGCCACACTTGAAATTGCTATATTTCGAACTACTGCAAGTTCTTCAATGGCAAGAAGCTAGACAAGTGAAAGCCATTTGTTACATTGTTAATAATGTTATTTTATTTTTCATATATATATGCTTAACAGTGTGATTTCTTATTTGCTAAATGTATGTTAAAGAAAATGTAAATAACTATGCTTCAAGAGAAGCCATTCATAACTTTAATACAAAGATTAGGTATGTAATGATTTAACAAGGTGTAGACTATCAACTACATCTAATCAATAATGGTGTCAATTTATTCAATAAGTTGTCTACTAATATTCTAAATTATTTGATTAAAACATTTAAACATCTATGTATAATTAATATACATTTATATATAATTAATTGGTTATTACAACATCTATTTTCTATGTTGTGGAATTTCTTGAGATAGACATTTTTATGGCAAGACCTAAACAAGTATAGGTTTCAGGCAGATACATAATCATCATCATCATCACCATCATCATCATCATCATCATCATCATCATCATCAAATAACTTTTTAAATTTCTTCTTAATTTGCATTAGCTCCTCCCATGCCATTATGTTTTACATTTACTTTAATGACATTCTGACAGCTTCAGCATGGCTGAATAACTGATTATTGAGGAATCAAATGTTTGTTCAGAGCTCCAGGTAGCAGATGTACCATTGGACTGTTCATTGCCATTCTAGTAACCTCACATGAGGAATTTCACTTTGCTTTCAAATCCTAGGAAAACAGAATGTATACATACAAAAAAATAATACAAAATTAGTCAAATTACAATGACAACAACAGTAATGATGATGATAATGCAGTGTTAGAAATTAAAATTGGAAATACAATTGGTTTAAAGATAGTGCAGGCTTGAAAAAAAACACCCTAGATGCAGTTCATCATTATAAGACAGAAAGGTTGAAGAAAATATTTCTAATATAGAGCACATTGTCAAAAGAGCAGGAAAAAAAATGAACATTTCTGAAAGCAGACTAAAAGGGAATTACAGTGGTATGATAAAAAATGCTCAGAAACAAGAAGGGCACAGAGAGAGTTAAAATGGTGGAGAAAAATAGAGGAGATAGATGGGAGTAATTACCTTGAGAAAAGTTTTTTTTATTTGGTTTATTTACGGACGCTGTTTAACATCTCAGGTCATTAGCGTCCCATTCAATTCAGGGCGTGAAATGGCTGACAAATTTTGCTCAGAGGCCTCTTCTTTCAGGGTTGAGGTTCTTTATCGTGCCGTAAATATATGACACAGGACCCATGGCTTTACTTCCCTTCTGAAGGAAGCCATACTTAGAATTTTTACGCCCAAAAAAATCCATCGGTCCTGGATGGGATAGAACCCGCAATCTTGGGTTTAGAAGACAAGTATGGTTACCGCTACACCACCAGCACCAACTTGTAGAAAGATGGGGACACAGGTGTCTATTAGAGGCAAAAGAGGAAGAGTGGGAAGGAAAGCTAATTAGTTTACTTTCAATTACTGGGAAAGTTTTCACTGCAGCGTTAGCAAAAAGGCTACAAGAATGGACCGAGAAAGAAAGGAACATTCAGTATTCTAATAGGCTTTAGGAAAAGTAAATGAACTGTTGACAATATTTATATAATTAGAACATTAGTTGATAAATATCTTACTAACAAACGAGGTAAAATCTATTTGTTGTAAAACTTTTGACACAATTTCTAGGGAAGTACTTTGAATCAAACTTAGAAAAAAAGGAGTTTGTCAGAACTTTATAAAGGTAATTCAAAATATTTATAAGAAAAATGAAATTTGTGCTAAATATGAAAGGGGGAGGGTAACAGATAAGATATCAAACAATGTAGGTCTAATACTAGGATGTAAATTAATTTACATCAATTTATTTCTTGATGTTTCAGAAGATATTAGTAAAATTAGTACATTTGCCAACTATAAATAACATAGCGACTGGGTTTGCTCTTTGCAGATGATCTGGTAACAGGTTATTTAACAAATGTAGGATTAAAACAATGTATATTAGAATGTAAACAAACAAAGTTTTGGAGAGAACAGTTCCTATTATAAAAGTGGGAAACCTTACCAAATGAAATAAGAGCAGAAGAATTTTAAATCTAAAATCAGACAAAAATATTAAGAAACTGGGAAGATATATAGAAAGGTGAGACAAAAATGGTTATGGAAGGTGGGCAAAACAAACGGGAACAACAATATTCAACAATTTCATTATCTAGGAATGAATAAATATCCTCATTATATACTAAACCTGGTGTTAATAATGATGGGGTATGGAAGGAATGTCATTTCATAAAGTCATGGTGATTAATTGAAAAATTTAAATGTTTCAGTAGTAGTTAGTTTACATGTATTGAGAACATGGAAATGTAAATCATTTACTTTGATTAAGGTTAACCTGTTAAGGTTTGTGAAAATTGCATGAAGAAATAAGAAATAAATTCATTCAAATGTAGGTATATTTGAGTGTAGTATATTATGTAGTTTGTTGAGATATATTTGTAATAAACTTCAATTTCAATACTGATCCCATCTTCCGGATATTCCATTAGGAAACTGCTGATGAGCCAAAGACAATGTTTCAGTAATCAGTTAAATTAGCAAAACTAAATGACAGTCTATTGAAAATGTATAATCTTTTAATTGAAATAAATTATGAAATTATGAAATTAGTTATAAAACTAGGGGAAAAAATATAAATGTAATTTTAGTGTTATTTGCTGAGCAAAATTCATTCATATGCAGTATACTCAAATCAGGTGAAAGAAAAAGAGATGTAATAGAAAACATAGAAACTGCAAGAAATATAGTCAGATTATCTTCAGTACTTGGAATAGGCCAAAGATAGAGTGCATTTCAAACATGATCCTTTGCTTCTGGGTGGTGCTGCATCATAATGGTGTAAAGATTTGGCTTCACCCCCAGAAGTCAAGGATCTTCCTATGGATACTGATTGTGGAAGCTTGCTACTCCAAATAATTAATAACACTGGTCAACAGCAAAATTGAATCATTAATGGAGTATAAAATTTTTAATTAATTGTGTACCCCTGATGATGAATATGTTTTTGAAATTTGTTAGTTGCTTCTTATCATTATAATAGGACACATTGCTAATGACACTAAATTGTAACTAGATAAGTTATCAAGTGGGCTGTAGGGGAATGAAATAAACACTCCTAAAAGGCTGAGTTTATCTTATCTTAGGTTTATTATTGTGAGGAAGGGACTAACAGATAAAGGTGCAAAACAATAATTCATTTACAGTAGGTGTACTGAGTGTCTATGAAGTGCTTTATAGTTCAAATGTGATATATACTAGCTGTCTATTAAAACTCAAGTGTAAAATTCTTTTAAATCACAAAACAAAGTATATAACTTTGTATAAAATTCATTTATAAATCTATTCAGAATTATCTGTTATTAACAATGCCATGTAAGTGCATAAATAATCCTGATAGTTTCTGTTATATTTGTGGTTAAGTTGTGTTAGCGTGCAGTGAAGGAATAGCAGTCCTATCGTAAAAACAGTTTACAATCTTTATTTTGGTAAATTCTGCAAATTAGGAGACTAAAATAAGAGTTGGGCATCCCATATGTGTAAGACTTGCTACACTAGTCCTCTGGATTGGTTGAATCACAGGAAACCTTGGATGCCTTTTGATATCTCCCAGATTTGGCTGGAGCCCACTGATCACATGGGCAACGTTATTTATGTATGGTTCCCCCATCCAAGATATGTTGAATAAAAAAAAAAATTGTATATTCCAGTACACATTCTGCTATTTGTTTTGTGCCCCTTAGTGATCATATATCTGTTCCCACATACCCTAAATAATATTCCATAGACTCAGAAGATGAACCTTCTGATCCAGAACCATCCCCATCTGCAGATCCTGACTTTACACCTGATGTTAAATCTTCTGAATAGCATAAAGTTAGACAGAGTGAATTAAATGATTTAGAGAGAGATTTAGAACTTTAAAAGCTAATGCAGAGCTGTTTGCCTCCAGACTCCAACAATTGAACTATCTTGCTGAAAATGTAAAAGTGTCATTTTTTCATAACCGTCAGAAACACTTTCAGAACTGTTTTTCTACATAAGTTGATTTAGTGTTTTGCAGTCAGTGATGTTAGAGGTTTATTGGCAGCTGTAAACATTAATCACATCTCTGAGGAGTGGAGGTTATCCATAGATGTATCAAAATTAAGTTCCAAAGCAGTATTGCTCCATAATGGCAATCAGTTGCCATAAACTCCTGTTGGTTATTCTGCATACAAAGGAAGCATATGGCACCCTGAAATTTCTCCTTGATTCAATTCAATATAACACCTATAAATGGAAAACAAGTGCAAACTTGAAAGTAAGTGCAATATTAACTGGACTCCAACTAGGCTACACTGAATACTGTTGTTTCATGTGTGAATGGGACAGTAGAGAGAGAGCTTCTGATTTCATAAAAGAGGAATGGTTTTTAAGTCAAAATATAGAAACTGGAAAAATGAATGTTAAACATGAACCTCTGGTGGAATCTGAGAAGATTTTAATACCTCAGCTTCATATCAAACTTTGACCAAAAACTTTATTAAAATGTTGCACCAAAATGAACTGGCCTTCAAATATTTAGTTACAAAATTTCCAAGGATTAGTGAGGTAAAGTTAAAGGAAGGAGTTTTTGTTCACTCATAGATTTGTCAACTTCACTAAGCTATCTCTGAACACCTTTTAAGTAACATTGAGAAAGAGGCATGGATTTCTTTCAGTGGCAAACTAGTTATTAGGAAACAAGCTGGAAACTATGAGGATCTTGTTACAAATTTGCTATCATCTTATCACAAAATGGGATGCAACATGTCCCTAAAATAACACTTTTTACACTCCCACCTGAATTGTTTTCCTGAAAGTTTTGGCAAACATTTCTACTTACAAATCTTGTTAATGTAAAAACATTACCAAGGAAAATGAAATGCAAGAAAGCTTGCTGACTACTGCTGGACAATCGTCAAGGATGCTCCTGGACTTGATTATAAGAGGGAAGCAATGAGAAAGCATATTCAGTCAAGATAAGCAAACATGAATGTGTAATAAATGACATCAAACATATTTTCATAGAAAATATGGCTATTGTAATTATCCTTAATTTCTTCTTAAACTAGAGCACATGCAGCATTGTTGTTTTCACATTTGTGTTTAACACCCTTAAGAAAAGTGATAACATTCATGTTGTAAGAAAAAAGTCCAAATTTAAATTTGAATAGTTTGGTATTTTCACAGTGAAATATAGTATCATATAAATAAATAATTTGTTCTAAGTTCAAATTTGTTGTCCGGTATATTATTTGTGCACTTACCATGTCATTACGATAACATTTTTAAAAAAAAATGGTTCAAACTTTATAAATTTCTTTGACTTATAGTGAAAAAACATGTCCTTAGTTTGGTGATAATTATTATACTGCTGCTACTAATGATGATAATATCATTTGTGGCATGTAAAAAATAACAAACTACTTTTATAATTTATCCTAATCCATATATATATATATATATATATATATATATATATATATATGTTCTGGGTATTATTCTGATTTCATCTAACTAGGCTTTAATAGTTATTTAAACAGTGTAGTCGGGTTAAAAAAAATATAAATGCAACTGAAAATAGAAATTGTTCCTTTCTGAAGTTTTGAAGTACATAAATCTATATTTCTGCAATTTCTAACACTTTTATTGCAAAACTACAATCAAAAATATATAAATAAAATGTAACTGAGGAATGTCAAGATGTGTATAAAATGGCTTATTTCACAAAGTAGGTAAAAAATAACTATTAAATCACTTAAATATAACATTTAATTTTGTGTCGGAATGATTACAGTGAAGAGATTATTATGTTCTTCATTATCTAGTGAGTCGATTTGATAATCTTATGCCTCACTTACTGTTGAATTATGCAAAACTAGTTTTGCAGGCTTTTGCCTGCATCCTCAGTTGCGAGTCGACTGTGGGCTTCGTTGTTGTTTGGCTGGAGGACTTGGTGTAGCTCTCGTGGACATTTTATGAACTTCTGGATTAATTTGTCTTCTGTTGGGATTTCAAAGTTCATAACCTTATCCTCATATTTTTTTAAATTAATTTTTTCCCATATTCCCAGCTCAACGGGTCGATCTATGAATTTCAATAATTTCACTCCCATTTCTATATCATGTTTATCTCCCCAAAAGTGATGTGCAACTGCTAATTTCTCTATCTGATTGTACCTTATGTTTCTCCAGTGTTCCTTCAGCCTGATTCCAATGCTTCTTTTTGTTTTTCCAATATATACTTTGTTACATTCTGAACAGTTGATTTTGTATATTCCTGGCTTCTTCTTCTCCGGTATTCTATCATTATCACCAGAATTGAGCAGATTTTTTATGCTAAACTTGTTCACTGGGGACAAAGTAATCCCAAGCTCTCTGAGTATTTTTTTGAATTTTTTGGTGGCCCCAGGATAATAAGTGAATTTCATGTGAATGGTAGATTCTTTTATTGCTGTCAATGTTGTAAAAACTATGGTATGACCTAGAAATTATAGATAAGACAATCAAAGAAATTCAAACAAAAGAAGAGGTTAAAGCAGGTTACAACATTCACAGCAATAAAAGAATCTACTATCCACGTGAAATTCACTTATCATCCTTGGGCAACCAAAAAATTCCAAAAAATACTCAGAGAGTTTCGGATTACTTTGTCCCCAGTGAACAAGTTTAGCCTAAAAAATCTGCTCAATTCTGGTGATAATGATAGAGTATTGGAGGGGAAGAAGCCAGGAATATACAAAATCATATATTCAGAATGTAACAAAGTATATATTGGAAAAACAAAAAGAAGTATTGGAATCAGGCTGAAGGAACACTGGAGAAACATAAGGTACAATCAGATAGAGAAATCAGCAGTTGCACATCACTTTTGGAGAGATAAACACAATATAGAAATGGGAGTGAAATTATTGAAATTTGTAGATTGACCCATTGAGCTGGGAATATGGGGAAAAATTTATATAAAAAAATATGAGGATAAGGTTATGAACTTTGAGATCCCAATAGAAGACGATTAATCCAGAAGTTCATAAAATGTCCACGAGAGCTACTACACCAAGTCCTCCAGCCAACCAAAAACGAAGCCGATAGTAGACTCGCAACTGAGGATGCAGGCAAAAGCCTGCAAAACTAGTTTTGCATAATTCAACAGTAAGTGAGGCATAAGATTATCAAATCGACTCACTAGATAATGAAAAACATATTAAATCACTGTTTTCATCAAATTAATAAACTGTATTTCTTTGCAAAAAATTGTTTTAAATAGAGATATGTCTTACTCTTTGCATTATCAATGAATTTAGAAGCAGCATTAGCAACAAAAACAATGATGATGATAATAATAATAGTTTAACTCTATTTATTTAAAATAAAAATTATGATTGCATTTATTAAATCATGAAAGTAAGAGGCTGCAGTGCTACAATAGAACTAGATATCACTGCTCATCTGCATCTTGGTTCTGTAAAAAATGCACTGAAATTTAATATATTATAATATTTAAATCAAGTTTCACTGACAAGAATGCTTCTGGAAACCTCCAGATCCCTATTTTGATTGTGATCTCACTGGAATTCCATTACTAGCCTGTAGGCTTTTCTTGTTGGTGCTATGTCACAATGCTAACTAAAGTCTAATACAAAATGCTTTGAAATTTTTGAACTTTTCAGAACATAAAGGTACTACTGCTTCTTGATAGATGCTGGAAACATTGAAAAATATAATTCTCTTTGTTTAGTAAAAGTATTTTCATTAAAATTGAAAGGTTTGCCATAGTTTTATACCAGCTAGAAAAATTTCACTGCTATTTTTTTTTTTTTTTTTTAATATGCTTTACTGCTCCATTGTAATTTTATACCTTTCGGGGCCCTAATTTAAGCTGAAGCTTTCACTCTCACATACTGTTTTAGAGTTGTGGAGTTATAAAATATATAAATGGCAACTAGCTTTTGAGAGCATTGCAATCATAAGGTTTTCAGCACTTTTCACACTATAAACTTTTATTATTTGATTATAAAATTGTGTTGGTAAAAACAGCCATAAGGAAGAGCTTTTATGAAAGATATTTAACTATATCAGCCAATAACAAAAAACTACAAATACAGTTTATATGTAATAAATGATTTTTGAGTTTCTCCACACATTATGTTCTGTTAAATGCATAAATAATTTATAAATATATTTTTCTGGAATTTTGAATAAAATTTAATTTATTGGGAATTCAAATCAGTATACTTTTATTGAAATAATTTTAACTCTTGAGATTCTGAAAACTGTGTCTAAGAAGATCTGTGAACCTTCAAGATCTTAACCTTTAGTTAAAGTATTTCAGCCTACCTTTGGGATTTACATTCCCCTACTCCTTTATTATTATTGCTAAACCTCGGTAGCATTGAGTTTAGTTTTGAATTGATTGAAGAATGTGAGATATTGTTCCAAAACTTATGTCACACAAGTAAGAACATTATAACAATCAATTGTGATCATTTTGACTACACCATGTTGTTTGTGCAATTTTACTTCTCCTGATTTATATTCATTTTCAATCTTTTTAGTTTATAACATTGAAAATATGGGTCAGTTATGCAGACCTGGCATAAAAAGACCTAATAATAGTTTTAAAATAAGAGGCAATATGCAAATACTTTAAACTCAAAGTTTGACAAAATTGTATGAATCAAATAGTAATTATGATGTTTCAAAGAAATTTATCAACATTGATTGAACAGGCATACCTTTGGAACAAAATCTGTTGGAAGATGAAAATAACCTTGAAAATTCAATAGGCTGAAGCTCTGAATGTCATAATGACTCAAAGAATCAACTGATTTTATGACAAATATCAAGATAAATGGGCCAAAAGTGTCAGAGACCTCAACTGTTAGAACCCCTCCCATAACATAATAATGAAACTTTCATACACAAAGCCAATTTAAACATATCCACAGGACCCATTTTTATTATTTCATTGCTCTTTGATGATGAAATTCTCAATCACATCCTACATTGGAACAAATGCTAAAATACACAATGTAAAAGAAAATTATTCTGACAAAACTGAAGTTGGATATGGACAAATTCTGGATTTTTTTTTTTTTTTTTTACTTTTATAATGCAGATATTCTAATGCTTTCAAATTAAATCATGAAAATATACACAAATGGTGGTTCAGGCCAGGCATTTTGATGAGTTTCAAACAGATAATAAAGATCCAGTGATGATAAAATGGCTGCAGTTATCTTTTGTGTTAAGAAAATTATGGACGATTATAAGAAATATTACAATATTAGGCATACACATATGTGCAACTGTGGATAATGAAACTAGTAGCTTTTCATGATAAATATTAATTTGATATCTACAGGGAGGATCTGAAGCTTCAGGGTAACTACCATGAGTGTAAGCTCAGGCAACACAGCCAACTTTGAGATCTAATGTCTAAAATGCTAGTAAATATAGCTTGAAGATAATGTCTTTGTTTGATGCAAAAAGCAGCTATAGTCTGGAAATCAGAAGAAAGCTAGTATGGGTTGAAGTGCTAGGGGGACTTGAACTGTTTATATGCATATGAAGAGTGTATGTGGAATATTCCTGTTGCCACATATTATGCAATCAGAATCAGATTTTGTGCTGGACTTCTAACCATGAGTGGGTATTTGACAACATACACAGCACTTGTCTTATTCTTATACCACACTATACTTCTAGAATGACTATTTGTAAATTGAGAAAAACTCTATTGTGAAACCGTATCTAAAGAGATTGATTTGGTTTATTTATGGGCACTCTTTAACATCGCAGGTCATCAGCGTCCCATTAAAATCAGGGCGTGAAATGCCCAACTAATTTTCCTCAGAGGCCTCTTGTTTCGGGCTTGAGGTTCTTTATCATACCATAAATGTATCACAAGGGACCTACAGCTTTACTTCCTTTCCAAACGAAGCCATACTTAAGATTTTTATGCCCGAGAAAATCCATTGGTCCTGGTCGAGAACAAACCTGTGATCTTGGTTTAGGAGGTAACAAGGACTAACTTATCTGAAGAGGAAAAGTAAATCTCAGTCCCTGCTCAGTCTACCTCCCAGCTGTGTCAACCAATCAAATGCAGTAATTAAATTATTTATTTGCAGTTCATTTAACTTTCATTACAGCATCAAGCATTGTCAGAAGCTACACTTTAATATTTTCAACATTTACAGATTAATAGTGAAGTTTTATCAACAATAAAATACATTTAAAATATACAGCTATTTTATAATAAGTGCATTTGTATTAACAAATTTTTCATTCTATATGGACATTTTATCAACTGAAGAGTTTTTCAGTAATTTCTTGAACAATCGTTTCCAAAATTATTTTTATACTTTTTTGGTAATGTATTGTAAAGTATCATTTCCATGATGAAAAGGTTTGTTGATGACATGATATGATAATTTTCATATCTTCTCACCTTATAAGAATATAATTCTATATTTTCGGACAAAGAGGCTTGATCATGAATCAATATAATTACCAAAGCCTGGAAGTTAGGTAAAATGCTTTTTCTATCTGGGTAAATATATTTAAGAGTTAGATAGCAATGAACATGTTTTCGTACATATGGGGTCTGTAAGGCCAGTTTTTATCTTGCCCTTTTGCCTATTTTAAGGTTTGAAACCTATTTTTGCCTGCTTTGGATCATCTGTGGTTATTTATGCATTTTAAAAAGTATACAGAAGAATACAAAACGGAAGAAGATATCAAGCTGTATGCCGAGAAACACGAGGTGCAGATGCGACAGCGTCGTTGCAATTGGTTATAGAGATATTAATAAGGGATTTGCAACGCGCAAACGAAGATATAAAATACCTAAACAGAGAAAATGGAGAGTTAGCAGCAAAATTGTTGCAAATTATTGAAAAATCGTTTGCCAAAGTAACGACCGACATTCAGGAATGATGCGCAAGATATCAACAAAATCGAATGCTTAAGAAGAGACATTCAAAACCTATCCACGAAAATCAAAGAACTGGAAAGAGAAAAGCAGAAGATACAGGAAAATCAACGATTCAGACTAAAAAATAGCAACCAAGGAAAGCACTTAGAGGATTTTTGCCAGCCGACCACGTGGAGCAACAACGGTTATCACACAAAATGGTCAAGAATTACAAAAATGAGCCAGGGGATGAAATTGAAAGAAGCAAAATCTGAACCTTCGAAACTGAAGTTAACCATCAAATATGATGTGTTATCCACAAACTTACAAGAAAAGAAGGACAGCAAAGCCTGACTATGAAAGAATGCCTAACATCAACAAACCTACGCGTGATGCAGCAAGAGAAGAAAAAGTGTTTATAATCGGTGACTCGATAATCTCCCATGTGAATATGAAAGGTGCACAACACAAAGTATGTCGAAGAATTAAAGCAGAGAAACTGTGCGAAAAAAAAAATCCATCTGACTGTGAAAATTACCAGAAACAACCAGGCTTAGTCGCCCTCCATGTTGGAACATACAATTTAAAGAAAGCAAAGAATCCGGAGGAAGTGTTAAGAGAAATGTATGAACTGATAAAAACTACCAAAGAAATGTTCACAAATGCGGTAGTGGCCATAAATAGTATTATTAAAAGACGAGATCTGCATCCAAAGTTCATTTGATTAGTTAACGACAAAATAAGGTGGGCTTGTAATACATCACGGACACTGGTAAAGATGGTCTACACTTAAATCGAAAGGGCTCCTTTGGGAAAAGTGTTTGATAATGTAATACAAATAATAAAAGTAAATCAGGGAAACTAGTCCCTGAACCAGTGGGTGTGTACAGAGACAAAAATAAAAGATCAATGCATAGTTTAAATGGGATTACAGTTGTTCAGAAATTCACAGAATAATCAAGCCAACCATTAATACTCAGAGGCTCAAAAAATCCTGTACATAACATACAATGCTAAGAACAAAACTTGATGAACTGTGTATCTTAGGGATATTAAATGTAATGTACTATGTTTAAGTGAACATTGGCGTGAGGAAAAAGAAATAGATTATGTAAAAATTGAGCATTTCAAATTGGGTAGCCGTTTCTGTCAAAGTATCAATAAAAAGGGGTGTGTGGCAATCTATAGTCTTTGTACTTTAGAAACCAAAAAGCTGGAATTGAAACAACTGTGCATAGAAAAAGTTTTTGCCTACAATATTATAATAGTCACAATATACATGTCACCAGATGGGCATGCTAATCTGTTTCTTGAAAGTATTGAAAACGTTTTGAGATATGTATTTAATTTTAAGTACAAGGCGATAATTTGTGGGGATGTAAATGCTCATTTTGACATAACCAAAAAGAGTAATACAGTAGGTCTATTTTTAAATTTATTACAGCAAACAGATTATCACTGTATAAACACAAATCCTACTGGAGGGTCCGCATGCCTAGGTAATATTATAACAAATCTAAAACCAGAATGCTATTCATTTAAGGCATTGGAGCACAAGGTGTCAGATCATCAACCTATATTCGGTGAGGTTATAATTGAAAAAAATCTTGCCCAAAAAACAAAAAAGTTTGTCAAAGAAATCTGAGATTTAGTTTAGAAAATATAAATAAATTTAAGGATAGTCTAGCAGTAGTAAATTGAGGAGGAATGATGTGTAATACTCAGAGGTCAGCTGAAGAAATATTTGAAGTTTTCTTTACAACACTTGTTAATATTTACTCAATAATTCTTGTAAAAAACAAAGACAAAGTTATTTCCAAACAAAAAGTTAAAACTATTGATACTTATAATTGGTACAACTCAGAGCTTGAAGGAATGAAAAATAAGTTAATAATTCTTCAGGACATGTAAAAAGGGACCAAATAATTTATTGTTAAACATAGTAAGAAACTATCGGAATCAGTACAGGAAAGCCTTCGTAGAAGCAAAAAAAAAAAAAAAAAAAAAAGCTAATCAAAATAGAAAATTCAGATAATAAATGATGGCAATGCAGCATGGTGCATCATAAATTCCTTAACAGGTAAAAATAGCAAAATTGGTATAGATGAAAGAATAACTGCTGACGGTTTCAATAATTTGTTTATACATTCAGTTTAAGACATATCTTTTCAGGTAAATTCTTGTACAGACACAGCAATGAGTTTCATAAATGATATGCAACAAGTGAATGATAACGAATGTTTTGTACTTATAGAATTAACATGTAGGGAAGTTGAACAAGTGACCAAAAAGCTTAAAAGCTCAAAAAGTAGGTATATCTATGACATTTCAAATGATTTCATTAAAGAAATAATAAAATATATCCTAGTTCCAATAACCTTTTGTATCAATAGATGTTTCAGTGAAGGTGTTTTTCCAAACATTCTAAAATTTTCAAAAGTAATACCAATATACAATAAGGGTGACAGGAAAAATGTGAGTAGCTATAGACCCATTTCACTAATTCCTACAATATCAAAAAATATTGAATGCTTACTAAAGAATCAATTACATGATTTCTTTGAAAAATATAATTTATTTTTTAATAATCAATTTGAATACTGGAGAGGGGAATCAACCATATTGGCTGTTGATGCATTTGTAGAAAAATTCTATCAAGCTTTTGAGGAAGGTAATTGGGCACAGGGAACTATTTGTGATCTAAATAAAGCTTTTGACTGTGTGCAGCATGATATTTTATTCAAGAAACTAGAATTCTGTGGGATAAAGGAACAAAGTTTCAATACATTTAAATCTTATTTAGAGGATCGCAAACAACTAGTATCATATGGAGGAAAGTGCTATCATATTGTTGGTGTGAAAACTGGCATTCCACAGTGCTCGGTATTGGGGCTACTACTTTTTTGATAATGGTTTTGATGTATCAAAATGCTATTCCTGTCATACAGTTGTTTATGCAGATGACACATCTTTCCTCTTCAAATTACTGCCACAATCTGTAAATGAAACCATGCAAAAAGCTCAGCTTTGGTTTAGAAGCAATGGTTTTTATATGAATGCAAACAAATCACAAAATATAATTTTCAGCCTAAAAATACAGACACTCTGTGAAAATGTGAAACTTCTTGGCATGATAATTGACAAGCATCTATCCAGGAATCCTGATAGATTTTATATGTAGTAAGTTATCATGCACTGTATTCCAACTAGCAAACCTAAAAAAAGGCTGTCCCTAATGATTTTGTTCATATGCCTTACTTTTCGTTCTTTCAAAGCATTTTTAGGTATGGCTTAGTGGTATGGGGTAGTAATCCAAAGATAGCAAAAGTGCTAAAAATTTAAAAAATAAAAAAAAAAATTTAGCATATTAACAAACTCAAAGAAAACTGAACATTGTAAGCCACTATTTGTAGATCTAGAAATTCTTACAGTTATTAATTTATGTATTTATGATGTTTTGGTACATATTAAAGAGAATTTGCAAATTTATAATGTAAGGTGTGATATACACACATAACAGGAACAGGGTAGATATACCATATCATACATAGGTTGCAGAAGACCTCTGGATATTATAAAATAACAGGAATAAAACTTTTCAATTCACTTCCTTTAGAATTAAGTGCTGTAAAATTTCAGTTATTCAAAGAGAGAGCATATAAATGGTTAATTAAACATCCTTTCTATAAGAAAGTATACAAGAATTTGAAGTAGAAAATAAGAGTAATATGAAATAACAATAGTTACAATGTATATAATGTAAATAAGCTGTTACTCTTTACCCATAGACTTTAAGCCTTTTTCTCCTTTTTTCTTTTGACAAAGCCTATTGTAATTATTGTAATTACCAAATGGTGAATAAACCATTATTATTTATTATTGTTCACTTAAGCTCTTTTAATAGAAGAATCTTCATTAGTGAAAGGAACATATGATTACTTCGGACATATGAATACCAGGAAATAGAGAGGATGAGGGAAGTAATTAGTTTTGGCAAATGATCTTGTTATCGATCTGCGTGAAACAATTGTAGGAAATTTGTAGTGGGGATAACTTCTCAGTACAAATGTAACAAACAATTGCAAGCAAGAAATATGAGAGTGGTACAATTGTTTATTTTTTTTTTTTTTTGAGTAGTGTTTAACGCCCGTTTTTACTACTGAGGCACCACTGGCGGTTACAATTGTTTAATATCCCTACAATGTGTTCAGTACAGAAGAGAGATGATTCCCCTCTAAATGCATAAACAGAAAATGAACTTGACCAGAAACTACTGCATAACTTTAGGTCATTTGCCAGGACTATTCAAAACTACTTTATTTTGTCTTGATTAACATTACCATGAAGCTCTACTGACTGTGATCTGTAAACAGTGCCTATCAGTTTCACAATTCCTCACATCTGACAGGCAGACAATAATTAGACCCCTGTATCTCACATCTTTCTTCTTATGATGACAATGCACAATTGGTTTTTCCCAATCTCAAAGAGATAAGGAGCAGAGAAAGAAAATCAATTTTCTCTAACAGGTGAAATATATAAATGACTGTTAGTCTGCTGTTGAACTTATTAAAGGCAACTCAAATGTTCATTCTGAATTAATTATTATCCAAAATTAAACTCATCGTTGAGTAGAAAATTACATGGCTATGTAAAAAAAATCTTGAAAATGGAGGAAAAAGGTGATATGCTGGTGTCATCCATGGAGATCTTTGAAGATGCAGTAAATTAACTGCTGCAAGCACCAAGAGAGAAAGGATAAAGTGTTAGTGAGAAGTGTAAATGTATTAAGAGAGCTAATGAAACCTAGAAAAACTTCAGAGTATTTTTGATGTCCTGAAAGATGAATGTTCTTTGTAACTGGTACGAGTCTCTCCAAAACAGCTTGTTTTAAGTAAGCTCCAATCACTTCAGTGGAAGTAGAACATTCTTTTTCTATGATGAAAAATGTTCTCTCTGACAAGTGGTTGACTATAACAGTTGATACCTCAAAAAAACATCTTGTTTGTAAATATTGTACTTATGAAGCTGTTGACAATGGAGTGGTAAAATATCCTAAACTTAGGTATTCATTTTTTACACTAAACTCCACTTATATAAAAGTAAAATGCATTTCGCGAGAATCTCTCCCATCTTCAGTTGCTTACTGAACCGCCATTACTCGAAACAATGTCTAGACAACCAGATGTTCCTGTGGTGGCCTCTGTTGGTTGAAGTAGGAAGTTGCTGAGTTCTTCCATAGGAGGAAACTTGAAATTCATTAGGTTTTCTCTATTTTTTAATATGAAAATTTTTTCCCAAGTGTATAACTCCAATGGGTTATGAAGATGTTTCAGCAGTTTAATTCCTGGTTTTAAATGTTCCATATTTTAGGAATATTTGGTTTAAGCAGGTGGATAAATCAGCAGTAGCAGCTCATTTTGAACCAAAAATCATGAAATGAAACCGGAAATTAAACTGCTGAAACATCTTCACAACCCATTGGAGTTATCCACTTGGGAAAAATTTATCATGTTAAAAAATAGAGAAAACCTAATGAATTTGGAGTTTCTTCCTATGGATGAACTCAGCAACTTCCTACTTCAACCAACAGAGGCCACAATAGGAACATGCGGTTGTCTAGCCATCATTTTGAGTAACGGCGGTTCAGTGAGCAACTGAAGATGGGAGAGATTTTCCCGAAATGCATCTTATTTTTATGTAAGTAAGTGGAGTTTAGTGTAAAAATGAATACCTAAGTTTAGGAGAAACTTCTTGTTATAGCTTGTAACCATAAAAGTAAGCTTAAGTAATGCATAATGTAATAAAGAAATTAAGTATCTTAAATACCTGTTTCATTAATAATAAATTATATTAACCTGTGTTTTCACTTTTAATAAATGTATATTTTAATTATATTATGCCTATTTTCAGCATATTAAGTGCCTTTTTACTTTCCTAATTTAATCAAAATAAATGCCTGAGCTTCCAGGCTCTGGTAATTACTGTATATGCATAGATGGCTATTATAGTTTAAATTTTATTTCTTTTGAAAACAAGTTTGCATTTTCCATTCATTTTTAAATTGTAGATAATACATATGCATTTCTTCTGTAAAATAAGTATTCTATTTAATGGTGTATTCTCAATGTGTGTATATTATTCCAAAATATGTATATTGTAGATCTTTTATGCTTAAATAATATGTAAAATACTTCAATAAGTAAATGTTTTCACTACTTTTTTGAAGACCTTGTTTACATGATTTGCATATATTAATTGTTTATCTAAGTGTATTCAGAAAAAATATAAGTTGAAGACCTGAATTTGATCCCAGAGTTTGCAAATTTGTGGCAGATGAAGTGGTATGTGGCAGGTTTTCTCCAGGTATTCTGGTTTCCCCTGCCACTCATTCTGCTATTGTTCCCTCCATTATCTCATTCCCACCTTAACTTTCACCATTTGGCATAATGTAGGCTGCTGATTCTTGGTATATGAATTTCAAATGGACTACGCTACTGCTCTCTGCCACCTGTGTGTGTGGAACTCCATTGCCTAGGTGGTAAGTAGGTTGGCATTAGAATTCACTCACTCCTATTTTTAAATTTACAATAAATTTTGAATTATTTTTTCTTCCAAATATTTAAACGTTTATCTTTAAAAATAAGATATGCATTATCAGCATAAAATGTGCTTCTTAATTCAGTTGATTCTGAGAAATCATTTATATATATTAAGAATAATAACTGTCCTCATACAGACAATTCCGTGGAATCCCTGTGTTATTTTTATGTGGCTTTGTTTATTGTTGGAATTATTCTTTTCTTTTTAATGACTTGTTGAAAAGATATAAAAGTTCTATTATACTGTTTTTTCGTTATTATGTATAAAAACATAAAAGATTTATATATTTTAGCAGTGTTTTCGAAAGATTATTAGTAAATGAAAGAAATATTCAAATTTTATTTCTATATTGAGAGGTCACTCCACAGCTATTGTGTATCTGAGATTTCACTATGGAAATAAATTTGGGTGGCAGCACTGACGCATGCCAAGCATATAGCTATTGTGTTCATTTAACCACCAAGGCAAGCACACACTCCATAGTCCACACCTTAGCAACAGTGGGCAGATTACCTGGTAAAAATTTTTAAAGGAAGGAAGGAATATCAGAAATAGAGGAACATCAACTTTCTCCTTTGCATGCACTCACTCAAGTGCAGAGGAATTTGGCGATGACCATTATAAACTCTACAAAGTATCCTCTTTTATGCCAAAAATATTAATTATGAATATTATATCTATCAATATTAAGTAATCACAGTGATTGCTTCATATTGTTGCACTGTCCCAAACATATTACCAAATTAACTAAAGGTTAAAGCAAAATATTGTAGATTAAATTATGGTAGGTTATGTTTTGAATGTACTATTTTTAATGATCAAACATTATATTTGTGTAAGACACCGCACATTTCACACTTACTAGTTAGACAATATAAGAAGCATACTTTCACCAGAGATGGATGAGCTACATGACAGCAATCTATATGTGATTTTATGTTCTATATTTATGGTTTCCTCAGAGCTGAAATTGTTAGAGGAACTACATAAAAATCCTCTATCTGTGATATTGAATGCTAAGTTCATTTTTATTTTAGTAGTATTTCTTCCTAAAGTTCATAAAGATATTACCAAAAGAGCATGAGTAACTGGAAAACATGCTAGGGATGTCTAAAATTACCCTTTGATCTGTCATGTGGCATGTGCTCAGTTGTTTTCTAGAAAGGATACTTTAAGATTTTCATTTCATAAAAATTATCATAAGCTTATCTAGCATGAAATCCATGACACTTCAGTTTTGATGCAAATAACTATAACCTAAAAGACAGTACATATGTTTCTCGATTACTCGAGACTGAAAAAAATGAGTACTGTAAAGTGGGATAAATTTGATAAAATTTTTTTTTTAAAAATATCCAATTTAAAATAGATATTGCACTCTCAACTTGAATTTATTATTATTTAGGTTACTGTAAAGATTAGTATAAGCACAAGTTAAATTATGTTTATTTATAATTTTCTATATTTTTAAAAACTTCATTGCTGCTCTGGTTTGCCTCATATGGTGTGGCATATATGATGAAATTAATTTTTCTTATAAAATAAGAATTTAACTACAAACAAAAGTTAAGTTTAATTAATGAAATTAGTCTCATACACTTAAACAGTATTCAATAAATTTAAAATATAATAATTTGCAAATTGGTATTGCTATACAAAATATTTTGTGCATATGTTTGAAAATAACTTTCATGCATATAGATATAAACCAACAATTTATAGTGCTATTCTTACAACAGTTTACAATATTATTTAGGTACTTTGTTTTACAATCATTTATGTTATTAAAAACATATTACCATACCTTTAATGTTCTGATGGAACCTTTAAAACTGTGGGAGTTACTCAACCTCAACTGTATTTTCAATATGCAGAAAGACAACATAAGATTTTGTACAATTGAGAAACTTTTCAAGTACTACATAAATGTATTTTCTGTACTATAATACCATGCATATAATGTTTGCTGTATATAGTTTTCACCAGCTTTTATATAACTGTAATTTAGCATATTAATGTAATTAAGTTGTTTGAACATATTGTACTTACAAAGCTGTTGAAAATGGAGCGGTAATATATCCTAAACTTGGGTATTCATTTTTTTTACACTAAACTCCACTTACTTACATAAAAGTAAGATGCATTTCTGAAGAATCTCTCCCGAAGCTCGTCTTACTTTTATGTAAGTGGAGTTTAGTGTAAAAAAAAGGAATACCTAAGTTTAGCATTTGGTTGATAAAGATAAAGCTTATTGCATAATTTTTGTGTTTAATTGTAGAAAATAAAAATTTGATCTGATATTCTTCTAACAACAATTGTTTCTCTAAATAAAGTCATATAAATGTTACCTTACACTGTAAATTCCTTCAATAAAAGCCTACATCTTTTCTTCCCTGGAAATTGCACAATGGGAAAACAATTTCCTCTTAATTTTTTACTCATCTTCTCCATGCCTATTTCCTTATCCTAATATGCCCCATGCGCTTCATCAATATAAGAATATGTGAAGGCAAAATCAGAGTCCTGAGAGACTGAAATTCTCTTTATTCACTACTATCACCATCACTTTCAATAAAGTCCCTCACAATAATGCATTTTCCTGGAGTTAATGTAATCATTTTGTTCAGCATTAGGTTACATTGGTTGTTTCATCATATCCAGTATGTTTCAAATGCATTTCAAAGACTCCTAATCAAGGTGCTTCTTTTGAATTACTATTATCTGCACCTTCTCTTCTGTAATTTGTGAAATTACTTTATTAGTACAAAATGGAACAACTCCTGCTTTGCTGAACCTTGTGACATTCATTTCAGAATTGATGCCAATCTTTTCAAAAGCTTCTTTTGGCAATCTAGAAACTCCAATTTTGGTGCTATATCCATATTTCATTAAGTCATCTTACACACTTCTGTAAGCAACCTTTACAGGTATAAAAATGTCACATCACTTGGCTGGCAGAAATGTAGAGTCACAGTACAATCAGATGTACTTTGTAGTTTTATCACTTTAAAACAGATCATCAGTATTGTGCCATTAACTTTTTTGCATATGGCAACAAAATATGATTTAGCCATGATTTAAACATTGCAAGATCAAACCATCCACTTTTCATTCTATTGTAAAACTTCAGTCTCATTGGATAACAATTTTTTTCTTGTGTACACAGTATAGGATGGGAGCATAATGCCTTTCCCTGATTCATTATGCTTATGCTGGATTTAGATGTATACTGTATCCTATCAGTATGTGTTGTATTTTGGTTAACCAATACTTTGGCTTCACTGGGATTATCACAAATTTGTCTCATTAGTTTATGATGTTGCAGGTGATAATCATTCAGAGACATTTAAAAGATCTTAAATAATCACTTAATATTGGTCAAGTTTTTGCTCTTTTCCCATTTTTTGTGATTCTGACAGTCTGTTCATTTCTCTTACCCATTCAAGACCTAATTGGGTATAATGAAATATCTTCTCATCTTGCCTTCTCCATTAAGGTATACCTGTAAAGTACTTCTAATACCATTGTTCCTCAAAGAAAATCCACACTTTTCAAAAACATGATTCCTTCAAGCAAGTTTATCTGCTTAAAGCTGTCCAGCCATATATTTTATTTTTGTATCTATTCTTCAACTTATCTTTCAACGTTGTGTTTGGATGTTTTAGCTTAGAGTGACTAACTTCCAAGATGTAAAAGAGGGACAGAAAGACTAAAAACGAGAGACATTGAACAAATTTGATGGACACCCTGGAACACATTTAGGCAAAGTAAAGTAGTTGTGTATGATATAACAAATTATTATTGAGGAAATCACTCAAATTTCACTAATTTAGTTCCACTTACTTGGACACGTTTCAAAGGCAACCACCTTTGAATAATGGCGGTTCCTCAATAATAAATTGTTATATTATACTATATTTCACTGTAAAAATTCCCACTATTCAAAACTAATTGTGTATGATTTAGTTGAACTACACACTCTTGTTGCTTCACTTATTGTTATAATATATAGAACCAGTTTTGAGAACATTTCGTCATCATCATCATCAATGTTATCGAAACCAGTTCTATATATTATGACAAGTAAATGAAGCATCAATAGTATGTAGTTCAACTAAATCATACAATAATATCAGTTATATGATTGGCTTTACTGTGCAAGTTCCAATTAACATTTTAATTTAAAATAAAGTAGTGTTTAGTAAAATTAATGGTATTGCTTTTTATCTAAATTCTTTCACATTATTACAATTTTCAGTGGGCATTTATTGACCAAAGATCAATGCTTTATTGTATTTATTGTTTATAAAGAAGTTTCCTGACAGAATTTGTACTTCTTGCTGCTCCTTTTCTTGCAACATTTTTTCATAAAATCTGTTACAATCTACACTGAAATGTATTTTCTGCCTTCATTGTGTGTATGAGAACTGCTACTAATGTCAATCCATAATATTTTTCCTTGACTGAAGATTCTTTCTACAAAAAATTTGATGAAGGAATTGAAAAGAAGGAGTTCATCAGTTTATGGAAGTTAACATTAGTTGCCTTTTCTGTATGTAAAAAGTTAATAACTATAAACCACTTGTTCAGTATGAATCTTCAATGTTATTTCTTGTAGCTAGATTCTTTGATGATCACAAATTCTTCTTATCTTGAAATGAAAATGGTGCAAGCACATTGGTTACAATAGCTGTTGCTTTTGTCCTTCCCAAAGAAATGTATTTACCTATTTGCAAGACTAGAAATAAAACAGGTATTACTTAAGTCACAATCAAGGTGTTTGTACAGGACGTTATGAAGAGTGTTATGATATACTTTTGTTAGTTCAGAAGCTGTAACTTTTGTACACATTCAGTAGCACTCAAAACAAAAAAGACCATAATGGTTTTGTTCTAGATGGCTAAACTGGCATTATTCCGATGATCTTGTTCTATTTCATGCTTTGCAATGCCATTAAACCCACCATGGTCAATACCTACTAAATGACTTTATGCAAAATTTACAAAAAGCAGTATTTATGTTGTTTGGATTGCTGTACAAGTGCAATTTTTTTTTTTAAATAGTGTTTAACACCTCTTTTAACCACTGCATCACAGGCAGTGGACACTGATGATACATTAGATGAAATGACAAATCGAGAAAGAATTTTTCTCATAGGAAGGAAGCCTTCCAGGCCTAAGTTTAGAGTACCTCCCTGGCATTTGCCACTTATGAGGACGAGGAAAACCTGGAAAAATTCTCAGTCATGGAGGATGGTCCTGGTAGGAATCAAACCCCAGACCTCTATTCACGAGTCTATAACATAACAACCTCAGCCACCCATGGCGGTGCACACACAAGTGTGATGCTTTCACTTCCCAAGTTCTATTGTAAAAACAAGCATCTTTTTCTCTTTTTTGTGCCAGCATTTGTTTTCACCTTTTTTTACAATAGACCCATTTTCAGTTGAATTATCAATATCAAATTACAGTTTCCCAATTTCAAGATAATCACAGAAATAAAATGTGATTTTTGCACATTAACCCTAACTAACACAGTTTCTTGGCTTGATTTGAAGTTCAAACACCAAAGCTACTGGAACTGGATGTTTCATTAGCAATACTATTCATTTATGAATGTTACCAACACTGAGTCACTAACAATCAATGTATTGAAAAAGTAATCTAAAATGGTTCTCTCTAGTATCCCTAGGTGCAGCATAAGCATATGAATAAAAAATATGCAGCAGCAGGAAAATAAAAACATTTTAACTTATTAATTGACCTCAAGTACCCACTGCTGCAATAGAAGTTATCTTTAACTGAATAAATTGTACTAACAAAGCTGTATACAATGGATTTTTTTTTTATTTATTTATGGATGCTCTTTAACATCTCAGGTCATCAGCATCCCATTCAACTCAGAACGTGAAATGGCCAACAAATTTTGCTCAGAGGCCCCTCTTTCAGACTTGAGGTTCTTTTTCGTGCCGTAAATGTACGACAAGGGACCACGGCTTTACTTCCTTTCCGAAGGAAGCCATACTTAGGATTTTTACGCCCGAAAAAATCCATCGGTCCTGGCCGGGTTCGAACCTGCGATCTTGTGTAATAGGAGGCAAGTATGGTAACCACTACACCACCAGGACCGACGTATACAATGGAGTGGTAATATATCCTACATTATTAGCCTCCATTCTTCAGATGTGCAGTGTATATTTTAAAGCTCCTTTGAGAGGAAAATCTGTTTATATTGCACACTATACTTGCCTACTGTTAAGGGGCACCACAGGTTTTCATCTCAAAAGCATATCTACGGCACCTATTAATTTAAAATGTTCAATTACATCATTATACCCTCATCCTCTCACTGTGTCGGTCCTGGTGGTGTAGTGGTTACCACACTCGCTTCCTACGCCCAAAACGCGGGTTCAAACCCGGCCAGGATCGATGGATTTTTTCGGGCGTAAAAATCCTAAGTATGGCTTCCTTCGGAAGGAAAGTAAAGCCGTGGGTCCCGTGTCGTACATTTACGGTACGAAAAAGAACCTCAAGCCTGAAAGAGAGGCCTCTGAGCAAAATTTGTCGGCCGTTTCACGCCCTGAGTTGAATGGGATGCTGATGACCTGAGATGTTAAAGAGTGTTCATAAATTAATCAAAAAAAAAAAAAAATCAATCCTCTCACTGTGTGCTTGCTTTTTAAGCCAAAGTCAATATCTATTTTTCCATCCAGCAGTTATTCATGGGAGGCAAACTTTGTTATATAGAAGCAGGTAGTTAGCCTAACCCCCAGCCTGGAGGAACGGACCACTGCCTCTTCTTCCAATTTTTGGGATTTCTGGTTAAAAGTGTAAGGAGAAACATAAGAAAGATTATGCAGAAAAATAAACCACACATTAGGATTTAGAAGATCCAAAAGCATGGAGATATTGAGAGAAGATAAAGATGAGAGAGTTGAATAATTTTTCATTTATTATACTGTCTATCAACTCAAAGAATGGTAAAATCATTTTTAACAGTTATTAGTAGAACAAAGAAAATGATTCTACTTATGATTCAGCATATAAAAATGTGAAATCTATTTTAGAGGAAGAGGTGAAGCAGGCATTGATGAAGGCAAAAATGCTAAGATTAATGGCCCCAATGGAATTATATTAGAACTGTGAATATGGGTCTGGTCAAATAATAAACCTCTTTTCTAAGATTTTTAATCATATTCAGGAGGGACAATTTTTCTGAATACTGGCACAATGTCTTACATATCTGCCATACATGAGAAGGGAAATAGAAAAGATCCAAATAACAACATAGGGATTTGTGTAACAGCTTCAATTAGTAAAATTTTCAGTTATGTTTTTAGAGTTAAATTGGAACAATGAATTAAACGAAAACTTTTGGAGTACCAGGCAAGATTCAATTCAGTAAAATTATGTATGGATCATATTTTTTGCCTTAGAAAATTGAGTGAAAATCATACTAGAAAGGACAGGATATCCATTTAATAACTATTGATCTTGAAAATGCCTATGATTCAATATGTATAAAATTATTTATGGCATGCAATTAAGCAAGTTGATGTTGATAACTCTGTAATGTATTTAATTAAAAGACTGTATGAAACTATCACGTGAAGTGAACTTAGACAAGGCTCAGCTTGTTTCTAATCCTATTTAATATTTTCATCTTGTATTTGGACACTGGAATCAAACTTGTTGTGACATGGGAATACCAGTAGAAGGAGGAATAATATATTCTTTCATTTAAGAACTTTTGAAAGAAAAAGACATTTTTAAAAAATTCTGTTGGAACTTACACAGTGAAGCTTGTTAAATGTAAATTATAATTAATCTGTAGTCTTAACACACTCTTATGCTTCACTTACTTTTAAATACGGTGGGACCGGTTTTGAAGAGACATCCTCTCAGTCAAGTTGGTTGAAGATGGAGTGGGTGTCTCTTTGAAACTGGCCCCACTGTATTTAAAAGTAAGCGAAGCATAAGAGTATGTTAGACGACAGATTATTATAATTTAAATTTATTCTTTGTTGTGTACAGATGACCAGGCCAAGAGGATGTAAAATTTATGATGAATCTCTTGGAAGCAATTTAAGTTGGATGTCTCCTAGTGAATATGAATTGGAGAAGGTGGCAAAGACATTAAATTACCTCATGGAACCATCAAAATAGCAAAGGAGTGTAAATATTTGGGATCAATAATCCATGAATCTGAAAGCTGTTATGCAGATGTAGATCACAGAATATTTCAGACAAGAGGTCCAAAAAATGCTAAATGGTGTTTTATGGAACAGAAATATTAGTAGACAAATAAAGAACAGAATTCTCCATACAGTCATGGAGAATATATTAACTTATGGTGCATACAGTGGACACTAGTAAAAAGGCAGAAAAGTAAAATAAAAGCAATAGAAATGGATGGAGTTTGAAGAGGTGCCAGGATATCTACATTTGAAAAGAAGAGGAACCAAGAGATGAGACAGTTGATGGAAATGGAAGAAGCAGTTACCAAGAGGCTTGAAAGGTGAACTCTACAAGGTATGGGTATGTCAATAGAATAACTGGGGAGAGGTGGCCTAAGACTTATCTTGAATGGTCACCTTCTGTAATGAAGAAGCATGGATGGTTAAGAACATAGAAATCTTGTGTACTCAAATGATGAAACAACATAATCTGCAGGAAGGAGACTGGCAAAATCATGAGGGATAGCAGTCTGAATACAGGGTAACTGCTGACAAATACAAAAACCCTCAAAAGTAAAAGTTAAAGCCTTTTAAGCAATCTCCTCTTGAATATTTGGCTGATATTCTTTTTTGAACTCTGTTAATCTTTCCTGCTATTGTATTAAATCCATCATAGCCTTAACTCACCATTTTATCTAAATTTAATTTCCAAGAAGACAGTGTAGACATAACTGTTTTGGAAATATGCTCTGCATACAGTCTCAATAATGGTGTAATACCAAGAAAATATAAACTAATTTTTACTTGCATTATCAAAATAATATACAATAGAAATTTGCTCTATATCTGAAATATTCCATTATTTCATCTGCTAAAATGAAAAATGATATATTTCTAAGATAATGATAATATGAATTAAGTCATTCTAGGTCAATGAGAAATGTAGGGGACAATTTTAGAAGCATTTTTTAAATGCACCATGATGACTGCCATGGATCATGCAGGTCATAAAAGTACACCAGTATACAAAGATCTTCTTGGAATAAACAATCTGGATATAATTTGTCAGTCTCATTAAAAGGATCTCTTTGCTCCATCTATATTATTCTTGAAATATGACTTTATCAAATATGGAATCAGTAAAATACTGTACTTGAGGGCAATGCAAATTTTCTTATAATATCCAATGTTGAAAGAACTGAGAGAAAATTTATCTTCTTTAAAAGATTTTGGGACTTTAGAAGTACTGGTTACATCATTTTTATTATTTGGTGTGTTTGATTTATCTTCTTCTTGTGTGTTTTGTCATGTAAGGTGAAGATAAGAATTTCCTGACCTTCATGCTCAGTTTTCATGCATTTATTTGTTGATTTAAAAAATTCCAGATATCTGTCTATTCAATGAACCTTTCATTTGAATGCATTGCTTTACAGTGCACAATCCTCATAACTTCATATTACCAACTGTATTTTTAAAAATTAGTAACGCTGGTGCACACATACCTACACTCATGCAATAATAGTTGAACTGTTATAAAATAAAACTTCAGTATATCCACACTTTCACAAGATGTTATTCCACATCTTTATAGAGATTTTATGTTTGGATTGACAATCTTTTCTATATATTTTTCAAAACTTTACCTAAAATGAAGTTTGATTGTTTGGTGTAAAGTTTTTAAAGATTAATGTCAGCACAACTGCATCATATGCCTTTGATGTATCAATGTTAACTTGAAGTGTCACTATAATACATTGCTGTTAGAATAAACTGTTGGAAAAGAGTTTAAATTTTCTAAATATTGCTGTTTGAAAAGTAATAAAAATATCCATATTGTCAATAACTTCTGGTCCTTAGAGGCTGTACATGAGGAATTAGGTTTGCTAGGATTCAGACAGTCTGGCATCAACTCCTGCAAAATATTACTTCTTTATAAAGTTACAAAGTTATTTCACATGATTTGCAGTTGTGCAGGACTGCAATAAAACCTATTTATTTTCCTCTTAATGCTCATTCTTCAACGTTCTATCAAACTCTGAATGAAACTCAATGACTCAATTCTTGTAAATACAATAGGCTCTCCATCATATTGTAACCGTAAGCATGAACAAAAACTCCCTAAGCTTAAAAATCTCAAGATGAAATACCCCTTAACAAACAAATCTTAGATTTTTTGTTATCAATATTTGCATAATTTACAAGTAGGGAACAAAAAACATATAACATATACATGTAATATTAAAGCAAATTTAAGGCAAAAAAATATCATTTAGTTGTCTGCACCTATGAGCATTAATAAGACCTCAGTAGTGGCATTACTTGTATAGGGGGAGCGCCCTGCCACTGCTATAGACTAATTAGTAAGGAAAGAAAACAACTTGCAACAATACAATTTTTGTTATGATAGCATATAAGTTCTATTGTTGAATAATAAGCAAATGATTGGATTTACCTCAGCTTACAATACTTTAAAATAGCTGTTATGAAAACAATTTCACTCAGTCAGCAACAGCTAAAAGGAATAGTTGGCTATATCTTCTTAGTTTGCTGCGAATTCTCAAAGATATGATAATGAAGCTTGAAATGAAGTATACTCTTTATTTTTCTTATTCTTCTTGCTGTTAATGGTTTATAGGGCTTTTAAAATGTATTTCTATAAACTAAATTTTGTATTTATTTGCTTGCAGTTGTTATATAATGCCACAAACTCTCCAGAAAATTGTCAAATGTCTTTTGATTAGTTGCAACTATTTGATCATGAGTTTTATTAGAAAGAATAACAATGTCCTCTCAAGAAAATTGAAACAATAAAACTTGATAGTTTAAAGCTTAAACTATCATTTTTATTTATTTATTTTTAAAATAGTATTAATATACTATTAAGGCAGAAAGATCATCATTCAATAGTGGTACAAAAATACTGATTTTGGCACAAATAATTTATTAGTAGCTAATGTACTTCATGTTTATTTATTCAGTAAGAAAGAACATTGGCTTCATAGATCCAAAATCACTTGCATTTTTCTTAGCCAATGCAATGGTAAAACGTTCATCTCATTGTCCTGATATAAAGAAACATTAAACATATTGAAATGGTAAGTGAATGAGTAAAATTATATTAGAAACTGCATTTTATAATTAAGACATACATACATATTTCATTTTATAAATACATTTTTTTTTTCTCTTTGGAAGTTGTGCTATCTTAAAACATTCTGAATAAGAAAAAAGCCAAAACTGTATCTCAATGGGAAGCAGGATACTTTATGCTCTGCAAAAATTCAGATTTGTGTACCGGGCTTTAAATAAATATTTTATAAATACTTGGTGGGTAATAAATTTCTTCAGAAGAAACTTAGCATAATTGGTATTGCATTTTATGACACGTATATGTCCATCATGTTGGCAACAAATGCCAATGTAGTAGAAGCACCTAGTTTGTAACACTGACCACATTGCACAAAGACATTCATTACATGACCATTGTATGCCAACTGTAATAAAAATATACATTTTTCATTTGCTGGCAAATAGATACACTGAAACAGTGAAGTGGAATAGAATAGAGAAGCTACTATGAGATATGCAACTAATCTTTTTAGTCAGGAAGAATATTATCTAACAATCTACAATAGCACCACCAAATATATTGTACATCACAATATATTTTCCAAAATAAAAATAAATTCAGCTAATTTTATAGTATAATACTTCTTCCCACTTGACACCTTCAAAATTTTCTGAAAATATATTGTCAAGCTACAACTCTGGTATTTAACATCACCTTCATAATACTCTTCTTGTGAACAGAGCTCGCTTATCAACATAACTTTTAATTATACATATAAGTGCTTTCTTTGTTACAAACTGTTACAATCTAACTAATAACAAGAATTCTTATTTTTTGCGGAGATTGTGATGAAGAAGACTAGCATCATATTATTTGGGGGGGGGGAGAAAAAATGTTCTTAGTGATAAAAGAACCACTTAAATAATTAATACCAAAATATAACTGACTGTTCTACATGGCAGCAGATGGCCTGCGTGTTTTGTTTGTGGTCTTCTTTCAACATTTCATATGCACAATCCAAAATATCTGCTCTTGTATTTGTATATCACAACCACAAAAAACACAGTCTTGATTATGAGTCTTTCATATGACTAGGGGTAAAAATATGCAAATGGAAAGTGTGATCAGTCTTCACTTGCCTTCAAAATACTGATTCATTTTTCTTTGTTCAAGTTTTCTTGAAAGTATATGCTACATACCATTATGAATGTTTGTGGGCCATGTTCCAGAGTTGTACTATCCTCTTCCAAAGCACTGTCCAAATAAAGATTGTAAACTCTATGTGCAGGGATTAGCATCCAGTCTTTGATTTTGCCATTGATGCACACATTGTTTTAATTATTTTTTTCTTGAAAATGAATAGAAAACAGGTAACTAAATGCACTCCAAGATATTTCCTTTTCAATGTATTTAGGAACATGACTTCATTCAGCAAATCCTTCTAATAAATTAAACAAAAGTGAAAAATGCAATTCTAAATATGGAATATATATAAAAAAAAAATCTTTATAATAAAAATTAGCAGCACACTTTCATGTTGGAAATATAACAGAATTCCATAAATATCAAACACTTTAAAATAATGGAGGAAAAAAAAAATAAAATTTGTGCATTCCTGAATTAAGAAATAAAACACAGAACATTTGCTCTTCATAGGAGATTAGAAAGAGGATTGTTATAGTGTATATGTACAGTGATACAGTTGCCTTGACAGTAGGGAGTAGTGTCATTTTGACTGTGATTTGGCAGAGGAACAGGCAACAAGAGATGGGCAACAAGCACAAAAGAAGGATAAAAGTGAGAAGCATGTGAGTGAGGATGATCTATAGAGCTTAGATTGTCATTTCAGTGGCACTTGAGTTGTTGGAGTAAGTTGGGATGGAGAAGAGGGCAATTTTTTGCCTGATAGTGAATGGGGCTGATGGTTTCTTTTACTTCTGAAATTTGCAGCAAGAGTTGTAATCCAATTATGAGCCTTTGAGTCATCCTCATCTTCACGTGGGCTGCAGGTGCTTTCTGTATGAGTACTGCTGCGTCCTAATTTTGCCAATAATCCTCGCCTTCCTCCTGGACTACTCCAGCCTTTCTTTTGATTATTGTTATTACCTGAAGAGCCCTCTCGTACTTTCACAATGCTGTCCAGACTTCCAGAGAGGGTTTGTGATTCTCTCTTTTCTTTTCTAGCTGTAGAGGGAGCTGAGGATGGTTGAGGAGGCAATGAGGAATCACTTTCTATGTCTTGTTCCTGTAAAACATCTCTGGTTGGCTCTGGTGAGGGTCCATTTCTGGCCTGTACCTCTTCCTTCTCTGGGGCATTGCCAGAGTAGCATAAAGAGTTTCTCTTATTCTTAGTACCAAGCTGCCTTCTAGTGGAGGGAGAGGAACTGTCCAGATGTGACACAGATGATGGAGGAGAATTATTTTTACTGCTATTAGCAATGAGAGATCGCCATCCTCTTCTGCTGCCACTATTATTTCGCTGCTGAGGCTTTCTTGTCTTTGGTAATGTCATAGCTTTATTAGAGGATGTATTCCTGGAGATAGTATGCTGGCACCCAGCAGCCAACGTACTCTTTACAGACTGCTGCAGTTCAAACTTGTTGCATTGAACTGAGGAAGCTGTTGGGAGGTGTTCAACTGAGGCAGTTGATTCATCTAGCTCTCGAGTGCTGCTGCTGTTGAGTGTGAGTCTGTCTGTAAAATTGCGCAATCTTGACAGTAAGGTGGATTTCTTTGGAATAGTTACAGTCATACTGACTTCATCAGGAGGCTTTCTTTCCTCCATTTTCTCTTTGTTACACTCTACACCACTTAAATCTTTCTCACCCTCTTGACATTGGGTGCCATCTGAAAGGCTGTTACTAATTTTTGTATCTTCACTTGTGGTACATTTCACTCTTCCTGCAGTACTCTCAAAATACTTGGTCTCTCCATTACATAATTCTGTTGCAGATACAATGGTAGTAACACAGTCTGACACATTTTCAGGGCAAATGTTTTTGAATGTTACAGTAGAAGACTGGCCTGTCATGAAGTTTGCAGATAAGCTGTTCCTGTGATGTAGGGGAATGAATCTGTCCTTAGAAGTGCGAGAGTTTGAGACAGTGGATGTTGATGGTGAGGGTCGATCTCCAGATCTTGGTGGAGGTGAGGTAGATATAATGCCAGCTTTGGAAGAAGATTCATAGAAACTTCCACAATTACCATCATTGTCATGTTGGTGATGATCTCTGATTGCTCGAGCCAGCTCATGATGATGATAATCTGGTAGCATCTGTGACTTTTCCCTGCTGCCCTTCCGACTTCCTGGATAGCTCTTTCTGCCTGTTGGAGTTGTCACACTTCCTTCTGTTGAGATTTTGAACTTAAGTGTCTTCTCACTGACTTCCACTTCTGTTACTGTTTCCTCTTCCTCTTGTTCACCCAGTGATTCTTCTTCTTCTTTTTCTGCTTGTTCTTCCTGCATTCCTTCTAACATTGCTTCTTCTTTTTCTTCATCCTCTGCTATTGAAAACTCTCTACCAATACCATCAACAACCTGCATTAAAAATGAAATGAATTAATAACTTAGGACTATTTTTAACAATTTTGCTCTAAAATGACCTATATTGCTGTATTCATTCAAGGCAACAACAACTGTATATGTAACTTCTTATGTTATGGAATAGTATTGAATGTAGGTACATACTCTAACAGATTAATATATACGTGCACACAAGGGGCATTCAATAAGTAATGCCACATATTTATTCTCTTTCATAGTTTGTTTTATTTATGTAGTTCATACATATTAAATTTTGTAAATTATTTGGCTATACAGCACTGTTTTTCAATATAATTTACTTGTACATATGTATATGGCTTTGTATAGTCTAGATGTCAGAATCACCCGACCAGGATCGATGGATTTTTTTTTGGGCGTAAAAATCGTAAGTATGGCTTCCTTCAGAAGGGAAGTTAAGCTATGGATCCTGTGTCATACATTTACGGCACGATAAAGAACCTCAAGCCTGAAAGAAGAGGCCTCTGAGCAAAATTTGTCAGCCGTTTCATGCCCTGAATATGAATAGAATGGGATGCTGATGACCTGTGATGTTAAAGAGCACCCGTAAATAAACAAATAAATAACCTAATCAAGCTTAATACTGTACCTATCACTAAATGACCCTTTATGCATGCAATTTGAACATATAGAAATCCAAAGGTGCAAGATCATGCTGTAGGGTAGATAAGGGAGGACAATGCATCAAAATTTAGTGATCTCTTCTTTGATGTGTAGACTTGCATATGGCTTTGCATCTTCAAGAAAATTTGGTGACACATTTATATGGACAGATATAGCAGAACTGCTTCATCATCTTCTGAGACACCAAAATGATGACTTTACAGGCTGGGGGTATTGTCTTGAACCTTTATTCACACAGGTTTTATGATGCCACTCTTTAGGTCTCAGGCTTGAAGTGATGAATATATGCTTCATCTCTTATTGCAATGCTGGTCAAGAAATTGTCACCTTCATCTTCATAATGAGTGACTCTCCATATAAATCATGCCTGTCTATTTCTCATGATCATGATTGACTTTGAGAGGCCAATTCATCATACATCTGCAAATATTCTACTGATGGATAATTGAGTGACAATGTCAACAGAACTATCAAGTTGAACAGAAGTTGATTGTTTGTTTTCTGATTCTTCAAATGTGCAAGTATGAACACATTCCACCATTTTAGATGTAACTGCAGTGTATGGTTACCTGGATCTAGGTGATAGACTGCCTAGACTTCATCTGATGATGACATCTGTTATGTCCAATGAAAGCAGTGCTTTTATCTACTGCCTTTTACCCAGATACATTTTTATATATCTCTGAATGTTGCCTCATTTTCCACGAAAAGAAATAATTATTTGGTAAGGATCCCTGCCCAGATTACCAACAAAGTTCATAATGGCAATGAAGTGAATGGTAGAGCTGCCAGAAGTGACAATCCCCTCAATGGAGTAATACAATAGAGAGGCAGATGAAGACCCCATAGGCTTGAATGGCAATCATCTAGGAGAAAGATACTCCATAATCAAACTCTGGTCCTCTTGGTAGGGAGTTATGATATCAGGCTGGTATGCAATTTATTTAAAAAAGGACCAGACATATTCTAAGAAGATGATAAGAAAAAGGTAATGAATAATGTATTGTTGAAAACTCAAATATAGTAGCTGAAATGTAAGAGAATAGCTAGCAAAGAGACTAAATTGGAAAAAAGAACTGCTAAGAGGTAGTGTTGATACTGCCTTACTGTCTGAAACAAAGAAAAAATTTGAAGGATCCAAAGAATTGGATAACTATTTATTATTCTATAATGCAGTGTTGCAGCAGAATAGAGCAAGTGTGGGAACAGCAATATTAATACATAAGAAACATGGAAATAGAATTTACAGTTCTACTGTAATTTATGAAAGGCTTATGAAAATTAGAATGAAAACCAAATTAGATACCTACCAGTTTTCAATGGAACTAAAATTACAATTGACTTTAGACAGTTTATGGTGTGAAGAGTTTCCACAGAAACATCCCCTTTCTCTTCCCTTTTCTTTCATTCTAGCCAATAAGCTGCAACCACCCGCATTTCCTCTCATCTACAAACTGCATGCATATTGAAACATCTAGTTGTTTATAGCATATGCTTTCTATCTGGTTATGTGTTCTTTCTTATAATAATTATACTAGTGGTTTTACGATTGTTATCATTTGCTACTATTATATAATTGTTTATTGTAATCATGCTATTACTATCACTGCATATTCCTATTGTATCATTATTGTTATCATGTTGTTGCTGTTATCTCATATTACTATTATAGTTTATTGTTATCAGTGTTATCACCTATTGTTAATGCAGAAACAGTAGTGTGTTATTAGTATAGAGTGATATATTTATTTAATACATGTACTTGAAACACAATGTCACAAACAGAAACGGTGACAAATGCAAACTGGGGCAGTCTACTATATTATCCATTTAAAAAAAGCTAGCATAAGAGGCAGGTATGGATGGGTCCTTTGTAGTCAAGTTCTTGACATGGTTTGTGCATTATGTGATTATTTTGTGAGTGAGAGGGAAAATGGTTGACTATTGATAGACGTCAATAAAAGTAGTAAAAAGAACAGCAACTGCATTGAATGTATCAAGGTGCATTGTTATAGAAATTAAAGGAGTTTGGTGAGCGAGAAGAACAGGAGATGAAAGGAGGAGAAGAAATAGTACCAACAGCTTCATCATCTTTAGAAAGACTGCAAACCCCAGAGTAAACTCAGAATTATAAATAAAGGGTTACCAACATGGATTTCTTCCAACAGGATGCAATTTAGCAGCACATTTACACTTATTATGAAAGAAAGGAGCACCCTACACTGAAGAAACTCAGCAGTAGTCTTAAAGAGGTCTATCTATTTCATGCTGGCGAATGCTCCCTTCGAACTTGCCTAATTCAAGGCTTTAATGTTGAAAATTTTTCAAATCATTCAGTATTAATGGAAAGACAAGACATTGTTTTCTGGCATTCTCACTATTTCAGAGAAACTAAAGCTAAAATTATAGAATATTGTATGGCTGGATAAGTCATGGGCCAATGGAGGTCACACCAAGGCTAAGGGGTGGACAGACTTCTTTACTAAGGGTACAATGAATGCACCATTAGGCAAAGGAAGGCACTTCCCTGGTTTGTCCCAAATTGTTTTCTGATGTTTAGCTCATGAAAAACTGCACACTACCAAAAGAGAATGCTGTATCTTTCGCAGAATGGTTTCAAAATTCCATTATTCAAGAACACCCATCCCAAATTGACTATGTGATGCACTTTATCATTCCACAATAGAAAACAAAGCCCCAACTATGCAATAGCTGAAAAAGTACATGTTAAAATGGTTGGAAAGTATATTTATGTTACTAATATAATGGTATGAAGAGCTTTAATATTTTTTACAATTTTGAACATGTAATGTTCAAAAATAAAGACATTACTGTCCATAAGGACATTACCAAAGCAGAAATAATCAAAATTTTGGCACCATTCAAACTAAATGCAAGGTATGAAATAAATGAGCTGGCAAAAAACACATGACCATTGTGACTTCCCCCTTATCCTTATCATTTTAACCCAATTGAAAGCATCTGGGTGCAGGTGAAGGATTAGGCAGAAAAAAAAAACTAGGAAAAGATTTCCATCATAGATGTAGAGCACATCACCAGGGAGGAAATCTAAAAAGTAATACCACACAACTGGATAGCAGTGGTCACAGCAAAAGAATTGTCCAAGAATGATGGGAGAAAGATGGAACCCTGGATAATTGCATGGATGAAATAATCATCTTCCAAGAATAGCTCAGAGAAAGAGGAAGATCAAAGCAATTTGTTATTGGGAGTAGCCCCTCTATCAATATAAACATCGGTAATAATTTCATGATCTGATATTATTATTATTATTATTATTATTATTATTATTATTATTATTATTATTATTATTCCTCTAAGAAATGTACAACACATTACATTGGTATTTCCTTTTCTTTCAGAGTTTGAAGTGCTTAACTATCCACATTTGAAATTTATACTATTGTAAGATTTAAAAAATGTGAAAATAGACAAATAAAATAATATTAATAACGACAACAACAACAACAACAACAACAATAATAATAATAATAATAATAATGGTGTATGACCAATTTTGGATAAGTTTATTGATTTTTGGAAGTAAAACGTACACCCTTATCCAGCTAAGCTGGTAGCTGCTACTATGTGGCAACCATTCTCACCACTCTACTCCGAGCTAGCTGTCAGAAATCAGATTATTTAATTCCACTGTAATTTACATGCTCCATAAGAACAGAGAAAAGAAGCAAGCAAACAATTTTGTAAGGATCTACAAAAACATCTGTAAATAACAAAAATGAGCCGCTAATAGTGGTTGGAGTTGAACACAAGAGCTGGCCAGTTACCAGTAAATGATATAATAAGGAATAATGGAGAACAGACTCTAAATGAAAATGGTAAAGCTCTGAGAAGTTTTTTAGTCCTTAATAACTCAAGAAAAACTAATTCTTTCTTTAGATATAGAAATGTACATAAATATACAAGAACTGATAGAAAAATAGAGAGTATGATATTTTAGTGAATGATAAAATATCATCCCATGTGTTAGACACATGAGTTTATAGAGGTTAGGATATTGGCTCAAATCATGTTCACAAATATACAAGAACTGGTAGAAAATAGATATTGAAAATGGACTCATTTTAGTGAATGATAAATTATCATCCTATGTATTAGATGCAACAGTTTATAGAGGTTAGGATATTGGCTCAGATCACTTCATGATAATGATTAAAACAAAATGTGTTAAAAGATGGTACAAATCAAAAAGCAAGAGAGAAGATGAAACAAAGAAACAAACATTTAAGGTCCATCTCTGAAAGATGACAGTATAAGGGGATTATACAGGCAATATATAGATAAACGCTTGGATCAATGAGCAATGCTTTTAAATATTAACATGGAATGAACTTAAACAAGTTTTAATAAATTCAGCAAATGAAGCCCTTGTCAGAAGAAGGAGAGTACTCAATATATGGAATGATCAAGCCATGCTTATCAAGGATAAATAAGAAACATACTTAAGATACTTTAATAGTAAATCTGAAAATTACTTAATTGCATATAGAAAGCAATGTAGACTAATGAGGAGGGAAGAAAGAAAATTAATTCAAATCATTGTATGATATGTCAAACTAAAACACTCTTATTGCTCCATTTACTTTCTATGAAATGTGGTCGACCCATTGCCGAGGATAAGAGCAAAGGCTGTCGAAACTAGTACCACATTTCATAGCAAGTAATTGGAACAATAAGAGTGTTTTAGTTTGACATATCATACAATGATTTGAATATATGAGTGGCTGCACTGTGATAGTTTCTATATGAATATTTTAAACAAGAAAATTTATGTCATCAGAGTTGAACAGACATAAAAGTAATTTAAATATGATATTCATGGAGTTCAAACATCAGCATATAAAACAATGAAATACTTAAATAGGCCTGAAAGAGATGCAATTAATTGAACAATATATCGAAGAATACTGGTTAAAATATTTTAAGAATATTTGGTCTTATCCACTGAAAATGAGCTAATACATACAAATTAAGAACATGCAGTGATAGGTACTGTAACAATTGGAGAGTTAAATAATATATTGAGCACATACAGGACTAAAAAAACTCCAAGAAGTGTAGAAATTAATATAGGATTAATTAAATATGTACAGCTCAAATTATAATTATTACACTTTTTTAATATATGCTGGTCTAGATTGCAGATCCAAAATGAATGGCTAAAAACTATAATAAAGCCAATATTTAAAAAGGGTGATAGAAATGAGCATAAGAACTATAGAGGCATCAGCCTTTTAAATACAGGTTATAAAAATTTTGCCAAGATTTTAACAAGGTGACTTAAAGTTATTTCTTAAGTTCTTTAAATTCTGAACAATGTAGGTTGATCTTGTGCAGATCGTGTATTTGTAGTAAAGCAAATAAAGCAGAAAAGCAGATAATAATACATTGAGACATTCTTACAATTATATGCAAGTGTTTGAAAAATATATGTACAGGAAATATTAGAGAAATTATATTAAATAAAGAATATCCAAAACATTTAGACTCAATGATACCAGAGATATATTAAGATATATTAAGAAATGGTTAGTATTATTGCTAAACCAAATTTTATAAACCTTAAAGTAGAATCCATTAACTTAGATGTAAGACAGAGCTGACTGGTGCCACCATCACTTCTTAACATATACTTAGGCTCCAATTGCCAATTTGCAAGCTCAGTTAAGAAACCATTTTAAAATAGGATCTAATGTTCTAAATATAATTTTATTCAACAAGTTATTATGCACATAATGAAGATAACTTCAGTTAATCTTATTTTAGCTTAATAAATATGTCTACATACAATTTAATAATATCAACCGAAAATTGAAAAGTAAGAATGATCTTAACATTTTAAAAAATTGAGTTGAAATTGTAACATACACACCACTAAAATTCAATAAAATGGAAGACTAGTTTTGGGAGCCATTGCTCCTATCATCAGTTCCTGATCGACTGCCGGTCTCGTTGTTTGTGGTAGGTAGATTCATCTCTGGTGGAGGTTTAATGAACTTTTGTATTAGTACATCACTTAGCGGAATTTTGAAATTAAAAACTTTCTCTTTATTCTTCCAAATGTAGATGTTCTCCCAGACTGTAAGTTCAGTTTTTCCTTTAATATTTTTAAGTAATTTGGGGTTTTTATTAATGTTATGTTGTTCTTTCCAAAAGTGCCTAGCTACCGCCGATTTTTCTTCTTGTTTTTGGAAGAAAAATCGGCTGTAGCTTGGCACTTTTGGAAAGAACAACATAACATTAATAAAAACCCCAAATTACTTAAAGATATTAAAGGAAAAACTGAACTTACAGTCTGGGAAAACATCTATATTTGGAAGAATAAAGAGAAAGTTTTTAATTTCGAAATCCCGCCAAGTGATGGACCAATACAAAAGTTCATTAAACCTCCACCAGAGATGAATCGACCTACCACAAACAACAAGACCGGCAGTCGACCAGGAACTGATGATAGGAGTGATGGCTCCCCGAAACTAGTCTTCCATTTTATTGAATTTTAGTGGTGTGTATGTTACAATTTTGACTCAATTTTTTAAAATGTTAATATTTGACACGACTGTTACAAAAGTTCACTATATTTTATACAAGAATGATCTTTGTTTGAAAATATCAAAAGCTACCCAAGCTTAATAATAATCTAATAGAACATGTGAAACATTTTAATTATTTAGGATGTGATGTTTCAAATGATTATGGTAAGGGTTTAAAATAAAAAGTTTATACATTTCAGAATATATATAGTACCATAAAATGAACATTAAGGAATAAATCAGGAAAAACATGCTTTTAAAACACAATGGAGGTACTAATTTTGACTTACTGATTTGAAAATTAGGCCATAAACAGAAGTAATAAAAGGATATATTGCTGAAATGGGATTTTTTAGATACGTAGCTGGTTGTACTTTGGAAGATTATATTAGGAACATTTCAAGAAAAGATTAGTAAAGCAGATCTTAAACCACTGCCTGAAAGGAAGACAGGATATAGCAAGGCCTGGGTGCTATTGGGAAGATTTCTTCTGAACAGATCAACTTTCCTATTTAATAATAATAATAATAATAATAATAATAATAATAATAATAATAATAATAATAACAACAACAACAACAACAACAACAACAACAACAACAAAAATTAATTCTCTTTTTATAATGCACATCAATTTGATATTCAGTTTTGAAAGCTGACTGCATCAATGCTACTTAACAGGAGAAGAGAAACTAAAGAGATAGTGTACAAAGGTTCAAAGGTACTAATATAAAATATGTATTTTTCCAAGATAACTGGCTAAAAAAAGTGTTGTAATACTTAATGAATACTTTTTATACATATGCACTGTACTAGCAACATATTCAGTATTTTTAATAAATTGTGCAATTGCAAGGATCATCTGTCAGGTTTCTGAACATTCTAAATAAAAAGCTATATGGGACTGTGGCTATTATTTTTGCTCAGTAAGATAACAAATCGGATAACTTTTGCTTCCCTTTGGCAGACCTACCATGGGCCCAAAACTATCATCTTCCTCTTCTGCAGATCTTGAACATGAACTGGTTCCAAAGCTACGTCTAGACTTCACACTGTGAGCACTTGATGATTTGACAACAGGTGTTGTACCTATATTTCCAGCCCCATCCCCTCCACTGCTGTCAGTTATTTCTACTACACTCTTCCGATGCATGCGTTCATCTTTAGCTGCTTCATTGAGGCGACGGTAATGATCAAGAGCATCACGTACAGGTTGCACAATTAAATCCTGTAGGATTAAATATAAATTTTATTATTAAATTATTATTACTAATATTATCACTATACCTGAAAAACTGTCCTCTTCAGTTGATATATGTATACTTACCCAGAAAAGTAATACTGCATTGGTTTATCGTTCCATAAGTTTCTTAAACAAGCTGAATAATGAGTAATTCATTACCTGTTATGAACATCTATTAAGATTAATATAGAAAAAAATTTTATTTCAGGGAAATAATTATTTTACTGATATTAGTTTTGTTCATTTCTTGTACAATTATTATACTTATGCTCAATTCCTGTTTACTTTCAAATTATATTCATCATGTAGATAGTTCTTTCATACTTATAACTGTTTACAAAAATATATAAAAATGTTGTCACATAAAAATGTTAGTGTTTTATTAATAACAAGAAACTAAAGTACAGATTCAGAAACAACTCTATAGTAAGCAAAAATTATGTAAGATATACTATTAATGCTATTGCTTTTTCATATGTTTCATAGTTTAATTAATTTATATGATATAACCATGTAATGCAAAGCATTTGAAATTAATGACATAATCATAAAAAATTATTTAAATTTTCACCCACTTCTCACTTTTTCAATCACAGAATAAGTGTTTTGTGTGAATTCTGATTGTGGCATAAACTACAAGTTATAAAATAGATGAGATATATAATAACTTTCACCCTATACTATTTTCTTTGTAACTTTTTTGCTTATGTGACTTAAACTGAATTTGTTTTCAGTTGTTATTTTGAGGAAGATAGGAATATAGGAAGAGATGCAATTGCTAATTGGAACTCATCTTAATAAAATGAAAACCATAATGCATTTGTACTTCCTAATAAATAACTCTTATTTAAGTTTTTCCTTTCATTTAATTTATTCATCCACTGATTGCATTTAGCTTTGCAGTTTATAGTGCATTTACAAATTCTGCTTGCATAACTTCAAAATTTTCATTATAAATAAATATACATATCACATGATGACACACATATGTCTATAATTTGATTTTCAAGAATTTTTCTGCAGCCTACAATTTATATTTTATTTAACATAATTTTTAAATTTTAAATTTGGAATGTTTTTAAATGAATTAAGGAATTTATTATACAGGATTGCTCCTTTACGTGACACATAATTTATGAATTGAATCTGTCGTCTTAACACTCTTCATGCTTCACTAACCTTAAAAGGTTAATCTTTTAAGGTTAGTGAAGAGTGTTAAGATGACAGATTCAATTCACATGAGCTTCACTGTGTTAGTTCCATATGAAAACTTTTTTAAAGATTTACAATTTTTAAAAAACATTTAACATAATTTATGCTTTATGTAAGTCCGTGATAGTATAATATAGTGTATTGGTCTGGTTGATCTAGTGTAATGCACTAATAATGTCCATTACTTCTAAAAACATTATTATAATTATTATTATAAGCAACAAAGGATGCAGTTTAAATAATGTGTGTGTGTGACACATATATTGCAGAACAATGAATTCCTCAAAAATTAGTTAAATGAAAGCATCAGATAGTACTTGCTATATTATTTTTTATATTTCATTTTGACATTTAAGACCATAGATAATAAACTCACAACTCCCTAAAAATACTGTAATAAGTTAAGAGGAATAGCATCATAAACCTGGGGTAGACAATTTTATTATTGGAACTGCTCAATATTGATTGCAAGATTATAGAATCTTAACTGGAATTAATGCTCATACATACATGGCTAAGCATACACACACACACACACACACACACACAAAAAAAAACTAATGCACCCATTTAAACAAAAATATCTATCCTCTCGGTTTTCATTGCAGCAAACTCATCAATGACTCTTTGAATAAATTCTGGAATTTGCAGGATAAAGTTCCTCTCTACAGAAAACATTTCAAATGTAGAAAGTCATTTTTTTTATACCTTTGAGCATAGAGATATATCTTTCAGGCTTCAATGCTGACATGAGAATGATGGAACATTTTAAGTAGTTCTGTGCACTCACTACCATTTTTTTCTATATTAGCTGTTTTGATGAATTAAAATAAACTTAAAGCACTGAACATATTTCTAAATTCATCCCATTCATAAGTAGCTGTCAATTCTGTCTCTATTGCTGGTTTTATGATTTTCAGGATGGAATACACTTGCAAAGCTTTGAAATTATTAAATTTAAAACTGAATTTTGCATTTGAACTAATACATGAAGCACCTAACATATCCTTAAATAGCCATTGACTTTAATACTCTTATGCTTCACTTACCATTGAATTATACAGAACATGTTTCACAGGCCTTTGCCTGTATCATCAGCTGTGAGTTGACTGCCGGATTTGATGATGGACTTGGACTTGATGGACTTGGTGTAGCTCTTTTGGACATTTTAGAAACTTTTGGATTAATTTGTCTTCTGTTGGAATTTCAGAGTTTGTAACCTTATTTTATAAATATTTTCCCCCATATTCGCAGCTCCAAAGGCCTATCTATGAATTTCAGTAATTTAACTTTCATTTCTGTATCATGCTTATCTCTCCTAAAGGGGTATGCAACTGCTGATTTATCTACCTGATTGTACCTGATGTTTCTCCAGTTTTCCTTTAGCCTAATTCCAATGCTTCTTCTCATCAAGTATTTTATTATTATCATCGGAGTTGAGCAGGTTATTTAGGCTGAATTTGTTCACTGGGGACAAAGTAATACCAAACTCTTTCAGGATTTTCTGGTAATTTTGGTGGGCCAAGGATGATAAGTAAATTTTCTGTGATTGGTAGTTTCTTTTCTTGCTGTCATTGTTGTAACCTGTTTTAACATCTTCTCTTATTTGAATTTCTTGATTTTCTTGTCTACAATTTCTTGGTCATAACCATTGGTCTTTGCCATTTGTATTATGTGAGAGTACTCTTCTCTGTATTGAAACTCATTCTTAGGTATGTTAATGTGCTATGTGCTAAGTTGTTGAGAACTGCATGTCTGTGTGCTGTGACATTGAACCCACTTGCCTTTATGTTATTTTCAGTCTGTATATCCTTTTTGTATATTCCAAATTATTGCCTGTTCTTATAACCTTTAAGTCAAGGAAAGGAATCATGTTGTCTTATTCCATTTCAGAAGTGCATTTACTTTTCCTAACTTGTAGGTTTAGCATATCCATGAATGAGTTTAAATATAGTGAAGAGTACTCTCAAGTAATACAAATGGCAAAAATCAATGGGTATGACCAAATTATAGATGAGAAAATCAAGAAATTCAAACAAGAGAAGAGGTTAAAACAGGTTAAAACATTGTCAGTAAAAAAAGAAACTACCATTCATAAGAAATTTACTTATTATCCTTGGGCCACCAAAAAATTCCAGAAAATACTCAGAGAGTTTGGGATTACTCTGTCCCCAGTGAGCAAATTTAGCTTAAATAACTTACTCAACTTCACAGTGATAATGATAGAATAACTAATGAGACGAAGCCAGGAATATATCAAATCAACTGTTTGGAATGCAACAAAGTATGTATTGGCAAAACAAAAAGAAACATTGAAATTAGGCTAAAGGAACACTGAAGAAACATCAGGTACAACAAGATAGACAAATCAGCCATTGTACACACTTTTGAAGAGATAAACATGATATAGAAATGGAAGTCAAATTATTGAAATTCGTAGATAGACCCTTGGAGCTGGAAAATGGGAGAAAGTTTTATTAAAAAATATGAAGATATGAAGATATGAACTTCAAGATCCCAACAGAAGACAAATTAATCAAAAGGTTATAAAATGTCCACAAGAGCTACACCAAGTCCATTCAACCTACAATGAATGCAGCAGACGGCACAGAGCTGATGATGAAGGCAAAGGACTGTGAAAAATGTTCTGTATAATTATACAATGGTAAGTAGAGCATAAGAGTATTAAATCAACTCACTATCTAATTAAGAATAAATTACATGCTTATTAAGTGCTTAAGTATTAGTTCCAATACAAAATTAATTTTAAAATTAAATATTTCTTTCAAAGGAAATTTTATTAATTGGAAATATTGTTGAACATGACTATTTGACTTATGCTCCTAGTCAGGGGCGCATTTACTATGTATCATGTAAACTATTTAGGGGTTCATCTCAATTCGCGGCAAGTGATTTGTAATTATTGGAATTATGCTATTCATAGAATAACATGAAAATTCTGCAGGACATCATGATTGTATTTTAAAGTTTAAAAGAAGAGAAAACAAATTTTATAGGATTGACAAGCACTTTATTACTCAGCTGGAAGAAGTAGAAGTATTAAAGGAATGTAATCCACAGGACAGTGACTGTTGTCAAAAACAAATGATTCTTGAAGACTGCCATTTCATGATAATGAGGAAAAGTTTGACTTCTTAAGAATTGGCATTTTTATGATGTGTTTGAAGATGATTGCTGAGTTTGGGCCATACTTAGTAAGTCATAAAGCTAGTATGGAAATCCTGGAAAAGAATGCATTTTGCACCTGTTCTTTAATTCTTAATGAAGAGACTATAATGTATCATACAAGTTGCTGAGGTTAAGATTCATGAATGGGAGGTTTGGGGTTCAATTCTCAACAGGACCATCCTACCTAACTGAGGTTTTTTTCCAGATTTTCCTCAATCCTCATAAATGACAAATGCTGGATAGTTACCCTACACTTAGGCCTAGAATATTTCTTTCCTTTAAAAAAAAATTGTTTCCCAATTTATCATTTCATCTCATGTAACATCAGTGTTCACTGCCTATGATGCTTCAATGGTGGCAATAAACACCATTAGAGAGAGAAATTATCAATGTAATGGGAAGAAGATTGTTGCTCCAGAGATCATGAAGAACATACTTGAATTCAAATGCTTCTCCATCCTTACATTACTTCTGATGTATTACAGTGTGATCAATTATATTTTATTGTTCATTATGTGAACAGAGAAGGAGTACCACAAGATCAGTTTTTAGAGTTTATAAGAAATATTGAGCATAAGAACTGGCAGAGTCAATTCTTAAATTCTTAAATTCTAATAAATTGTATAAAATGTTATGATAATGCTGTGAATATGCCAGGGATGTATTCTGGTCTGCAAGTCCTCAGTCCTTTTAACATTCTTCATGTCTTTCTCTATTGATTCTTTGAACCTGGTAGGGTCAAGTCAGTTACTTGTCAATTATCTACAGTTTTTTTTTTATGACATTTATGGTTTCTGTGTGGAGAATATCTTAGAATGCTTGATGCAATGAGTGCAGCTCTACAGCTGGAAGAATTTGATGTTTCTACTGTAGTAAGACCTTATACCTTACTTCTTACTTTCTTGAATGAGATGCAGGTATCTTTTGAATTGTACTAAAGGTTGGGAAAGAAAAATTGCAGACCATCCAAAAGACTGTACAAGTGTAGGAAAGTACACTAAAATGTGTTGCAAAATGAAAAAGATTTTTTGATTATTCAGATTCTAACTCAGAAAATGAAGCTATGAAGATAGTACTAAGCAGAAATAGTTACCTTGTTGAACAGATTAATAAAGAACTTCAGAGGTATCTTGGTGTCCAGAAAAAGTTCTCTTAGAGGTTCTCTTTTTGTTACAGTAGATAAAAATGGATTCTGCTGACAGAAACTACAACTCCGCAAAGGAGTTACAACAGCTTTACTCAGAAGATTTAGAAAAACAGATTCCTTTTGAGTTCCAAGGATAAAACCTACTCCTTGTGACCTCTTTTAAGCAAAGTGATAAGAGAAAAGCATCTCTGTAGTGCCTATCCAAACATTAGCACATATAACATATATTTGACTACCCAAAATACAAACTGCTCTCTTTAAAGATCTCTTCAATTCTAGCACTGCATACATCCCAGATTCAGGAGAATTTCAAACATTTGTTTATATAGGCAACTGAAATTATCTAACAATGAAAATGGACTTTGAGAATATAATCAACAATTTTCCTAGTACTAAGGGAAGAAGAGAACCGTTCATTAAGGGTAGGCATATTGACATTCCCCATTACCCTAGTGATTAATAAATTTCTGTAATTTATTGTTTATAGTGTTAATAGTTTGGTGTTGATGTTTATAACTTTACTAATGTAATGTAAATTGTGTTTCTATTGTAGCATATAGGGGAATAACAATATGTGGGGAACACTGAATGTTGAGAATGGAAAATGACAGTTGGGAAAGAGTTTGTAAGGAAAATTAGAGTCTTAGCAAGCACAACGTGAATAAGAAGTGTACTATTTAATGGTCTTAAGAGAAAAATGTGTGTGGAAGCCTGAAGAGAGAGGAACATTGCCTGTTAACTCTTTGGTCCTGAGATGGCCGCTTATGACAGAACCATAAAGTTCATAGCAGCTTTATTGTAATAAAGATGGGAATAGAATTACAGAAATGTTTATAGTTGTGGTTCACTATCCTCTTGTTTTTATTTAAGTTTTATTATCGATGGGTAGGATTCTAATGGATAGTGATAAAGCTATATCCCCTATTTGGCCTATGGATGGTGAATGATTACAGAATAATATTTAACTGGTAGGTTCCACACAGTTTGGTCATGATACTATTCAACATTACAGACATTCTAAAACTAATATGAATCTTGGTTAATGTAAATTTTTCTACTGTAAACTTTAGGTTAATCATCTTTTCTGCTAAGTATTTTGCCTGTGATATTTTTCCACTTTGTTGGCAGATACCAATACTTATATAAAACAATTTGAAACTGTAATCTTATGTATGGTGTTAACTGTTATATATTAAGATATTCAAAAAATTTTATGGGGGCATAAAATTTCCTTTCAGCCCAGGGGCATTGTAAATTTCCAAAACAAGACTGCATAGAAGTGTTATGTAACTTCTGTTATTGAAATTCCAATAAATTTGAGATGATCATATTGATATTTTTCTGATAAGTAATTTTTGGAGGGGCGCATTCATGAACAAAAAAAAGGGAATATTATAGATGTATTTATCATGCATTTTCTTTGAATGATAACTATGACAGCAGCCATTATCAGCAAATTGATGGATTAGAGATTCCTAATGCAGTTTTTAATATGGCTAGTTATATTTCTTCAACTGAAGAAGCATTTCCCTACATTTTCATTACAGAGCTAAAGGATTAGCACAAAAATAATATTGAGCACATACCTGAAGCTCTGTGAACAGCTCTCCAAGGGCTTCAAACAGTGGCAGAAGCACAAGGCCTATAAAGCTGCATTGAGATGATGGTTTTGTTATCTTTTCTCTGTCCATGAATGGTGTAACTGGTAGTCCTTCTAATTTCTCAGCATCACTTTGCTTGAAAAACTCCTGAAATGTGTTGGCAAAAACACTTTGATAAAACTTGTTAGCCCAATACAGTGCTCAGTAACACTTTTTTTTATATCAAATCAGATGGACTGGATGTAGGTATTTTCCTGCATTTTCCTTACTGTAAATATAGGATGACTAAAAAATAATTTTTCATGCATATGAGCTCAAGTAGGTAGATGTATTTCATCTGTTATCACTTAATAGTACACATTAGATGTTTAAGGAATATTTATTTTATTTAGATGCTCAAATATATAGGCCATTAGTATATGTACACAAATTATGAAAATTTAAACATTCTACCAAAGTTTTATTTTCCCCTTTTTGTGCTTTTATAGTCAAATTTATCTTATTGCAATTTATATTTTTAAGAAATTTTAAACTTTTTTTCTTAGCCTTTATTAAAAATAAAACTTAAAAATATATTGATCACTTCACACAACAATATCATTAATATGAAGACTTGGCAACCATTGAAATTATTTTTCCATGGGAATTTACAAAATACAGCACCAACAATGTATAGTTACATATTTTATCAGCAATTTCTCCATTCTGCAATCATTTGAGTTACTTGTTGGAAAATAGGCAAACTGTCAGAGATTTTCTTCATTATGGTATAATAGGAATTATATAAAGTTCCAAAATTTAAACTCAGTAAGGCAGTTTTGTATTGGCACTGGGTAATGCAATTCTCCTTTTGCAGTACAGATGGAGAATAATGTGCAATATGTGCAATGAAACATGTGACAATGACAATAAACTGCTCTGAATGCCTTCTAACTGTGCCATAGTCACTGCCTGGAGGCAATTGCATCCCCTTCCAGTCACGTGACTCCTGCCAAAGAGAGACACATGAAGAGAGATGTAGGCTGCCTAGGTTGAGAGTGGTTCCTGAAACGTGGTGCTCACAGGGATCATTTTCTGATTTCTTGGATGTGAGGTAAAACCTATTTTGGCAACTTTAAATTCTGTTTTAGCACATGTGATTTCTCTGAATCAGGTTGTGTAGAAGGTAGCCTTGTTAATGATGATAGCATACTTATATCATGCATGATTGGTTTAATTTAGGTCCAGGGGGAATAGGTTTGCTTTGATGCATGAGTTATGTAGCAATCAATCTTTCATTAATGCTGTTTTAAATGCCCTATTTCAAGTAGTTTTTGGCCTTTGTTAATGACAGTGTTTTTACATTATTTAGTTACTGTTTGGGCATTACACTGCACAGTTTTCAAGTAAATAAATCTTGTTACATGCTGTTATTTCTCATATATATTCTTAAAGGCACCCTCCCTTTCCTTAATATTCAACTATTACAGCCTCTAGGATTATGAGACATCTCCAGGAGAAGTAGATGGGTATTTAAATATTTTCCATTCTAATGGAACAGTAGCTACACAAAATATTCTGCCAAAGGAGGAGTGGCACAAGCAATAAGTAAGAAATATATACAAAATTAAAATGCTTAACAACAAAATCATTAGGTTCTTTAAGAAAAATGTATGTATCCTAAACTTAGGTATTCATTTTTTACACCAAACTCCACTTACTTACATAAAAGTCAGTAACTCGAATTTGTTTTGCCCTATTCATAGAACAGAGCTACATAGGCAAAACAAAGAGAAATTTGGAAATTTGGAAAAATGAACATTTTAGGAATATTCAATTTAAGCAGTTGGATAAATCAGCAGAAGCAGCTCACTTTTGGAACAAAAATCATGAAATAAAACCGGGAATTAAACTGCTGAAACATCTTCACAACCCATTGGAGCTATCCACTTGGGAAAAAATTTTCATATTAAAAAATAGAGAAAACCTAATGAATTTGGAGTTTCCTCCTATGGATGAACTCAGCAACTTCCTACTTCAACCAACAAAGGCCACCACAGGAACATCTGTTTGTCCAGCCATCGTTTCGAGTAACGGCGGTTCAGTGAGCAACTGAAGATGGGAGAGATTCTCCCGAAATGCGTCTTACTTTTATGTAAGTGGAGTTTAGTGTAAAAAATGAATACCTAAGTTTAGGATATATTACCACTCCATTGCCAACAGCTTCATAAGTACAATATTTAAAAATGTATGTATTAAATAGTTTGTTTCTTAAATGCCATTGATTTTACTGTTGTTTATATTTTCAATCAATATTTTTCATCCGCCCCCCTGAAAGTGATACCAGAAGTGACTACAGTCTAAATATTTGGTAGACCATTTGGTTTTATTACAATAATAAGACATAAAACATATATGTTGTAAATTCGTATGGTATTTTTCCATCAGGGAGCAACGGTCTCCCACATCCTGTTTGTTATCTATCGCAAGAAAACACAACTTGATTATTTTTATCTTATCTCTTTGAAGCACATATTGTAACATTTCTATCAAATATATATGCACCCTGTTATTTGTGGAACCTGAAGAACGTCAGGAGTTTTTTTTTTTTAATATAAAGTGACGGCGTTACTCTTAGGGTTTGTCGTGAGGCCCCTGGGTGGTACGTTTGTTGACTAAAGGAGTATGCTGTGATGTATGAGGGGATATTTTATTTCAGGAGTATATCGCGAGGTCTCCTGAGGTAATGTTCCGAAGAGAAACTTAATTTTAATTTTTGGTGCACTATTACTTTAATGTTTATGAACGCGCTGGTCGCGTCATTAAACTTTAATTTTAGCTGAGAGTATACTTTGTGGTATGCCATTCATAGTTGAGAAATAGAACGAGTGTTCGTTCACGAGTTAAAGCGCTTTTAATATAGATTAAATAGACAGTGCAAGGTGTACGCGCTGGGGAGCACCTCCGTGGAAATGGCCACCATCGTGATGCTACAATTGAGCATACTATGCCTCCTGATATTCCTTATGGCTTCAAATGCACTTAACGGCTATATGCCTATAGAGGTAACAGCTGGCGGAGATTTTTATGTATTACTTAATATGTCTTTCTATGAGAGTTCAGTGCCTGTTCTTTTTCTCTCCGGCCAATGCTGTTTTTTTTTTTTTTTTTTTTGGCCTGTGTCTAGCTATTGTAAAACTAACGCTAGTGCAGCAGCTTTCTGTGCATGGCTCACGTCTAAATTTAATAACATCCAAAAGATGACCACCTTTCTTTGTTTCAGTCTAATATTAACCCCTTGAGGGGTGATAGATCGATCTTTGGATCACAGTTTTTACTTGCAGATAAGCCACATGTGGAAAATATGTTTATATCTGATTCAGCCATGTGCAATATTTTACAAAAAATCAGGATGTTCAGTCATTTTGTTAATCTGTTTATTACCTCATTCTGTGACAAAGTGTTCGGCCTTCAGGATGCCATCATAACGCGATCAACCGGGGCAGGACCATTGTTTGAATTATTATTTCAATCTCATCGTACAGAATTTATTTATAAAACCTGTGCAACGCGACGTTTCCTAGTATCGCCACATTTGTTGGATAAGGCACTTGAGGCTGTGTTGGTAAACAACACCGGCTACCGTTTATTATGGAACAAAGCTGATATGGGGAAGTATTACAGTACCTCCATTGTTGATTGTTTGATTTCTAAGGAGTTCATTATGGTAGGCCTCCAGGTGCCTTTAGTCCGAGCGGATGTGCGTGAGGCATTGGGGAGATGTTTTATTCCCACTCCCTTTGCTTTTTTAGACACAACTTGTATGATTAATTTACAAGAGCGAGCTTGGCAATCTTGAAGGATTCGAATGGTTTCCGTATTCTTCTTCCCCAATGCAATGTTTCTAAATCTACGCTCTGTATGGTGACTTCTGTGTATGACACGTGAGTTTTACTGACAGCCTGCGCTCATGCTATTCTACAGGGGACTTCAGTGTCCCATTTATCTACAGTGTGTCCCATGAATTGCATTAACAATGATCGACCTATGGTCTCTCTATTTGATTCTTTCACATTCATTCTCACACGTGTTCTGGCGCTTACTTTGCAATGTCCAACTGTTCACGATGCAATTCAATTGCCTACTGAAATAGGGGCATGTCGTCATACGATTCTATGCCTCTGTAATGCTTCCGCCGCTCATTTTTCTCTTTCACCTCCTAGGCAGTGTCTCATGCACACTCACTCGGCCCTAATGCTTAAACAGTTGATCCCGGCGCCTTGGTCCTCCATAGATACCACGATTCTTTCCCCGTACTATTCTGCAGCTTATCCCACATACACTACGCTGGAACAATGCTACAACTATAAATGGCATTCTGAAGACCATTCACTTATGATCACATGGGTCTTAATTGGAATTATGTTTGGTATGTTCATAGCCGTAGTCGCTTATTTACTCTGGTTGGCTAAATCAAAGGATCTACATCCTATCCGCTGTAGTACTGCTACTCCATGGTCTGCATCCTTCCCATGTACTAAAGCCCCGTCATCACGGCCTCCCCTCCCTGTCAGGACTACGATGACATTCTACCCCATGCACCGGTTCCCCTCCCTCCAGTTCCCAATCTTTATGAACCTCCATTCCCCACACGTGATCTCCCTCTTAATACTAGCAACCTTTATACCTTACCCCGGCCCGTTGACTAGGCATATGTTCTGCCTCGCTCTGTGGACCACCGACAATATACCAACACAATGGATACTTGTGTACGATTCTTAATTTTTCTGCTGTCCGTTCGGCTTTATTGAATGCCGATTTTTAATTGATTATACATATACTTAACCATATATATAGTAAGTATGGCATATGGTAAGTATATATATATATATATATATATATATACTCATAAAAAACACTCAGAGTGCAATATAAAAAGGTTCACATAAACTTTCACACTAAAAACCGTAAAATTGAACACTAAAATCACACTATATTTCGAGCTGTGGCTCTTGGTCACGTGATAAAAATGAACTGAGCTCTGGCAGGCAGCTTCTGTCGTTGTGAGGCATAGAGATGTGACGTGGCAGCAAAACTCCCAACTTTGGCTGAACAAAGTAGTTTGGTAAACCTGGCAGTATTACAGGGAGATGTTGAGGCCTGGAGGAATACGGGCTTTATGTAAAACTATTGCTGCCATCTCTACGTCTCTGAGTAAGGTGTGTTTAGATGGAGGAGCGGCATCTATGAGAATAAGAGAGAAACAGTTATCGAACGTGGCCTGGTGAAAATTGGCATGTTGTGATACCGGTAATGGGGAACAAATTTTAACTGAATGCCTGTGATTGTTCATTCTAATAGATACCTTAGTGGACGTTAGTCCAATGTAAAAAGCGGGACAAAATTGGCATTTAAGTAAATACACCACATTTGTGGAGGTACAGTTAAAAAAAGAGTGAATTTTAAATTCTGATTTCAGATTTGGACTAACGTAAGATGAGCATGGGGATATCAAGGCACAGGTTTTACATTTAGGGCGGTTGCACGGATACGAGCCAAGTGTCGAGAAGGAGGGCTGAGGATAATCAATATTTTTGCGAAAGATGCTTCTGAGGTTGCGAGCCGACCGGAAACATAGCCTTGGTACTGTTTGAAAAAATGATGCAGTTAGTTGATTTTGCGTGAGGATATTGAAGCTGTTTTTTAGGACAGGTTTGAGTCTTTCAATGCCTGGAAAGTGTCACTGTGAAATTCAATGGATCAATATCCTCCATCTAAACACACCTTACTCAGAGACGTAGAGATGGCAGCAATAGTTTTACATAAAGCCCGTATTCCTCCAGGCCTCAACATCTCCCTGTAATACTGCCAGGTTTACCAAACTACTTTGTTCAGCCAAAGTTGGGAGTTTTGCTGCCACGTCACATCTCTATGCCTCACAACGACAGAAGCTGCCTGCCAGAGCTCAGTTCATTTTTATCACGTGACCAAGAGCCACAGCTCGAAATATAGTGTGATTTTAGTGTTCAATTTTACGGTTTTTAGTGTGAAAGTTTATGTGAACCTTTTTATATTGCACTCTGAGTGTTTTTTATGAGTTTTTATGCTTTTTAGAAGTTTTTATTACTCCATTAACAGTATATATATATATATATATATATATATATATATATATGTGTGTGTGTGTATTTTTTATGTGAGATCCATTATTGTTTAGATTTAGCTATAGCATCTTCCCTTTACTTTCCCTGTTCTTTGCGGTCCTTGATGTTCTCCCATCCATTTTCTTTTCCTGTTGGCTCACGCCTTCCTCAACATTTCTTCTCAGTTTCTGACTCTCTCTCTCCCTCTCGTTAATTTACCCCGGATTATGTTTCTGTTACATGTACCTGCCGCCGCGATGCCTCCTGCACCAGTCTGGCCTGGCATCGCACCTTTCTACGAAGTGGCTCGCATTACATATAGCCTTTACAGTTGGTTCCTGGCGCTCCTTATCTGGACGCAACCGCCTCAGTCACCTTGACTATTCTTGGTGTATACTGCCACGGCGATTAGTGTTTCTGCTGCCTTGTACATGAACACGGACCTGTGTTGTCTTTACCTGGACGTCTTGTCTTCTTATGTGTGATTTATGTGGTAACGTTGCAAGTATCGACAGTGTGACTTCCGGAGGACCTTCCTGTATGCGAGTGCTGTATGTACTGGGTGCGTTCGTGATGTGGAATCTTGCTGTCTGTGTTGTTTTCCCATCACGGCTTGTAGTATGTGCCGAACTTAATGCGCTGTTGGTGATGTGCGGAGGCCCGCCTTCCTTATCCTGCCTCTTACACTCGGCTCCTTTTCTTTGTCCTGTTCCCTCCTATATCTTCCGTCGGTGCTTTATTTTACATATTTTTTTTTGTCATTACATGCGTGTATGGCTTTAGTTATATTGTATGTTCTTTCAGTGCATTATTATCTTTTTTATTGTTCATTTGTTCATTTAGTTCCTTGTTATATCTTTCGTTCCCCTGACGGATTGTTCTGTTCATTGGTTTTTGTGTGTAATATTTTTTTTTTTTATCGCTGAGGGCGGCGATTGCTAGTCGGCGGGGATGTGTCACATACACGTTGAGAAGCATCATAAATTACTAAATTAATATACTTTTGGGACGTTTCTTATTTCATAAGGATTGATATTCTTTAACTTAAGTTAACATTGCTGGTCCAGAGAGCACAAAGATGTTGCAAGAAACAATTGGTTAACCACTTCCTATGGCACTCCCTAAGGGACTTTACCATGACATCAGCACCATGCAGAGTTATGCTGCACCCGGAGCCTGTCATGCGTCACTAGGAAGTATTCAGAACACCTACTCAGTGTTCTTTTATTGGTTCGTATATTTTAAATCTAGGGCGTTGGTACACCATGATTGGTAACGCCGACATGACAATGTAGAGACCCCCATAGGCAAGCATATTTTATATAAGGAGCTGCAGAGCTCACTGACGGCGCTCTTAGACTCATTAACAACGTCCTCGCCCGCTGGGCCCTGCCGTAGTTGCCGCTTCTGCTAGCTCTGAGGATCGACGTCATGGACGGCGACGTGATTCTACTCTTCCTCCTACAACGGCCGACACATCCCCTAAGGTAAGAACTCCGTCATGTAGGGACCCTTATCAACATTACATAACCTGTAGTGCTCCAATTCAACACCCACGGGTGTAACATGTAATCTTAGAGTCAAATAATTAATAAATAGTTTTGCCAAGCGAGTAAAGTATTTTCCATCAGACCTCTCCCACTACTCACCCCCACGTCATGAAGCTGGTCATGACAATATTACCACTCCATTGCCAACAGCTTCATAAGTACAATATTTAAAAATGTATGTATTAAATAGTTTGTTTCTTAAATGCCATTGATTTTACTGTTGTTTATATTTTTTATCAAAATCAATTAATATTCAATTAATAAGAACTATTAATTAATTACAAATGACAAATTAAACCTTTTGTTATAAAAACAATCCATTAAATTTTATTTGTAAAATTTATTACAATTTGTTTACCCGCAATTTTATCATTTACACAACATAAGTTTGTTCTGGTTTGAGACATAATAGTTTGTCATTTTATTTATATATACGTAAATTTATAAAATCTATAATAGCTTTTATTTTACCTATTGATAGATTGCTGCACAGAAGAAATATTGCTTATCTCAACATGTAAAATCTGCCTTGCCATTTTGAAAAATTAAGGACCAGCAAACACACAGACATAAACAATGCATTTCTAAGTGCTGATGTTCTTACAACATTGTACAAAACCATCAATTAAAGGACTATTAAAAATATTTTAAACAAAATATACCTTTGGAGAAGAAATTATATAAGAGCTATCTTAAAAAATATATCTATGAACACTTAAAGAAATTAAAGATATTGATAGCAGTTGCATTTAGGTTTCAATTGCTGAAACTTCAGATTCACTTTGGTAATATACAATAGTAGGTCCACATTTCTGGCCTCACCAATAAGGATTATTGCCTTCGCAAAACCCTTATCTGTCAAGTAAATAATTGCAGCTGTAACTGCTGCTCCGCTGTATCCAGTTGTTAAGATATAGTTGCATAAAGAAGGCTATGTGTAGAAGATTGTGACATGTTCAAAATGGAGTATCAAGCTGTTATTAAGTCCTTCACAAAAGAAGGATTTATTCCAAATGAAATTAAACAGTGATTGGACGGTGTATATGGAGAAGCATCCCTATCATATTCTACCATAAAAGAATGGGCCAAACTTTTTTGAATGAGTCCAGAAAGAATTGAAGATGAAGAGCGTGCAGGTTGTCCCTTGGGGGTGCTCACTCCTGAAAACTTCGCTCTTGGGAAGGAAAATTTGTGGAAGACCAGCTCATATATATAGAATTAGAAATAGCAGCAAGTTTGGGCCTTTCTAAAACAACAGTTCTTTGAATTATTCATGAACATTTAAGCATGATTAAAGTTAGTGCAAGATGGGTTCCTAGACTTTTCCTCAGTCCAAAAGCAGCAATGATTCATCTATTATCATGCATTTTTGGAGCTCTGCAATAGCAACCAGAGAGAAATTCCCAAATGTTTCATCCACGACTGTGATGGATATCATCAATGGTGTGCTCGAAGTAATCTTCTTGGAGACGAGGCAGTGACTGACTCACTGATGGAATTAATAGCCACAAGTACTATAATATAACGAGAGTGGAGCCAAGGAAGGGAGAACATCCTTACATCCTAGAAAGAACATAAAACAAATGGATATACTGAGAAGAAGAACGCAGCTTATATTCCGTTTCTGAAAACATCACAGACCACATCTTCGACCTACTTAGACGACATAACGTAGAAACAGTTTTCAAAACAACAAAACAGTTAAGAAATACATCCTGTTCCACAAAGGACACAAGCAAACCACTTGCCTCAGTCGATGTCTATAGAATACCATGCTCATGTGGTGCATTTAACATAGGTACCATACAGAGCAACATCAATACATGCCTTACTGAAAATAAGAAACATTGCCTCCTTGGTCAGACAGACAAATCAGCCATAGGCAGGCTCCCCTAGCTGATGGAGAGCATAATATTGCTTTCAAGATACTGGCATATTGTCTTCAACATCTCATTATCATCCTTGCTTATACCAGAGATAACTGAAATTTACAAGATAGAAACAACTTTATTCAAGAAAGAAGAAGTGCTGTATTTCATACTTAATAAAGGGATCCAGATCAAATTGCTTGAGTTCCAGAACATTTCAGGGGAAACATAAGAGATGTTAAAAAATCAAATTCTTTGTATTTTGAAAAAATATAATTTGACTGATTAAATGATTGCTTTCTGTAGTGATAACTATAACACTAACTTTGATGGGATTGGAACAAAAGGTGTCAACAATGTGTTTTTCAAATTAAGACAGAGGACCACAGCTGTTTAATCCATCTCTAGTTGTATTATGCCATGTGAGGTTGCACAATAAGCCTTTTAGTCTTTTAGTTAGGCTGATGTGCAGGAGATGGTAAACCCCCCCCCCTCCCGCCCTTCATCTAATCTATAATAGAGACATAGTCCACGAAGGCACTTTCAAGCCAGCATCTTTAAGCTTCATCTCCCTCACCTTTCTTTAAAACTGTGATCTAATGTCTCTCAAAAAATAATAATTTAACATTGTACATCAGAAATAGGTGCAAAGTTAAGAAAATCTTCCCTAATAATTAAATATTCAGTCTGACAATGCCTATCAATATAATAGGCACAAAGTGAAAACTGCTCGGTCCCTGAAATATCTGCTGTCAACAGCCATTGCACTAAAACTTGTTGAATCATTAATCCTTTTCACAATATTTTTAATAATAATGGTACCACAAGATGGGATTATTTAATTTTGTATCACTGGGCTAAAGTATGCATTATTAGCAATAGCATATGAAAAATGTTCCTTTGGTAATCTCTTCTGAGTTGAACTATTTAAACTCACTCTTTTTGGGTTCATTTATACTTCAAATTAATTAAATGGAAGACAAGGTATCCTTTCTAAGTATGACGCCTTCAAACTATATCTACATTATTTTAAACAAGAAACTAAATGGTTTCTGAAACTTAAAGAAAAAAGTAAATTAAGATTGGCAGACATACATTTCTTGAACAGAAAGAAAAATATGCCCCAAATTTGTTAGAAAAGTGGTAAGGTTTAAAAAACAAACACAGCCAGAAACAAAAGAAAGTTCTAGAGATGGAAAAATGCAAGCACTATAAGAGATTGCCAAAATAGATATGCAATTATATGAATACATTTAAAATTGTCAAAATCATTAGGTACAGGAATTTTGGAAAATTTGGAAGGAAATGCCTTTGAATATATCAGTTTCTAAGCGAAACAGAAAATCAATTGCCAGAAAAGGAAATTTAAAAGGTTAGATAAAAGAATCAGTGGATAGGAATAACATAATCTCCAAACCTAACACGAAGGTTGTCAACTTTTCAAATGATAATTTTAATGCAGTAGAACTGGAATTCCTATAACAAAGGCATTAACATATATCTGCATGAGTATATAGCAGATATAGAGCTGGCAATAGATAATTAAAAATAACAGTAAAATTTTTGTTAGAAAAAACATCAGAAAAAATAATACAGGAAATTAAAAATTATAACTTTGGCCCAAGATCTTATCAAAAACTAACAAAGGCCCTAAATAAAGAAGGCATGATTTATACAAAGGCTGATAAGAGAAACAAAATTGTTATTTTAGATAAAGAAAACTACAAGCAAAGGATACAAGAATTATTAAAAAGTGAGGAATTTGTAGAAGTTAAACAGACCCTTTGAATAAATGATTAAATCCACAGAAGAAGCCTTGAAAAATAGTACCCTGCTTTCAAAAACAGAACTACATAAAATTAAGGTCCCTAGCCCATCTTTAGGCAGGATATATGGCCTTCCAAAGATCTACTGGGAAAAGTATGAAACCAATTATTAACTCCAATCTACATTTAGCAAATTGATTATCAAAACAGTTTCATTCACTAATCTGAATTTTATAGTTGAAATTTAAAACAAACTCTACGAACTTTATTAACAAAATCAAAGACCAAAAATTTTCACCGAATGACATATCTGACTCTTTTGATGTCATGGCCTTGTTTCCCAGCATACCACAAAATAAATTATTAGATTTTTTTTAGAAAATGATTACAATCAGAAAACCAAACAAAATACATTAAATTCACTAAATTGTGCTTAAATCAAGCATTTTTTTATATTTGACAACAAAATCTTAAAACAAAAAGCAGGGCTAGTAATGGACAGTCCATTATCACCTGTCCTAGCCAACCCATTCATGAGCTATTTTGAGATGCACATCACTAAAGTTTTAAGCAGATTCTTAAAGTTTGACACAGATATGTAGATGATGTATTCACCATAAACAAAAAGCATATAGAAGATGCTTTAAAACTTCTAAACCTATAAGTGCCTACAATTAATTTCAATGTTGAAACTGAAACAGAAAATATATTGCCAAATGAATAAATTCGTGTGATATATGTCATACTAAACACTCTTATTGCTTCACTTACTTGTGTGATATTTGGAACCAGTTTTGAAGACCTTCCTCCTCATCTTCAAAGCAATAAGAGTGTTTAGTACAACCTATATCACAAGAATTTATTCATATGACTTGGCTTCACTGTATTAGTTCCATATATATTTTTTTAAAATAATTTCTTTTTAAAAGATATGTTTTAATTATATCAAAGCCCATTGTTTCAATCCTAGACCACATAAGAAGTAGCATTCAACAGCATGACATACAGACTAGTAAATATATCACTAAAGAAGAAGAATACAAGAATGAATATCTACACATAACAAAAGGTGCTAAATAAAATGGAATCAGCAAACAGATGATTAAGAAAAAAATTAAAAAATTCCAAAAACAAAAAATAATTAGACAAATCACAACTCTGAGTTATTAGAAAGAAAAAAATGTTCAAAAAGTTCATGTAGTACCCAATGGCCAACAAGAAATTTCAAAAAAATGTTCAAGCAGCACAATATCATCTTAGCACTTCAAAACCAATGTAACGTAAAACATATATTGAAATTATACAAAATGGATTCCAGGCCCAAAGAGAAAAAAATTTGGAATTTACCAGATTAATTGTCACGATTATAAAAATTCTTCATAGGAAAAACAAAGAGAAATATAGACATTAGGGTGAAGAAACATCTGTTACAAGCAAATAGAAAAATCAGCAGAGGTAGCACATTTCTGGAATGAAAATCATGAAATAGAAAGAAAGCATCAAGTTATTAAAAACAGTTCCAACATCCAATGGAATTAAATAAACATATGGGAAAGGATTTTACATTAAAATATTAACAAAACTTAATGAATTTTACATCCCAGGAGCAGACAACTCTTTCTTTATTCCAATTTATCTCAAGATCACCAAAGTCAACCTAGATACCTACCAACCTAAATTCTATGAATGATCCAACTGCTGAGGATGTGCACGAGGGTCCACGAAACATGTGGTGAGTAAATCCCTAGTAAGTAAAACTGAAAGGAGTGTGTCTAAATAGTTTGACTCAAAAGAGATTATTAATAAACATTTCACTGTGTAGATTGCAAGATTAATCAATATTGTAAATATCAATTCTAAATCATAACGGAGTTGCTATCAGATGATGTGCAAGGGTAGGTCCATAAGTTTCCGGCCTAACCATTTTCTAGGTATGATAAAGACAAAAACTATATTTCACTTTTCAATATAGTTATCCTTTATTGCAATACACTTCTCACATCTTTGAATTAACAATCAATCCCCCCTCCAAAAAAATATTCAGAAGTCATATCTGCTAAATGGGCATAAACAGCATCCATCACTTCTTCATCACCCTTAAATTTTCTTCCTTGAAGGTCCTTCTTCAATTTTTGTGAAAAGGAAATAGTCACTGGGAGCTAGATCTGGGCTGTAGGGTGGATGGTCAATCTCCTTGAAGCCACATTTCTTCAAAGCTTCCTTTTTAACAAGAGCTGTGTGCCCAGGTGCATTGTTGTGAAGAAGATGCACATCAGCTTTCCTCACCTTTTCTCTGTGATGTAAGCACATAGTCTGTGCAGTAGGCCAGCATAGTACTCCCCATTTACTGTGGTGTTCCACTCCTTGAAGTCCATGAAGAGCATTCCTTCACAGTCTCAAAAGATTGTGGCCATGATCTTCCTGGTTGACTAAGTAACCTTGGGCTTTAGATGCGGTGCTTTGCAAAGTTTACACCATTTCATTGATTCTCTTTTGGACAAAGGATCATAGTAGAGGACCATAGTTTCATCTCCTGCAACAATAGTTGGCAGAACTTCTCTCTCTCTATTGTTTCCACGGCAGAGCTGAAAAATGCCTGACAACAGATGGCTCGTTGCTGCTTTTGGACTGAGGAAAGAAGTCTAGGCACCCATCTTGCATTAACCTTAATCATGTTTAAATGTCTATGAATATTTCAAAGAACTGTTGTTTTAGAAAGACCCAAACTTGCTGCTATTTCTAATTCTGTATATATGAGCTGGTCTTCCATAAATTCTCCTTCCCAAGAGCAAAGTTTTCAGGAGTGAGCTCCTCCAAGGGACAAATGCATGCTGTTCATCTTCAATGCTTTCTCGAGTCATTCAAAAAAGTTTGGCCCATTCTTTTATGGTAGAATATGAGCAGGATGCTTCTCCATATACACAGTCCAATTACTGTTAAATTTCATTTGGAGTAAGTCCTTCTTTTGTGAAGGGCTTACAGCTCAATACTCCATTTTAAACATGTCACTATCTTCTACACATAGGCTTCTTTATGCAATTATATCTGAACAACTGAACACAGTGGAGTGGAAGTTACAACTGCAATTATTTACTTAATAGATAAGGTATAACATCGTATAAAGGTTTTGTGAAGATGACAATCCTTATAAGCCAGGCCAGAAATTTATGGATCTACCCTTGCATCATCACCTAAAGAAAATATATTGGATTCTCTGTTACTTCTAAATGATAAACTTTTCTTCCAAAGAATAACACATACTTGATTATTGGTGAAATTTTGTTTGTAGTTTTCTCCTATCTGAGTTCCCTACTTTGATCATTTAAATTATTGTTAGTGGACTGGTTTTCAAATATATAAACAACAATTTATGCTTCCATGCTGACTTCTTAGGATATTTTTTACATTGTTTGCTAAATTATTCCTTGAAATTCTTCCATTTTTAAATGTAGTTTTTAAGAAATGTCCAAGTTCTACATAATTCCCTTTATAACATTCAAAATCTGCAGCAAAAAAATGACATAAAACTTACAAAAGGCTTCCTGTTTATTATCAGATTAAGTCAAACATCAAAATTCAGAATGCCATTTTCTATGGAATTTTAAGTTTCTCTCCCTAGGTGTGAATTTAAACTCTTCTTACAATATCCAGTTGTTTTTGAAAAATTATATTTGTATTTGTCACTTCCAAAAGAAATTTATACCCCTACTCCTACATCAAAGTTGAAAAGACAGCAATTTTCAGAATGCCTTTAACATCAATTCAGGCTAAGGCAAACGTATGTTACCTAAATAAATAAATACAGCATGTTAGATAAGTAATTAATACATAAATAAGTGAATAATTCATACCTTCTTCATCACATTATGATTGGTATTGAACTACTGTCACTGTAATACAAGATTTTGCCTGATCCTATATTTTTCATTTTTTCTGTATAATACTCTCATTTCTTCATGCTCAGCTCAAGATTCTTTTTCTCAAAAATAAAAATAGTGCATTAATAATGAAATATAATTTAATAATAATTAAATTAAATTAATAATAATTAAATTAAATGTAAACAGTACTTTTTTAAGTCATAGTGTTTAATAAAACAATGTATCACATTTATTGTAGAAGTTGGAATTAATGCATCATTATGCTTCAGTGTTGACAACATCTGAAAATGCAAAAATCACTTCCTGAATATTGGGTCTTTTGACTTGGTGCATGTTGCATCTAATCGACTGTGTCACCTAAAACTTGACAGATTTTATGAACTATTACGTTAATATTCATTTTCCTCAAACTGTTTGCAAGAAAATTGACAGGCAATAAGAATGGTATAAATAATTATAAACCTAAAGATTGTACTTACGAAGCTGTTGACAATGGAGTGGTAATATATCCTAAACTTAAGTAATCATTTTTTACATTAAACTGCACTTATTTACGTTTAGTAAACTCCACGTGTAAAAAATTAATACCTAAGTTTAAGATAAATTATATCCATTTTGTCACCAATCTCAAAAATTCTTAAACGATTACTGAATAACTGATTAATTAACTACCTTGATAAATTCGATCTAATCCCAAAGCAGCTTAATGACTTTGTCTAAAATAGATCCACTGTAAGTGCCTTATCAAATTTTATTCAGACAATAATTGCTAACAATATCTTGGAAATTACATTGCAGGTATTATGTTAGATCTCACAAAAGCTTTTGACTGTGTAGATTCAGATAATCTAATGGGTAAATTATATATGTTAGGCATTTGGGACTCAGGACACAAATTAATGAAATCCTTTCTGATTGATAGAAAGCAATTTGTTGTTATAAAATAAAATAATGAGGAATGCAGATCCAAGGTACAAAATCTAACATATGGAATACCCTAGGGTTCTATATTGGGATCATTATTATTCATTTTGTACATTCACGATATAGCTGAAACAATACCAGGAATGCAGCATTATCCAGTTTGCTGATGACACTAACTTTGCAGTCAATAATAGTTACTTATTCACATTGAGTTCTTCATGTATCAATATCATAGTAAATTCAGTGATAGAATATTTTGGAGATATGAATCTTTATATCAACCCAGCCAAGTGAAATAATAAAATTTGGATTAAAATACATGACTCCTGAGCACATGTTACTATCAATCGCAATGCAGTAGGAAATATGAATTGCACAAAACTCTTAGGACTCATCATAGACAAAACTTTTATCTATGACAGACATGTAGAAAAATTAGGGCTGGTAATCATTTTTAATTTTTTCCTTGTAAACAAAAGAAAAGGATCAAAAAAGAGCACTTCATAGGGTAATCAGATCCCTAAAAGAAAAAGGTGTAATTTATAGCGGGGCTGACAAAGGCAACAAAATCGTCATAATGAATGAGATAGATTATGAAAACAACTAGATAGCCAAGAGTATGAAAATATAACAACTGATCCTAGCCAAAAATATGCAGTAAGCACATTACAAAAAATCATAACCATATTAAAAGAGGAACAAAAAAATATTTTACTAGACAACCCTACCATGCCCAGAATCTATGGACTACCACAAATACATAAACCTGACAATAAAATGAGACCTATAGTAAATACAATAAATGTACCCGCATATAATTTAACCAATTACTTAAAATATTAAAACAATTCAATAGGTTACCGAAGTACAAAAGCAATGCATAAAAAAATTAACAGAATTAATAGAGAGAATTAAACTAATGAAACTGAAAAAGCAGGGATTTACTAGTGTCTTATGATGTGGTTTCTATGTTCCTTAACATTCCCAAAGAGAAACTAATAAATGTCTTAAAAAATGGCTATCCTCAATCAAGTTACCTGGAGAAATAATAGAATATCTGAACCACACCAAAATTTGCTTCAACCAAACCTGCTTCACATTCAGATGCAAGATATATACACAAAAAAAAAAAGAAAAAAAAAGAGAGTTTAGCAATGGGTAATCCGCTCTCACCATTCTTAGCAGACTTATACATGAGTTTCTTAGCAACAAAATTAGTAGAGGCTTTCCCACATATATATAAATGTTAGTATCTTTATGTTGATGATGTCTTTGCAATAGTAGATCAAAAATGGAAAGATTACGTATAAACTTACAAGACAAAATTCACAATGGAAATGGAGAACAACAAGGTTCTTCCTTTCCTGGATACAAAAATTATCAAAAATGATAACATACTGGAGTTTGGCATATTTAGGAAGGATACCTACACAGATTATTATATAAAAAGCAACAGCCACAATCCAAAACAACATAAACTCCCTATGAAAAATAGCCTTCCATTCAGATTAACAAACTTACCAATAAGTGAGACAGAATACAAATTTAAGTACCAAAAAAAGCATGGATATAGCACAGAAAAATGGCTATGCAACAGATCTGGTCAAGGAAAAGATAGAAAAATTCAAAAAACAAAAACAAATAAAAGAAATCACCACACTGAAAGGTTAAAAAGGAGAGCAGTTATATAAAAAATTTACATTCCATCCATGGGCACACCAAAAATTTCAAAAGATTTTTAAAAATGTCAACTTTATTTTGGCTCCAGTGAATAAATGCAGTTTGGAAAACCTCCTAAAAACCAACTAAAAGGACAAAATCCTTCCAGGAAAACAATCAGGCATTTACAAAATCAGTTGCATAGACTGCAATAATAAATATATAGGCAAAACAAAAAGGAATGTTACCATATGGTTTAAGGAACACATGAGAAATGTAAAATATAAACATATTGGAAAAATCAGCAGTAGCATACCATTTCTGGCAAAAAAAACATGAGTTCCAAATTGAACCAAAACTGTTAAAAGCTCTTCAAACACCCACAGAATTATCGGTGTGGGAAAATATATTCTTGAACGAAAACAAGGAAAATTTAGCTAATTTTAGCCTTCCAAACAACAGTAACCTCATCAAAAAGTTGATAAAATCCAAAGAGCGACATCTTAATACCAGACTGGAAAGTTGACAATGGAACCATGCTGACGATGAAGGAAATTTGCTTTTGAAACATGTCCAAGTAAGTGGAACGAAACTAGTGAAATTTGAGTGACTTCCGTACATTTTTAGTATGTTTGTAGGGAGTTGGTATCATCGAAAAACAAGAAACATTAATAGCATTTTGCAGTGATGCTGGAAGAACAAGGTAAATCGAGCCAAAGCCAATGTGCTCGCAGATTACTTGGAACGTCTTTTTAGGCCGAGAGTTGACCCCCAGGACGACACCTTTTCAAGTCAGGTTCGTCGCGACGTCCGCCGATACTTTCGACGGCCGCCGGATGAAGACGACTTACGGATTCCTATCTTCCACCCTCATGAAGTTCAAGGCGCAATCCTGCGCCTCAAACCCAAAAAGGCTGCTGGACCAGACGGGTTAACACCCCTCATGCTACGCAACCTTCCTTTCAAGGCTGTGCTCTTTGTCACCAAAGTGTTCAATATGTGCATCAGCCTGGGCCACTTTCCACGAGAGTGGAGGGAGGCACGGGTGATATGCATATTGAAGCCAGGCAAAGACGCAACCCACTCCTCCAATTACCGATCAATTAGTCTACACTCTCAAAAGTGTTTGAGAGATTACTTCTTGCCCGTATGCTTCCCCTGCTGGGAAACATTCAAGCCATCCCCCCTCACCAATTCGGTTTCCGCCCTGGGCACTCTACTATCCAACAGTTGCTGAGGGTTGTGGAGGCCTCAGCCCTGGGTTTCCAGGAGGGATCCTTCACACCAGCGATATCTTTGGATGTGGAAAAGGCCTTCTCGACGACCTGGCAAGCCGGGCTCCTATACAAACTCATCCAACTGGAGCTTCCCAAACACTACATACAACTCATTCACTCATACCTCAAGCACCGCACTTTCAAAGTAGCGGTGGCGGGAAACACTTCGACACTAAGACCGATACGCGGCGGAGTCCCCGAAGGCTCTGTTCTATCCCCAATTCTGTTTAACATATACATGGCAGACTTTCCACATGCAACAGACGTCAACACTGCCCAATACGCGGATGATGTCTTACTATGCAAAACAAATAGAAACCTACACAGAGCTTTCACTCCCATACAAAGACTACTACACCTAATCGAAGGGTGGTGTAGGCGTTGGCGATTGTCAATCAACCCGGCAAAGAGCAACGCCATTATTTTCACAAAATGCCGCGTACCCGCAAACGCCCCGACATTTACATACAGGCGGCAAATGATCAGATGGAACAACTCCATAACCTACTTGGGGGTGCACCTAGATAAAGGTCTAACCTTCGGGGAAAACATTGCCGGGACCGCCCATAGGGCACAGAGAGCAATCGCTCAACTGTTCCCTATGCTCAGTTCCGAGGCCATGCCAGTTCAGCTGAAATTACGCCTTTTAAAAGCCCTGGTCATCACTGTCATGCTATACGCCTGTGAAATCTGGGGTATGGCTGCTGATAGTTGGCTCGCACTTCTGCAAAAGGTATCGCTGCTTTCCAACTAGGCTACTTCATGAGAGTTCTTCGCTCCCATATATCGAGGAGGAAATCAGACGCCGTGCATCTAAATTCTACGCCATTTTACCTAATCATGTGAGAGCTCTCGTTCGATCATTAGGCAGCTATTCCTGTCGCAATAGGCCTAAGCCCAAATTCAAGGTGCCGCGCCTTGCGTGTGGCCCCCTTGGATAACAAAGGAGCATAACCTAGCAACAGGAAAACATTCCGAATTTTCATCAGCGTTAATAGCAATACTAAATAGCGGATAGCGGTATGCCCATGCTGTTCTCAAAACAGAGAACAGCATGCGCATAGCAAGCATACTCCAAGGATGTCATATCCGCCCGCTACAATTAGGATAAGCTTTAGCACAATTTAGCACAATCCGTCTGCCACACAACCAAAACACCACAACCACCCTACAACCTTCATCCCATCTCTGCAGTTAAACCCACACAGGGTAGGTACGCAGCAACCACACACAGGCTGAGCACTAACCCAGCCTGCCATATTTTCTCGCTCGCTCGCTCGATGTCGCGGGTCTAATCCGCGACATGGATTGGAAAAGTGTCAAGGAGTGCCTCAACACTATCATTCTCCCAAACCCAAAAATCACCGACATCCCCTCCCTGGGGACTGCAGTCTCATTCTTCTCCCATACGGTAACACGAGTGGCTCACAGCCTCACGATCCATACCGACCCTCCTCCACACCCTGATGTCCTCTCGCTAAACCTTGAACTCCTCATTCACCGATCATGGGCAGGCCGTAGACTGTTCCAGCGTTACCGCACGCCACATCATCGAAGGCTCTGGAGGCGCTTGCGCGTCGAGGTCCGTGCCCGCCTACGCGAGCATAGAAAGCCTGCCTGGGAGGACACCATGGCTAGACAGAACCTTGCTGATGGCGACGTGTGGAGGATCGCCAAAAACTTCCGTGGACAACGAGTTCACACTTCCCATCCTATCCATGGCACCAGAGGCCTGGCCTACGAACCCCAAGCCGAAGAAAATGCTCTTGCTGACTACTTGGAACAGCTTTTCAGGCCTAGAGAAGACCCCCAGAACGACAGCTTTTCAATCCAAGTTCGTCGAGACGTTCGTCGTTACCTTCGACGACCGCCAGACGACACGGACGATAACATTCCCATCTTCCATCCCACAGAAGTCCAGGGCGCACTTTTGCGCCTCCATCCCAAAAGGCTGCTGGGCCTGACGGGCTGACACCCCTCATGCTCCGCAACCTTCCCTTCAAAGCTGTGCTCTTTGTTACCAAGATTTCAATATGTGCATCAGCTTGGGCCACTTGCCACGAGAGTGGAGAGAGGCCCAAGTGATATGCATCTTGAAGCCGGGCAAAGTCCAGTCCACCCATCCAGTTACCGCTCCATAAGCCTCCTTTCAACCCTATCGAAAGTTTTCGAAAGACTTTTACTGACCCGCTTGTCACCCCTACTGGGTAACATTCAAGCCATACCTCCACCTCAATTTGGCTTTCTTCCTGGGCATTCTACTACCGAACAGCTGCTGAGGGTGGTGGAGGCTGCAGCCCTGGGTTTTCAGAGCAAGACTTTCACCCCCACGGTTTCTTTGGATGTGGAAAAGGTCTTCTCTACCACCCTGCACGCCGGGCTCTTACACAAACTAATCTCCCTTGGGCTTCCACATCGATACATACAGATATTACACACATACATCAAACACCGAACTTTCACTGTAATGGTGGCGGGAAACAGTTCCACATTAAGACAGATACGCGGCGGAGTTCCAGAAAGCTCTGTCCTCTCACCAATCTTATTCAACATTTACATGGCAGACTTCCCCCACACACCAGACGTAAACATAGTACAATATGCAGAACTGAGCCCTGTGTTCGTTTCCAAGGCGATGCCCGTCCATATGAAAATTAACCACTTCAAAGCTTCATCATCCCCCTCATATTATACGCTTGCGAGATCTGGGGTATGGCAGCCGATAGTTGGCTGTCACTCATTCAAAGGGCACAGAATAAAGGACTTCGCGTCATTTATTCTGTATACAGAAGCTTCCCGACCAGACTACTGCACGAAACCTCCTATATATAGAGGATGAAATTAGGCGCCGGTCCAAGAAATTTTATCCCACTTTACCACACCACGAAATGGCTCTCGTCCATTCCTTGAGCAACTACAACTGCCAGGGTAGGTTAAAGCCTAAATACAAGGTGCCACGCTTGGCTTGCGTGCACCTTATATGATGATAATAGCTTTAATCCCTACTACTGAATTTACTGAGCAATTTCAACAATAGCACTTATTAAAATATACTACAATTCAACAGCAATATGGGCATGCTAAAAACCTGAAGAAGCTTTTAGAACATGCCTATATTAGCGTAAACGTCTGGACACTAGATCCACTCTTTTTGTCAGGAGAAGTGGCAACACTATCCCCTAATACATACATACCTCTACCCCACAAACAACCTACATCCTTCATCCAACTTTATGGTTAAGCCCACACGTGGGTAGGACCATAGCAACTGTACACAGGCTGGTTAATAACCCAGCCTGCAATTCTTCGTCTGCGTCTGATAGGTTTCAGAGTCAGTCGAGTGCGGAGTGAGCATATCGTTTTCTGCCCTATTCATGAGATTCAATCCCGGTTTAAAGCTCGTGTTCTCTACCAGCATCGAGCTCACCCAGGAGGGTGTGTCTCCTACACGTCTGTTCATTGGCTAACTTGCTATTCTTACTGGGTATAAGCAGCACTAGCAACAGGTGGGCGCGCTCGATCGCGTCCGCCATGGACTAGCTCCCGCGAAGAAAGCAACTTTTGTGTTTGCACAACACAACATCTTCATCATTTTCTCTTCACGCCTTCACTTCACAGCCACACCAGCAACAACAAAGGTTAGTAACCAACTGTGCACAGTTTTAGTGCACTGCACACCTTACTGTGCAGTACACAGTTCCTACCAGCGCGCCTTTTCCATCTAAAACATTTCCCAGAGCTACTATCACAAAATGAGTGATTCTAAAGCCCAAACAAGCCAAATCCCATCTCCTTCAGCAGAGAATGAACTAAGATCAGCCCATGGCCTCTTAAGAAAGAAAAGGTCTACCAGACCACGAAAAGCTGGTGGTAAGACCTCTTCGAGAAGTGCTACCAAGGAAACGGGGGAGAGACTTTCACGCGAAAGGTCTCCAATACGTCTAGGCAAAAACCAAGTAGACTCAGACTCCACTACCGATGGTGACGCTTCACTCACCGACTTTTCTGTTCATTCAGAGAAAACATCCGTCTTCTCTGTCCACTCCTCCTATATGGAGGAGGAAGACAGCTCATCGGGTCTAGCTTCAGACGCTGATGAAGCTGAATTTCGTGTAGTAACTGGGAAGAGGAAGCGACGCTCTCGCCCTAAGTCATTGAATGCAGGCTCCAGCACATCTGGACAGTCAACTAAACCAACGTCCGCACGGGTCAAAACCCGAACGGAAACACCAGGGGGCATATTCCTCCAATTATTGTGAATTCTTTCCAGCGGGTGACGGGCTTCCTCAAGGAAGTCATGCCCACCCTTATGAGGGAATGCAAAGTAATCAGGAAAGGAAATACATACAGGTTTCAAGCGCGATGTGCGGAGGGCCACCAGCGCTTGCTGACTTCCCTTAAAAAGAGGGGGACCCAACACTTCTCCTTTGCCTTGGACAAAGCTAAGGATGTGAGGCGCATCATTAGAGGGCTTCCCTTGGACACTCCAGTGGAAGATATCGATGCAGATCTCCGACGCCAGGGCGTAATGCACAAAGTTGTTAAGCAGTTGTCGAAAGCCGCTCCACAGGGACGAATCCCCATCCCCCTGTTTTTAATCATAGTGGAGCCAGCAGATGACGCGCAACTCAAGGTAGACAAGATGCAAGCGATCTGCTACCTTGGTGAAAAATTGAGATTTCCCGACGCCCTGGCGGTCCCGCTCAGTGCCACCGCTGCCTGGGATTCAACCGCGCTAATTATTTCTGCAAGAGAAACCCTCGCTGCCTCAGGTGCGGTGGCCCTCACCCCCAAGAGGTCTGCCCCAGATCTTCTACAGAGACTCCTACATGCGACAACTGCAAAAGGTTGCCTGTTACGGCCGATGCCCAGCGAGGCTAAGGATGATAACTTCCTCCAGAAGGGAGCACCAAGATAGTACTGCCCCTGGCAGAGACACCCCTTCCACTCCAACTACCAACATTGCCGGAACATCTACCGCAGCCAAACCAACAACAGTACAGGCAACATCCCGCCTTACAACTACCACACCACAGACATCCTACGCAGTAACGGCGCAAAAAATGCCCATTGATAGGCGATCTCACACCGAGGCCAAAACACAACAGGCACCTACTCAAACCACATCCAGAACCACCCAGCACCAGACTCCTCTCCAAAACCACAAAGGCGGAGGACTTCTCGGCGGGCGGCACCGGCTGGGACGGAGACGACTCCTGTTGTCTCCCCCCGGCGGGGGTTACCCGAGAGAGACCGACGACCTCTGGGCCTATCTCACCCAACCCAAAACCAACTAACCCTATCCAATAGTGTGGCAATGCCATAGAGCTGCTGCAGTGGCTGTCAAACACTTGGCAGACTTATGGCCAGCGGCTGCAGGAGCTTTGCACTCGCTTCCTAAACGCTCCCGACCCCTCCAGCAAAGTGTTGATAGCCTTTGAGGCCCTCACCCTATTATTCAAAGGAAGCCCAGCAGTCCAAAATGTGGAGCGGAATTAGGTTTCGTACCTCGTTCCGATTCGCATTTTGAAATGCGAACGGCCTGATGGATCGTGGGGACGAACTACAACACTTTGCTTCCCGGTACGAACTAGACGCCATACTAGTCAGCGAGACGTATGTCCATCAGTACAACCACTTCCGTCTCCAGGGCTACAACTGCCTGAGAACGTGGTGCCCTAGGAGGAGACACAGCGATACTGATCAGGAAGAACGTGGAACTTACAGCAAATGGTAATACAGCACAAGAAGTACGCACAGCTATACGCCCATCCACACACTACCCGGCCATACATGATTCGCCCAAGAGCAATGCTATTGCTTCCTGCCGTATTTCAACAAGGTCACTGACAGAATTGGACGCCTACTCAAACGACAAAACGTCAAAACTATTTTCAAGCCTACCAGGCAAATCAATACTTTACTACACTCGGCCAAAGACCCCCAGGGACCCACTCGCTTCGGTCGGCATCTACCGGATTCCTTGTTCCTGCGGTGCTGTATACATAGGAACCATTCAACGAAGCGTCAACACACGGATCTCCGAACACAAGAGATGCTACCGTCTGGGCCATCCGGACAAGTCCGCGGCCGCAGAACATGCTATGTGGGCAGACGGTGAACACATTATGCAATACAATGAAACATCTGTCCTATCTTCAGTACCATACTACCAACGGTAGATTACAAGGCGAAGTCATAGAAATCTACAAGCATCCTAATAATTTCAACAAAAAAGGGACGCAGACGAAGAGTGGCAGGCTGGGTTAGTAACCAGCCTGTGTACAGTTGCTATGTTCCTAGACACATGTGGGCTTAACCATAAAGTTGGATGAAGGATGTAGGTTGTTTGTGGGGTAGAGGTATGTATGTATTAGGGGACAATGTTGCCACTTCTCCTGACAAAAGGAGTGGATCTAGTGTCCAGATGTTTACGCTAATATAGGCATGTTTTAAAAGCTTCTTCAGGTTTTTAGCATGCCCAAATTGCTGTTGAATTGTAGTGTATTTTAATAAGTGTTATTGTTGAAATTGCTCAGTAATTTCAGTAGTAGGGGTAGTAGGGGTTAAAGCTTTTGTCATCCAAGGTGCCCGCAAGTCAAGCGTGGCACCTTGTATTTAGGCTTTATCCTACCCTGGCAGTTGTAGTTGCCCAAGGAACGAACGAGAGCACTTTCGTGGTGTGGTAAAGTGCGATAAAATTTCTTGGACCGGCGCCTAATTTCATCCTCTATATATAGGAGGTTTCGTGCAGTAGTATGGTCGGGAAGCTTCTGTATACAGAATAAATGACGCGAAGTCCTTTATTCTGTGCCCTTTGAATGAGTAACAGTCAACTATCGGCTGCCATACCCCAGATTTCGCAAGCGTATAACATTAGGATGATCAGAGCTTTGAAGAGGTTAATTTTGATATGGATGGGCATCGCCTGGCAAACGAACACAGGGCTCAGTTGAGCAATAGCTCCCTGGGCCCTGTGGGCAATTCCGGCGATGTGCTTCCCGAAAATTAGTCTTTTATCAAGCTGAACTCCTAAGTAAGTAAGGGAATCCTTCCACTGTATCCTTTGTCTGTTGAAGGTGAGTGTTGGGCAGTTTGCGGGAATGCGGCGTTTAATAAATAAGGGAAAGGCTCTCAAACTGAGCGAACGCGAACAAATCTGGCAAGCTAAGCTTAGTGCTCAGCCTGTGTATGGATGCTGCGTTGCTACCCTGTGTTTGGCTTAACCGCAGAGACGGGTTGGGAGTTGTAGGGTGATAATGCTCATTTGGTTTTGGGGTGGATGGATTGTGCAGAAAAAGCTAATCCTTGTTGAAACGGGCGGATATGTCATTCTTGGAGTTTGCATGATATGCGCATGTTGTTCACTGCGTTGTGGACAACATGAGTATATCGTCAACTAATTTTGCTGTTGTTAATTTTCTGTTTGTTATTGATGGGGGGTTTGGAATGTATTTCCTGTCGCTAGGTTATGTCCGTTGGTTATCCGAGGTGACCACACGCTAGGCGTGGCACCTTGAATTTAGGCTTATTCCTATTGCGACAGAGTTACCTGCCAAGTGATCGAACGAGAGCGCTGGCATGAAATGGTAATTTGGCGTAAAAGTTTGTGGCCCGGCGTCTGATTTCCTCCTTGATATATGGGAGGGAAGAACTCCCATGTAGTTGCCCAGATGGAAAGCAGCGATATACAGAATGAATGGTCCTAAGTCCTTTATTCTGTACCCTTTGCAGAAGTGCGAGCCAACTGCCAGCTGCCATACCCCAGATTTCACATGCGTATAGCATGACAGGGATGACAGGGCTTTGAAGAGGTATAACTTCAGTTGAACTGGCATCGCCTTGGAACTGAATACAGGGTACAGTTGAGCGATTGCTCCCTGTGCCCTGTGAGCAGTCCCGGTTATGTGTTCCCGGAAGGATAGACCTTTTTTTAGATGCACCCCTAAGTAGGTTATGGAATTGTTCCATCTTATCATTTGCCGTCTGTATGTTAGTGTGGGGTCGTTTGCGGGCACGCGGCGTTGTGAAGATTATGGCGTTGCTCTTTGCCGGGGTGATTGACATTCGCCAACACCTACATCCCCTTTTGATTAGGTGTAGTAGTCTTTTTATGGGAATGAAAGCTCTGTTAAAGTTTCTATTTGTTTTGAATAGTAGGACGTCATTTGCGTATTGAGCATTGTTGACGTCTGCTACTTGAGGGAAGTATGACACGTATATGTTAAGCAGAATTAGGGAAAGAACAGAGCTTTCGGGGACTCCGCCGCGTATCGGCCTTAGTGTCGAGTTGTTTCCCGCCACCGCTACTTTGAAAGTGCGATGCTTGAGGTATGAGTGTATAGGATGAATGTAGTTTTTGGGAAGCCCCAGGTGAATGAGTTTGTACAGGAGCCCGGCGTTCCAGGTCGTCGAGAAAGCCTTTTCTACATCCAAAGACACCGCTGAGGTGAAGGATCCCTCCTGGAAACCCAGGGCTGAGCACTCCACAACCCTCAGTAGCTGTTGGACAGTAGAGTGCTCAGGTCGGAAACCGAATTGGTGAGGGGGGATGGCTTGAATGTTTCCCAACAAGGGAAGCATACGGGAAAGAAGTAGTCTCTCAAACACTTTTGAGAGAGTAGAAATGAGACTGAATGATCGGTAACTGGGGGGGTGAGTTGCGTCTTTGTCTGGCTTCAATATGCATATCACCCGCGCCTCCCTCCACTCTCGTGGAAAGTGGTTCAGGCTGATGCACACATTGAACACTTTTGTGACAAAGAGCACAGCTTTGAAAGGAAGGTTTCGGAGCATGAGGGGCGTTACCCATCAGGTCCGGCAGCCTTTTTGGGATTGAGACGCTGGATTGCGCCCTGGACTTCGTGGGGGTGAAAGATGGGAATCCTCAAGTCATCTTATTCCGGCGGCCGTCGAAAGTATCGACGGACGTCGCGACGAACCCGACTTGAGAAGGTGTCGTCCTGGGGGTCGTGTCTGAGCCTGAATAGGCATTCCAAATAGTCAGCGAGAGCATTGGCTTTGGCTTGGGAGTCGTATACGAGGCCTCAGGTGCCATGGATTGGCCGGGAGGCTTTGTCTTTTTGGCCACGGAGGTTCTTTGCCATCCTCCACACGTCGCCATCAATCAAGTTCTGTCTTGCCATAGTATCCTCCCACGCGACCTTTTTGTGCTCGCGGAGGCGGGGGCTAACTTGGCGGCGCAAGGTCTTTAACAGAGCTCGATGATGTGGCATGCGGTGACGCTGGTAGAGTCTGCGGGCGCCCCAGGAGCGACGGATGAGGAGGATGAGGTCAAGAGGAATGACTTCTGGATGAAGAGGAGGGGAGGTTTGGATGGTGAGACCATGAATAACCTTGGTGACTGCCAGGGAGAATGATGAGACTGCATTTTCTAGGGAAGTGATGTCTGTGATTTTGGGGTTGGAAGGGATCATAGTGCCGAGGCATTCCTTAACGCTTTTCCAGTCAATCTCGCGGTTTGTACTTGCGACATCTTGACTGGCAATCGTAGTGTTGATTTCGGCCAACACGGGTTATGATCGGAATGAAGTGCGTTGATTGATGTGAGGGTGAGATGATTTGGAAAGTGTTTGAGTATCGTAAAGTCGATGACAGAAGACTGTCCTCCACTTAACGGAATGGGTGGGTTGCCAGGGACCCTGTACTCTAAGCTGAGGGTCCTGATCGATTAAGCGAACGATTGCTTTGCCTCTGCTATCTGCGCGATAACTGCAATGCCAATCAGGATGTTTGGCATTGAAGTCACCCACGAGGATCACACTGGGATGTAGGGCGAGAAGGGACTGGTAGTCAGCCACCACAAAGGCTCTGGATGGGGAGTGGTATTAGTACCTCAGAGCCACCAAGGTCCACAAAGAGGGCTGTGGCCTCTAGGGTTTGTAGTTGCGGGATCTGGATTGGGCGGTGGACTACGTTCCTCCGGATGTACATCGCTGCGCCGCCGCCGGGGGCACCTCGATCAGACCGGTAGCAAGTGTAGCCCGGAAGACGGGAGGTGGAGTGTTGATGGAAGAGCGTCTCCTTGTTATGGCGCTAATATGGCGTCTAGGGTAAACCGGGCAGAAAAATGATGAAGCTCGTCCCTCTTGTCGGCAAGGCCATTGGCGTTCCAAAATGCGAACCGGAAAGAGGTACGAGACCTAGTTCTGCCCGCCATTCTGGGTCGCCTTGTTGCTATCGACAAGAAGGCCGATAGCCTCAAAAATTATCACCATCTTGCTTGAGGAGTCTGAAGCTTGACGGAATCGAGCGAGGAGCTCCTGCAACTTCATGCCATATGTCTGCCACAATTGTGAGAGCCATTGGAGCAATCCAAGGTGCTTTCGCCTTGTTGAGTGCGGGAAGAGTTGGGGGTGGACCTTGGAGGCGTTTGCGTCTCCTGGGTTCCCCTCTGCTGGGGAGTGCTCGGCCCCTCAGCAGCTGGAGTCCTCCCGGGAGGGCGCGGCTGCCTCTGAGGCTTGCGAGTTGGTTGGGGTGGAAGTGGAATGGATGGAGCTTTTGAAGTCGTGTGTTTTGGTTATTGTGTAGCCTGTTTTTTAGCTCGCGATATGCGCCGATCATCAGAGGGCTGTTCTTGTGCTGCTGCGTAGGTGTTAGCAGTGCCTGGTATAGTGGTCTTGATGGATGTGGAGGTGGCTGCAGTGCCTGGTGTCGCTGTTGTTACAGGCGGTGCCGTGGTTGAGTTGGGTGCTGAGTTGCCCGGCTGGACCCTGCGGTTGCTGGTGTTGCTGATAATCCTCAGCCTTGTAGGGCACCTCTCATAACACGCCACGTGGTCCCCCGTTGCAGTTAGCACAAGTTGGGATCTCCGTAGGAGCGTGCTGACAGGCCTCAAGGGGGTGGGTGCCACCGCATCGGAGGCATCTAGGGTTCCGGGAACAGAACTCACTAGGTTAAAACCCAAGCAGCTGTGACATGTGCGGGGCTGCCAGAGCTTCGGGGTGTTTCAATCTTTATACTGAGGTAACATAATGACGATAACTTGTCTATCGCCACCTCTGGATCATCAGCCCGCTCTACTATAACTAGGAAGAGGGCAATGGGAATTCTTGCTGTAGGGTTTTCACCCTGAGCAGGCTTGGTCAGTTGTTTGATGAGTTTGGGTTGTATGCCCTGGCGTTTGAGGTCGTCAGCGATATCTTCCAACGGAGTTTCCGCTGGCATCCCTTTGATGATGCGACGGATGTCGTGCTTTGTCAACGGCAAATGAGAAAAGTTGTATTCCTCGCCGCTTAAGGTTGCCCAACAGGCGTTGGTGGGCCTCAGCACACTTCGCCTGAAACCAGAGCGAGCGAGCGAAGAATGGCAGGCTGGGTTGTTAACCAGCCTGTGTACAGTTGCTATGTTCCTACCCACGTGTGGGCTTAACCATAGCGTTGGATGAAGGATGTAGGTTGTTTGTGGGGTAGAGGTATGTATGTATTAGGAAATAGTGTTGCCACTTCTCCTGACAAAAGGAGTGGATCTAGTGTCCATACGTTTACGCTAATATAGGCATGTTCTAAAAGCTTCTTAAGGTTTTTAGCATGCCCATATTGCTGTTGAATGGTAGTGTATTTTAATAAGTGTTATTGTTGAAATTGCTCAGTAATTTCAGTAGTAGGGGTTAAAGCTATTGTCATCCAAGGTGCCCGCAAGTCAAGCGTGGCACCTTGTATTTAGGCTTTATCCTACCCTGGCAGTTGTAGTTGCCCAAGGAACGAACGAGAGCACTTTCGTGGTGTGGTAAAGTGCGATAAAATTTCTTGGACCGGCGCCTAATTTCATCCTCTATATATAGGAGGTTTCGTGCAGTAGTATGGTCGGGAAGCTTCTGTATACAGAATAAATGACGCGAAGTCCTTTATTCTATGCCCTTTGAATGAGTGACAGTCAACTATCGGCTGCCATACCCCAGATCTCGCAAGCGTATAACATGAGGGGGATGATGAAGCTTTGAAGTGGTTAATTTTCATATGGACGGGCATCGGCTTGGAAACGAACACAGGGCTAAGTTGAGCAATAGCTCCGTGGGCCCTGTGGGCAATTCCGGCAATGTGCTTCCCGAAAATTAACCTCGTATCAAACTGAACTCCCAAGTACCCAAAACCTGGCATCCGCCGAGCCGAAGTATGGCAGGCTGGGATAGTAACCAGCCTGTGTACAGTTCCTATGTTCCTACCCGCGTGTGGGCTTAACCATAGGGTTGGATGGAGGATGTAGGTTGTTGTTGGGGTAGGGGTAAAAAGTGTGTGGGGAATAGTGCTACCAATTCTCCTGACAAAACGAGTGGATCTAGTGTCCAGACATTTATGCTGAAATAGGCATGTTCTAAAAGCCTCTGTAGGTTTTAGCATGCCCATACTGCTGTTGAATATTAGTGTACTTTAATAAGTGCTATTGCTGAAATTGCTCATAGTTTCAGTAGCAAGGATTAAAGCTATTGTCAGCCAAGGTGCCTGCAAGCTAAACGTGGCACCTTGAATTTAGGCTTTAACCTGCCCTGGCAATTGTAGTTGCCCAAGGAAGGGACGAGAGCACTTTCATGGTATGGTAAAGTGCGGCAAAATTTCTTTGACCGGCTCCTAATTTCATCCTCTATATATGGAAGGGAGGAGGTTTGTGTAGTAATCTGGTCGGGAAGCTTCTGTATACAGAATAAATGGCGCGAATTCCTTTATTCTGTGCCCTTTGAATGAGTAACAGCCGACTATCGACGGCTATGCCCCAGATTTCGCAAGCGTACATTATGAGGGGGATGATCAGGGCCTTGAAGAGGTTGAGTTTCAAATGGACGGGCATCGACTTCGAACTGAACACAGGGCTCAGTTGACCAATAGCTCACTGGGCCTTGTGGGTAGATTCGGCGATGTGCTTCCCGAAAATCAATCCCATATCAAGCTGAACTCCCGGATAAGTGAGGGAGTTCTTCCACTCTATCCTTTGTCTGTTAAAGGTTAGTGTTGGGCAGTTTGCGGGAATGCGGCGTTTGGTAAATATGATGGCGTGGCTTTTTGTTGGATTAATTGACATTCTCCAAAGCCTGCTCCACCTTTCGATTAGGTGTAACAATCCTTCTATGGGTATTACGGCTCAGCCTATGTGTCTGTCTGTTTTGTATACCAAGACGTCGTCTGCATATTGTGCTATGTTGACGTCTGGTGTGTGGGGGAAGTCTGCCATGTAAATGTTGAATAAGATTGATGAGAGGACAGAGCCTTCTGGTACTCCGCCGCGTATCTGTCTTAGTGTGAAACTATTTCCTGCCACCATTACAGTGAAAGTTCGGTGTTTTATATATGTACGTAGTAACTGTATGTATCGGTGTGGAAGCCCAAGGGAGATTAGTTTGTGTAGAGTCCGGCGTGCCAGGTAGTAGAGAAGGCCTTTTCCACATCCTTAGATAATGTAGGGGTGAAAGCCTTGTCCTGAAAACCCAAGGCGGCAGCTTCCACCACCCTCAGCAGCTGTTGGGTAGTAGAATGCCCATGACGAAAGCCAAATTGATGTAGGGGTATGGCTTGAATGTTACCCAGTAGAGGTGACAAGCGGACCAGTAAAAGTCTTTCAAATACTTTCGATAAGGTTGAGAGGAGGCTTATGGAGCGGTAACTGGATGGGTGGACTGGACTTTGCCCGGCTTCAAGATGCATATCACTCGAGCCTCTCTCCACTCTCGTGGGAAGTGGCCCACGCTGATGCACATGTTGAAAACCTGGGTAACAAAGAGCACAGCTTTGAAAGGAAGGTTGCGGAGCATGAGGGGTGTCAGCCTGTCAGGCCCAGCAGCCTTTTTGGGATGTAGGCGCAGGAGAGCGCTCTGAACTTCTGCGGGATGGAAGATAGGTATGTTATCGTCTGTGTCGTCTGGCGGTCGTCGAAAGTTACGACGAACGTCTCCACGAACTTGGCTTGAAAAGCTGTCGTCCTGGGAGTCCTCTCTAGGCCTGAAAAGCTGTTCCAAGTAATCAGCAAGAGCATTTGCTTTGGCTTGGGGTTCGTAGGCCATGCCTCTGGTGCCATGGATAGGGTAGGGAAGTGTGAACTCGTTGTGCACGGAGGTTTTTGGCGATCCTCCACACGTCGCCATCAGCAAGATTCTGTCTAGCCATGGTATCCTCCCAGGCGAGCTTTCTATGCTTGCGTAGGCGGGCACGGACCTCGAGGCGTAAGCGCGTCCAGAGCCCTCGATGATGTGGCGTGCGGTGACGTTGAAACAGTTTGCGGGCAGCCCATGATTGGTGAATGAGGATTACGAGATTTAGCGGGAGGACGCCTGGGTGTGGGGGTGGGGCTGTATGGATCGTGAGGTTGTGAGCCACTCTTGGTACCGTGTGGGAGAAGGATGAGACTGCAGTCTCTAGGGAGGGGATGTCAGTGATTTTTGGATTTGGGGGAATGATAGTGTTCAGGCAGTCCTTAACGGTTTTCCAATCGATTTCGCGGATTAGAGCTGCGACATCGTGGCTGGCAACCCTTGTGTTGATCTCTGCTAACACGGGATTGTAGTTGGAATGTAGTGCGTTGATCGATGTGAGGGTGAGATGCTGTGGGAAATGTTTGATGATCGCAAAGTCGATGACAGATGGTTGTCCTCTATTAAGCGGATGATGAGTGGGTTGCCAGGGACCCTGTACCCGTAGTTGTGGGTCCTGATATATCAAGGGAGTGATTGCGTTGCCTCAGGTATCCGCTCGTCGAGTGCAATGCCAACGTGAATGTTAGGCATTGAAATCGCCAGCTAGAATGACACTAGGATGTAGGGCAAGAATGGATTGGTAGTCGGCTTCCACGAATGCTCTGGAAGGAGAGTGGTATGCAGATATTAGCAAAACCTCCGTGCCGTCAAGTTCTACGAATGCAGCCTTGGCCTCCAAGGTTTGAAGTGGGGGGATCTGGATTGGTCGTTGGACCACGTTATTCCTGACCAGTATCGCTGTACCTCCTCCTGGGGCACCACGATCCGTTCTCAGGCAGTTGTAGCCCGGAAGACGGAAGTGGTTGTACTGATGGAGATGCGTCTCGCTGACTAATATGGCGTCTAGTGCGTACCGGGAAGCAAAGTGTTGTAGTTCGTCCCTACGATCCATCAGGCCGTTCGCATTCCAAAATGCGAATCGGAATGAGTACGAGACCTAATTCCGCTCCCCATTTTGGGCTGCTGGGCTTCCGTTGAATAGTAGGGCGACGGCCTCAAAGGCTATCAACGCTTTGCTGGAGCAGTGGGGAGCGTTTAGGAAGCGAGTGCAAAGCTCCTGCAGCCGCTGGCCATAAGTCTGCCAATTGTTTGACAGCCACTGCACCAGCCCCAGGGCATTGCCACCCTGTTGGATAGGGTTAGTTGTTTTTGGGTTTGGTGAGGTAGGCCCAGAGGTCGTCGGCCCCTCCCGGGTAACCCCCACCGGGGGGGGGGAGACAGCAGGAGCCGTGTCCCTCCCAGCCGGTGCCGCCCGCCGAGGAGTCCTCCTCCTCTGCGGTTTTGGAGAGGAGTCTGGTGCTGGTTGGTTGGGTTTGGTTGCGGTTTGAGTGGGTGCCAATTTTGTTTTAGCCTCGGTGTGAGGTCGCACATCAGTGGGCTGTTTTTGCGCCGTTGCTGCATAAGATGTCTGTGGCGTGGTTGTGATGGGGGATGTTGCCTGCGCTGTGGTTGGTTGGGCTGCAGTAGGAGTAGTATAGCTAGCTGGAGCAGAAGGCGCGCCTCTGCCAGTTGCAGAGCCATCTTGTTGCTCCCTTCTGGAGGATGTCATTATCCTTAGCCTCACTGGGAATCGGCCATAGCAGGTAACATGTTCCCCTTTGCAGTTGGCGAATGTAGGAGTCTCCGTGGTAGACCTCGAGCAGACCTCACGGGGATGAGGGCCACCGCACCTGAGGCAGCGAGGGTTCCTCTCGCAAAAGTGACTGGTGTGGTTGAAACCCAGGCAGCGGTGTCACTGAGCGGGACCGCCAGGGCGTCGGAGATCTCAATTTTTACTCTAAGGTAGCAGATCGCTTGGATCTTGTCTATCTTGAGTTCTGGGTCATCTGCTCGCTCCACGATGATTAAGAACAGGGGGATGGGGATTCGTCTCTCTGTAGCGGATTTTGACAACTGTTTCAGGACTTTGGGTATTACGCCCTGGCGTTGGAGATCTGCATCGATGTCCTCCACTGGAGTGTCCAACGGAAGCCCTCTGATGATGCGCCTCACATCCTTCGCTTTATCCAAGGCGAAGGAGAAGTGTTGGATACCCCTCTTTTTGAGAGAGGTCAGCAAGCGCTGATGGTCCTCCGCACATCGCGCTTGAAACCTGTATGTATTTCCTTTCCTAATTACTTTGCATTCTCCCATAAGCGTGGGCATGACTTCCTTGAGGAAGCCCGTCACCCCCTGGAAAGAATCCATGATAATTGGAGGAATATGCCTCCTGGTGTTTCCGCTCGGGTTTTGACCCGTTGCGGACGTTGGTTTAGATGACTGTCCAAATGTGCTGGAGCCTGCATTCAAATGCTGAGGGCGAGAGCGTCGCTTCCTCTTGCCAATTACTACACAAAATTCAGCTTCATCAGCGTCTGAAGCTAGACCCAATGAGCTGCCTTCCTCCTCCATATAGGAGTGGACAGAGAAGACGGATGTTTTCTCTGAATGAGCAGAAAAGTCGATGAGTGAAGCGTCACCGTCGGTAGTAGAGTCTGAGTCCACTTGGTTTTTGCCTAAACGTATTGGAGACCTTTCGCGTGAAAGGTTCTCCCCCGTTTCCTTGGTAGCACTTCTTGAAGAGGTCTTACCACCAGCTTTTCGTGGTCTGGTAGAGCTTTTCTTTCCCGACAGGGCAGGGGTTGGTCTTAGCTCCTTCTCTGCGGAAGTTGATGGGTTTTGGCTAGTTAGGGCCTTAGATTCACTCATTTTACCTGAGTGGTGGTAGCTCTGAGTAAGGGTTTTAAGTTGGAAAAAGCGTGCTGGTAGGAACTGTGCACAGTCGGTTACTAACCTTTCTTACTGATGTTGTGGCTGCAATGTGAAGACGTGAAGGTAAAAGATGAAAATTTTGTGCTGAACAAACACAAAAGATGCCTTCTTCACGCGACTGCGCCGTGGCGGACGCGAGAGAGCGCGCCCACCTGTTGCTCTTCTTGCTTCTACGCAGTTAGAATAGTCGTTTTAACCAATGAACACTCGTGTAGGGGACACACCCTCCCGGGTGAGCTCAATGGTGATATAGGAAACGAGCTTTGGACAAAACCTCACAAAGAAGAAGATCGGTTGTTGAATTCCAAGTCGAATTCGGAGCGCCGCGGGAATTCAAAAAACCTGGCGAGTGTGAGCAAATATGGCAGGCTGGGTTAGTGCTCAGCCTGTGTGTGGTTGCTGCGTACCTACCCTGTGTGGGTTTAACCGCAGAGATGGGATGAAGGTTGTAGGGTGGTTGTGTTTTGGTTGTGAGGCAGACGGATTGTGTTAAAGCTTATCCTAGTTGTAGCGGGCGGATATGACATCCTTGGAGTATGCTTGCTATGCGCATGCTGTTCTCTGTTTTGAGAACAGCATGGACATACCGCTATCCGCTATTTTGTATTGCTATTAAGGCTGATGGAAATTTGGAATGTTTTCCTGTTGCAAGGTTATGCTCCTCTGTTATCCAAGGGGACCACACGGAATGCGCGGCACCTTGAATTTGGGCTTAGGCCTATTGCGACAGGAATAGCTGCCGAGTGATCGAACGAGAGCGCTCTCATGAGTAGGTAAAATGGCGTAGAATTTAGATGCCCGGCATCTGATTTCCTCCTCGATATATGGGAGCGAAGAACTCTCATGAAGTAGCCTAGTTGGAAAGCAGTGATATAGAGAATAAATGGTCCGACGACCTTTATTCTGTACCTTTTGCAGAAGTGCGAGCCAACTGTCAACTGCCATACCCCAGATTTCACAGGCGTATAGCATGACAGGGATGACCAGGGCTTTTAAAAGATGTAATTTCAGGTGAACTGAGCATAGGGAACAGTTGAGCGATAGCTCCCTGTGCCCTATGGACAGTTCCGGCAATGTGTTCCCCGAAGGTTAGACCTTTATCTAGGTGCACCCCCAAGTAGGTTATGGAGTTGTTCCATCTGATCATTTGCCGCCTGTATGTAAATGTCGGGGCGTTTGCGGTTACGGGGCATTTTGTGAAAATAATGGCGCTGCTCTTTGCCGGGTTGATTGACAATCGCCAACGCCTACACCACCCTTCGATTAGATGTAGTAGTCTTTGTATGGGAATGAAAGCTCTGTGTAGGTTTCTATTTGTTTTGTATAGTAAGACGTCATCCGCGTATTGGGCAGTGTTGACGTCTGTTGCATGTGGAAAGTCTGCCATGTATATGTTAAACAGAATTGAGCCTTCGGGGACTCCGCCGCGTATCGGTCTTAGGAAAAAAAAAAACTGGCATCCGATATTAGAGCACATAAAACAAGTCCACATTAGCAAAATTCATGCGAACCAACCACCGATGAGACCGGAGATGCCCCGCCCTCCGGGTACAACCCCTCTGCTCCAGCCGAACCAATCCCATTGGAGCAGTTCATATATAAATATAACACATCCAGCTGGGATTTCAGTCGTGCCAGGATCTTCGTCCAGAAGACTCAGACCGCGCCACTGAAGATGTGCTTCGCAGTTGAGGATGAAACGTTTGGACTTCTTAGCTCCAAAAGATCACGGTTCCTAAGTCCGGAAGAAACTTCTAGTTATAAGTCTGTTAATATTTCTTAGTCAGTAGGCTGGGTATTTAAGAGTCTATGCTTCATTTTATGACAGGTATTTTTATCTTATTTATCCACGATAGAAAGCTTTCACTGTCATTCAGAATGACATTCATATACAGAGGCCAAGGATAAAATATATAGCTTCTTGGAAAGGGATTTACATGACTGGCTCTTATTATAATATTATAATACTAATTCCCTTTTTTTAATTATTAATTTACTGCATTTAAAATTTTTTCCAAAAGTTAATTTCAAAAGCCATTATTAAGGTAGATGTAGGCATAGTAAATTGCCATTAGGATATGATAGGTTTTCACTGTCATTCAGAATGACATTCATATACATAGGCCAAGGGTAAAATATATAGCTTCTTGGAAAGGGATCTACAGACTGGCTCTTATTATAAAATTATAATACTAAATCCTTTTTTTTAAAACATTACTTTATTGCCTTTAAAATTTTTTGCAATATTTTATTTCAAAAGCCATTATTAAGGTAGAAATAGGCATAGTAAATTGCCATTAGGGCATTGATGTTCATAGTTGGTTGCATAAACCTGATCATAGAACATGCTAATCTAATTATGGTAACTTGATTCTATGATGTAATTACTTATATAAAAACAAAAGAATTATTTCTAGAACAGATATGTTATTGATAAGTGCATTTATAGAGAATAGATCTATGCCCTAATTTTGCAATATACCACTAGCACCAGTTTGTTTACTGAGACAATCAGAGTGAAGCACAGTCATTCTTTCTGCATATGTGGTTTTCTCTTTAATGTTGTGCTATAGCATTGTTTGTCAGCAGATCAGTAAGAAAGGACAACATTCTTTATTTTTAGAGGTAGAGCTGCCTGGAATACATATATGTTTTTTTGACCAGATAAATTGTCATTTAATAATTTAGGCATGCTAAATATGGAGAGGAAAAAAATATCTCATTTTTCTGCACAAAATGGTAATTTTCTTTTTTATCTATACTTAAATATATTTTATTTTTAGACAGTGCTTTTGTCAATAATTACTCTTAATGAAATTCATTATTTTTAAAGTAAGCAAAATAATATAATAGTGTAAAATTGTTTTGTAGGCCTGTAACATGAATATTATTGTTAGAGCAAATTAAAACAGCAATTGTCCCAAAATATCACTTGAATGAGTACTATTCTATAGCTATCTTTTATTTTTTTCTCAGCATTAAAAACGTTTATTGCAGAAAGATTTCAACATAATTCATATATGGGCAAGGATTTATGATACATGCAAACTCAATCCTTACCTGTAAAAGGCGATCAAGCCAAGGTTCAGCAACATCCATGGGACGAGCTTCATTTGATATGTCAGCAACTTTGATGAGCACCATGGACAGCTGGAAAGGATATCGCTATTATTATATAATGAGTGCCCAATGCCAGCTGTTAAGGTTTTTCAGAACAATGGACCATCACATATTATACTGAAAACTTTTCTGGGGCTAGAAGCTGTAAAATTAACTAATTTCATGTTTGGCCTGAGGGATATAATTCTCAGACCAAAAGTTTGATCCAAGCAGCATTTAAATTTGAATCTTCAGAATGATATTTGTAAAAATAACTCAGTTCAAAGTTTAAGAGCTTAAAAAATTTGTGTGAAGAATAAACACATTAATATTATAATGTGTGCATCTGATCAGCATGACCTATTGGATACATCATGTCTGAAGAACCAAGTGAGAGTCTTCAACAGCAAATTAAATAAACTAATTAAGAAAAAAGATAATGTGGAAACAATCAACATTCAATAGAACAGTAGAACAGGACATGATCTGCACATGAATTCCAGAAAAGAGCAAGAATAATTTCTGAAGTACTAGAGAAAAAGATAAAGGAAGCAACTCATATACTGAATAACCCCATCATTTTGAAGTAGAAAGAACAAAATAAAGAAGAAAGATATTGGTTTTAGATACCAATGGACATCAGGCTAATAGATCCCACACAAGAATTAGGAATTGCTTGTATGCAGCTTCAACAGCAGACAGCAAGTACATTGGTTTGGTTCCAGGGAGAGGTTTGAGAGCATCTTACAAAGTATGAGATTAACACTGTTTTTCTTTAATGTTCATTGGTTATGAAATAAAATTATCCTTAATGATTATTTATCTGAGTTTTTATATTTTGTGCCTTGTTGAACATTGGTTAGGGCCTAATGAGATAAATCTTTATGGTTTTTATGGCTAAGAATTAAGTGCAGGTTATTGAAGGCCTGAAAGAAATCATGGAGGGGTTGCAATATTTTAAGGATATCATCTCTCATAGACCCTCAAATCCTTAAATTTAATGTCTATTGAAATGGCTTTCAAAGTATCTGCCACTTGTCCAGTAGATTGCAGCACCATTGTAATAGTATTGTATAGGCGTAATACCATAGACAAGGATTTTTTGAGTTTTATTGATAGATTAAATGATATCCTTGAGTATGTATCTAAATACAATATTTATTTTATTTTATGTGGGGACTTTAATATTGATCATAGAATTGGAAATAATTTATAAAGAATTTACTAATATTATTTTATATGCAGATTTTAATATTGATTTTAGAATTGGAAACAATTTATAAAGAAATGTATTAAGTAATACTTTTGCTTCTTTTAATTATCTGAGTGCACCAGAGATGTAATTAGATCTAGACCAGGGGATGGTAGCTGTCTTAACAATTGCAGTACTTTTAAAGATAGGGTCAGGGACTTATTATTATTAAAACAATAGTTTCAGATCATTGAATATTTTATTGAAAACTAAAGGTTATGACTTGAAGAAAAATTAGAAAGACAATGAGAAAAATCAACGAATATAATAGATATTTCCTTTCTATTTAAATGCTTGGTTAAAATATATATCTTCATTAAAACCTACAAAAGTTAGGAGCAGTGAACTGAACCAACTAAAGTATATGTGTAAAATATTTTATGATTACTATCTCAGTACTGGATTAAATGAAATTAAAAGTTTTTAAGATAAATATAGAAGTTAATTTACTAAGGTGGTTAATTAATTAATTAAGAAAGAAATTAAATGATAATATAATAATTAATCAAAGGCAATGTGAAATATGGAGCGTTGTGAAAAAAAAGGATATTTTTAATAAGAGCAGGAATAATGACTGCAACAACTTGAGTGCAACAGAGTTTAACACATTCTTTTTAAATAAAGTGAATGAAATAGTGAGCAGGGTATCATACTGCATAAACAAACATAATTTTAAAATTTACATGAACAATGTGCCCAAACCTAATTCTATATTTCAATATCAGTTAATAACATCTCAAGAGATAGGTAAGATGATTCTGAGCACAAAAAGTAGTAAATGTGAGGATAAAACTTGAATTCTATAATATTGAAATATGGATTGGATTTCATTCAGGAGGCTCTTACACATGTTATAAATGAATGTAATTACAGTCTGAATTCCCCAACAATTTGAAATTTGCTAAGATAATATCCATTTATAAGAAAGGCTATAGCATGGCCTATGATAGTTACAGACACATTTCTACTATTCCTATAATATTTAAAAAATTTTAAGTCAGCTTAAACAGCCAGATTTATTCTTATTTTGAAATGGATGATTTGTTTAATTATTTACAATTTGATTATCACACTGGAATAGGAACAATAAAAGCTGCCACTTCATTAATTAGCAATTGTTCAAATAAATTAGACAATAAGTATTTGATAAACAGCAAACTGTATGATTTTCCAAAAGCTTTAGAAGCAGTATTTCATGAGTTACTTCTTGAAAAACTACAATATTATTATTTTGAAGAAGAGGAAGCGCTATTAATTAGACCATACTTGAGTAATCTATTCCAGAAGGTGGTACTTAAGTGATAATGGGTCTGATATTTTGCTAGTCATACATGAGATTCCTCAGGGATCAATCCTGGGCCCTACTTTTCTTTAATATATAGTGGTGGTGGTGGTGGTGGTGGTGGTAATTTTATTGCAGACCATAGACTCTACACTTGAGTTTGAGTTTCAGTCATTGTCAGAAAATACATTAATCACAAAATACATTTATAAAAGCTGTGTTCCAAACAATTTAACACAAGAGGCAAATTTAGCTCATATAAAAAGGGATAATAATACAGTAAAAATTGCATTCAACTATATTTTATATACATATTTACAATTCATTTATCCAATATATACTTTTATCTATTAACATTTTTTTCAATTCTATTTGAATTTTTTCCCTGTTTGACTTTTAATTGTTAGTGGCAATTTATTATACAAAATTTTACCAATAACTCTTGGATCTCTTTTTTGTGCTCATTTTTTTACAAATATATTCTATATGGCATTTGAAAATTAACTGAACATCAACAATGACTCCCAAGAAATGTATATGAAAGATCTATTCTATTGCATCTCCATTAATTATAACATTATCATGCCTTTTATTGCAGTACCTATTAAAACACAGTTTTTTTTTTGTACATTTAGTGTTAAATTATTAGGTATTTAATAATTATTTGCAAATGGTATTTGATTGTTTTGCTATGGTTTATTCTAATTCAGTAAGAGATTTACAAGAAAATAGCAGGGTAACAATAGTGGGCCACACTCCACTTTAACTATTGTACAGTTTGATTCAGCTGAGGTTATGGAATTTCCATTTTTACATTTGGCTTTCTGTATAATGTTTGCACTTTTGAAGATATGATTGTTGAATTTTTCTGTATTTACTGCAAATTCCAATTTTTCCAATGATATTGTATGAAACACTGAGTGAAATGCCTTAGGCAAGTCAAGGAATTATCCAATAATTTTCTCACCATCATCTAGAGCTATAAGTATTCAGTAAAAAAATCTACTGCTATTGTTGTGAATAAATCCTTGAAAATATGATAAATAAAAAAACCAAATATGGTAGAGAGTATGGGATATTGGTTTGAAGAGGTTAAAGGTTCAATTATCTTAAGGGGGACATCAAATGAAGAAATAGATAAAATTGTAAATGAAATAAAGAATTAAACTCATTTTGGTGGGATGGGATATAATTTAAAGCATTAAAGCACTGTAAAGAAGGGATAACTGGAATATTACTGCATATGAAAAATTCCTGTATAAGTGAAGGAATCTATCCAGATGTGCTGAATATTAGTACAGTCAGACCAATTTATAAAAAAAGTAACAAAAAAGAAATAGTAAATTACAGAAAAATCATGCTAACTTCAATCCATGGCAAAATATATGAAAAAGTACTAAACGTAGAGTTATTAGACTTCTTTAACAAGCATAATGTACTAAGGAAATAACAGCTTGGTTTAAGAAGAAAGGACTATGTGATTAATTGGATATTTTAGTACAAATATACAAGTCCCCTGCATGCTTTAGATTATGTGCAGGTTTAGCATTTGCCAAAGCTAAGTTTAGTTAGAACCAACTAATTTGGTGAGGCTTTCATAGAATTTTCCTTCAAACTGTGAAAAAGGTGCCAAATAACTTTAGGGTTAATGTTTCCAGGTCATGTAATCTTTAATGAACATTTCATTCACCATCCCAAAGAACGATGGCATTGAGTATATTTAATAACAGAAAAAGAAAAAAACATGCAAAGCATAGATATATATGATCTATATTGCCTTCAAATTATAGATGATATAAATATATCAAGCTATTCATTTGCTTGGGTCTCTCTTTATATAGTAGAGTGATCCAGGCGCTGGCAGCTGAGCTTGTGCCACATTGGCATGTTCAAGATTTAATTTATAATGGTGTAGGCATAATAAATCAGATACACATTTTTATAAGTCAAGAACATGTGAGATGAATTGTAGCATTGATGAATAAAAAATGACTAAATTAATGTAATTTTGCAATTTAAAAACTTTGAAGGGTCTAAAATACATACCTCTTAAAACAATACTATGTTGGAAATATTCACTATCTGAAGCAAGTTGTTGTAGCACATACACAAGTTTTGATTCATATGTTGCTACTTAATCTAAATAAGCCATCATGAGATTATATACAAAACATATATTGACAAGAAACAGTACTTACATTTTGAAAAGTATGAATAAATGTGTTTAGGTGCTACAATAAACAATGTTTCTCAACTAAGCATGAACATTTTCGACATGTTCTTTGAAACAGTAAGCATTTTCAAAAATACTTTACTAACTGATTAATGCTAAAGTTTATCTTGTCTATCCATGCTGTGGCGAAGCCGAGGGGAGCCTCACCAGGGCGAAGGCCCCCTCCCATTCTTTAAAAAGTTTTTTTTAACTTGAAATGAAGCATGAAGAACAATCCATCACTAGCGTTGCGAGTGCGACACTAGAAAGAAATATTTCGCATTTTCTACCAATAATAACCTTACAAACATTAGTCCAAATGTTACTTATGTAATATCGCCGTGCTTAACCAGTACCTAACCGGCTTATGTGGAGTGCGTAACAATGGCGTGTTTCTCAGAGCCTTTAAGATAATCTGTTCTTTTGCCTAGCGATAGAGACTGTCTGACTGCAACAATTATATTTTAGCTTCAGCCAACAGCAGTCTAAGACTATACAATAGACAAATTATGTACAATGATGTCGTATAGTAGCTTATCTACAGCTGCGGGAGAGTTCAATTGTTGGAATATTTGCGTAGCGGCCTCTCCACACTAACATACAGACAACAAACGATAAGGTGGATAAATTCCATAGCCTACTTGAGTGTGCAACTCGACAAAGATCTAACCTTCAGGGAACACATAGCCGGGACTGCTCACAGGGCACAGGGAGCAATAGCTCAACTGTTTCCTATGCTCAGTTCTAAAGCGATGCCATTCCACCTGAAATTACACATTTTCAAAGCCCTGGTTATCCCTGTCATGCTATACGCCTGAAAAATCTGGGGTATGGCAGCTGACAGTTGGCTCGTACTTCTGCAAAGGGTACAGAATAAAGGACTCAGGATCATTTATTCTGTATATCGATGCTTTCCAATCAAGCTACTACCTGAGACCTCCTCCCTCCCATATATTGAGGAGGAAATTAGATGCCTATTTACCTTACCATGAGAGCGTTCTTGTTCGATCACTCGGCAACTATTCCTGTTGCAATAGGCCTAAGCCAAAATTCAAGGTGCCACGCCTAGCGTGTGGCCACCTTGAATAACAAAGAGACAAAACCTAGCAACAGGAAAAACATTCCAACTCCCCAACAAAATAACAATAATAATAACAGCCAGAAAACCAAGTAGCGGTATGCCCATGCTGTTTACAAAGAAAGTAAACATGCGCATATAAAGAAAAATCCAAGGATGTCAGATCCGCCCGCTTTAACAAGGATAAGTTTTCATAGTACAAATCTTCCGCCCCACATCCAAAACAGCACAACCAATCTACACCCCCATCCCTTCTCTGCGGTTAAACCCAACAGAGGGTAGGTAGCAGCAACCTCACACAGGCTGAGCACTAACCTTAGCCTGTCATATAAAGTAGGAAGTCGGAACCTGTATACCTCTACCTTACAATCACCCTACACCCCTCATCTAACCCTGCGGTTAAGCCCACACGTGGATAGGAACGTAGAAACCATACACAGGCTGGTTACTAAGCCAGCCTGCCTTATCAAGTCGGAAGTCGGAAGACTTTGAGAGATTGGTTCACAAATCCTAGGCCCCTAAACGGTTTCCCAAAAAAAGGTAACCCAAATAACTCCATTATTCAACACAAAACTCCTACCTGCGCATATCTAAATCCACTCAATCGAACTAACATAATCCCTACCGTCAGTTCCTGACATACTCCACTCTCAGCTGAGTGCATATGGCAAAAGACGGAGTATGGCCGGTCAATCTAATTTGTCAGCATTCACACTCCAGTGTCAACTCGCCGTGAGAGATAAGATCCTAGGTTTTCGTTCGCGTCCAAAGAGACGACAACGCAAACTGTGTTAGTATTGTGTTTAATTTGTGCTTGTTTACTCAAGAATTTTTATCTTATACACCAACATAAAAGGTTAATAACCAGCTATATACTGTTGTAGTTCACTGCGCACTTATTTTTGCAGTGCAAGGTAGCTATTCTGAGCAAATTTCCTATAATTTAATATGACATGGAACCTGCTTCAAAAAGTGCAGACTTACCACCAGATGTGATTGAGTGTCTCTGGCAGCTAGAATCTAAAATGAACACTCCTTCCTCTAAGAAGGCAAAAATAGCAGTTTCTGGCCCTATAAGGAAAAGCAAGATTCACCGTTTGTATAAAAATGCAGGAGAATCTTCCCAGAGATCAGTCAATATGGACGAGCGCCTTTCACGCGAACGATCTCCCATTCGATCAGGTCAAAACGTGGATTAGACCCCACTTCTGAAAGTGAGGCTTCACTCACCGACTTTCAGCTTCAAATACAGATAGATGTACACTCTTCCCACACTGAGGAAGAGAATTGCTTTTCTGGACTTACTTCAGAGGCGGGAGATGCATCTTTTCAGGTAGTGGGGAAAAAAGCGGGGTACACGCTCTTCTTTGTACAGTAATAGCTCCGTGACCAACGGGACAACCAACTGTCCCAATATCTGATAGTTCTGATGCAGGTACTAACCTGAACAGGAGTCTCAGAAAACAATTTCCGCTGATCATCGTGAACACCTGCCAGGGGCTCACCGGTTTCCTTAAAGAAGACATGCCCACACTCATGGAGGGGGGTGCAAGATGGTGCGGAAAAGGCATACCTACACATTCCAGGACTAATGCACTGAGGATAATCAGAAATTACTCTCTGACTAAGAAGGGAATACCTCATTTCTCCCTTGCTGTAGACAAGGCAGTGATATCAAACGCATCATTAGAGACCTGCCAGTGTCCACTCCACTCCACTCCACTCCAGTGGGGGAAATCGTTGCAGACCTCCAACGTCAGGGTATATTCCCAAAAGTTGTTAAACAACTCACCAAGTGTGCTCAAGAGCGATCCACTTAGAGCATTCCTGTTCCCTTGTTTATAGTAACAATAGAGAGGGCTGATTACTATGAGTTAGAACTGGACACGATTCCGTCCATATGTTATGTCAGTGTTAAGATACAAATGTACAGACGCACTGTGGTCCAACTCAATGACACCGCTATTTAGTATTTAATCATGCGAGCTAGTTTTGCTCCCGAAACACTCGCTGCCTTAGATGCGGTGGTCCCCATCCCCGCGAGGTCTGTAAACGAGCCCCCACGGAGTCCCTGACCTGCGCTAACTGCAAAGGTTACTATGTGGCATGCTTTGGACGATACCCAGTCAGATTGAGAATGCTGAATAACAGCAGAAGAACTGGATATTCTAACCCAACTGACTCAAATAGAACTAACAACGCAGTCAAAAATTCTACTGCCAGCTCTTTACCAACTGCATCAACCAGACCAGTACCAAAAGCATCAACCAAATAAGCGCTGGCCAAGCCGAACACTACACATCGCAGCAAGCTACCAGGAGCATCCACATATGCAACAATGACGCGGAACAGTCCTCTCACGAGAGTACTGATATGCGTGCCACAACACAACCAGCTCTCTCTCTCTCTCTCTCTCTCTCTCTCTCTCTCTCTCTCTCACACACACACACACACACACACATCCAATCTTCATAGCTCAAAAGCCCCCAACAATTTATTCTCCCAGGCTAAGAGGAACACTCCTGCTGAGGGAACAGTAAAGGCTGCCTCTCCTGATGAGCCTGCAACTCCCAAGGCTAGAACTTCTCGGAAATGGCTGACACCTCCTAGACCATCTCCCAACTCAACATGTTCACAGAGCCAACCAAGCTACTTTCTAAACCCAAGATCGCGGATACAAACCTGGCCAGGGTTGATGGATTTTTACGGGCGTAAAAATTCTAAGTATGGCTTCCCTCGGAAGGGGAAGTAAAGCCGTGGGCTCCGTGTCGTATATTTACGGCACGATAAAGAATCTCAAGTCTGAAAGAAGAGGCCTATGAGCAAAATTTGTCAGCCGTTTCACGCCCTGAATAGAATGGGACGCTGATGACCTGAGATGTTAAAGAGCGTCCGTAAATAAAACAAATCAACAACAAAAACCCTAGCTCGGGTAGTTACACAGCAACTATACATAGACTGGTTACTAATCCAGTCTGCCTTACAATTTGATTGGTTGGTTAGGCTTTGAGAAAATCATGACTACTCGCCATTGTTACGTTTAAATATAAGTCGGTTAGTACAGGCGATATTACATATTTATTGTTGGTAGTAAGGTTATTTTTGGTGGAAATAGTTAAATGTTTTTTCCAGTGTCGCACTCACAACGCCAATGATGGATTTTTTGTCATGCTTTAATTCCAAATTGAATGTAAAATGTTTCTAAACGAATGAAGAGGGGGGATTTCAGCTGGTTGACCTACCTTGACTGTGTCACCGATCATGTTACATAGATGACGGTAGAACAACGAGTTTGCTTTTCTTTGAAACATATGATATCTGTTTGAAAACCGAACACACTGCTATAAGTTTGCTGCTAAAACGATGTTCGTTGGTTGCTGGACCGATGAAGGATCCAAATCATATTCCTGAGTTACGACGAGTTTTTCAAAGTAAAAAATACATTCATGGGCGATATTACTTATGCAGGTATATATTTTAAAAATAAAAAATCGAATTACTAATGAAAAAGACATTTAAAAGGAAGCATGGGCTTGCGTCTCACAGTCCCAAGAAGTACTGCAATATCTCACGGCATACAAACAAATGTAATTATTTTATCACTAATCTGCTACAGTTGCTACACCTGCAGAGCCACTGAGGTAGCGTAAGTTTCAAGCGAGCAGTTTATCTATCTGCAGAAGAATTAAGGAAACATTTGCATGTATGAGTTTAGAGAGCCTACATATGCGCTGGCGAGGTACGCTTGCTGCTGGCAGCGGGATTACTTTGGCTCGGAAAGCGATTTTCAAATTAATGGGTGACATGATGTATGTCGATTTTTAGGTAGTTTAACTATCGCAAGCTTAAAAAACTAAAACAATAAACATTTCTCTTACTTACAAGATTTGTGTGCGCTTTGTTGTTGAAGTCAAATTCTGGGGTAATCTCCTTGAACTGAGCCAGGATTTCATTGTGACGAGCCATGTCTGTTGCCAAGATACACCTTATAACACCTTCTCGGACCTGGCGGAAGATCTCTGCTGGCAAGGATCGAAATATGTTGCAGTCATTTTCTTCTAGCACCCGGAATGCAACTGAGCAGTGGTGATTCTCCAGCGGCGAAATGTCATTGTACCGCAATGCCAGCTCTGTTTTGGCATTTATCTGTATCAAAGTTTTCAACATAAAAAAGAAACTGTAATACATTCAATAAAATATTTAAATCTTACACTAAGCTTTTTTCACTCCAATGAAAATACATAGTAAAAGTGTTAGGTATATTTTAATTTATGCTCAATGAATAACCGAATATTTGGAGATGTAGAGACAACCTTGTTATAATTTGAGTTTTACATTAAACTACTAGGGCCAATTCAATATCATACAATATGAAAATTGTTGTTCGAAGTGAAATGAGGAGAAAGCGAAGAAGGAAGAATAATGAAAATTATAACAATAAATGAACACTTGCGCAACAAATCTAATATTCATTTTTTCTTGTAAACAAACCACTTTATTCTCCAAAACAACATTTTCCCTAACGCAGATTATATTAGCTTATTTTGTGAAATGAGAAGCAAATTCTTATTTATTATTGTTATCGTCGTGATGTTGTGTCAATGAAAAAAAAAAAAAAAAAAAAGAACGGGAAATGCTCTCGGTAATGTTAGTGAATGGGGATTAATGGTTTTGATGAAACATCAGACGCTGCTGTGCCACACATTTACATTATTAGCAACAAAGGATGGATAAACAACGAGCTTTTTCTGTATAATCGTATTATAAAATTTTTGGCTACACCCAAGTGTTCATTGTGTATTTCGCCACCAGTTTAATCTTTTCTTTACGATTGTTGGAATTAGTTTATGCGATTCAAACTTGGTTTGAAGAAATCTTATCACTAAGGAAGAACCCGTAGTTGGACAAGAATATTAATGATGAGGCTCTCAAGCCTTCCTTTCACGGAAAATTCAACGCGGAACCATACAAATGGGCAGGCTGGGTTAGTAACTAACCTGTGTACGGTTGCTCTGTACCTCCCGTGCTAGGTTTAACGGCAGCAAAGGATGATTGCTAGATGAATGTGACAAAAGATGACGAAATAGCTACTGGAACAACAATAGAAAGCAATGTGCACAAACAACGATCTTTCTTCAAAGAAACAGGCAATTGCAGAGGCAGCTTACGTTACAAAACAGCAGGTTTCTCAAATATAAGCCCATGGCAATGGTTGCACTATATTTAAGAGACTTGTTTAAGATCATTTCACAGCATTGCAGCCGATTAATACCCAAGTTTGCGGCCATCCTAGCCTTCTTCAGGATACTGTTACTGGCGACTTTTGTATTTGTGATTTACTCGTAATTAATCAATCCATGCATCTGTATTATTTACCTAACACAATCTCTTGTTAATGTCCCTAATAAGCAGAGGACTGGTTTGGTGTTCCGTGCCGGACTGCATATAGCTTGCGATGTGTCGTTCCAAAGCCCTTCCCATCTTCCTCCAAAGCCCCCAAGAAGCCCATAACCTGGTCCCTAAACTAAATACAGTGCTAGAGCTGAAGTTCACTTTGCGCAATATGCGTGGTAGAACAGCACTCTTGCCTAAGATCCCCACAGGCCACAGATTAATCCGTAAACTGCTAGAGAAAGCTACTATAGAGTTCGTTATCATCTTGCTGCCTGAGGAGCGTTATCTTCATATGACAATAAAGGATGTTGCTATGTATGCCACCGCTTAGGACCTACAACAATATCTGATGACAAGGGTTAAACCAATGAGCGCGTAGACATACACCGCTCAAATCTCTCTGCCATCCTACACCTGCTGCCCTACTCCGAGTGACCCTAATAAAACAGGTACCAGTAACACCATCCACCAGAAAAAGCTCATATTCTCCGCCGTCATTCGGGTGGAGGCCTAAAAACCTCCAATCCTGCTGCATCAATGCCAGAACTGCCAGCAGTTCACCCACTGCTCTGCTCTCACTGAGGCGAGATAGGTCACGCCAGAAAGGACTGCAAAAGTGTAAGTATAACCCCTCCCCCGGTACTATAATTGCGGTGGTGGACACTCCTGCAGAATTGCCAAGTGCTCCGTGTGCAGGAGGCACGTCTGAAACTGCAGGCAACAAAAAATTGAAGAATGTCCCGTTTTTACAAGTCCCCTCTCCTACAGAACATTGAAAACCTCCCAATGGAAGCGTTTGTGGGAGCTCATCCTCTTGGACTGCTCCTAAGGACGCCTATATAATACCTACAGACCCAGTTCAAGAACCTCAGGATTCTGTACCACAAACCAGTCATCTGCCACAACAACAGGCTACTGTAAATATCACCCCGGCATCCAAAGCAGGCCCTAGCGTGCCCCACACCGCAGATGGTACTGCAGATTTCCCGCCTCTACAGCGCCCGAGACACCAAAGGCAACAACGACTGCCCCAGCAGCAGCCATCTCCACCCATGCAACAACCCACCTCCCACCCGAAGATCCTCCTTCCTGCAGGTGATTGGCAGGATTCCTCTGCACCTACAGACCGGCTTCGCCGCCTCCCTTGCGAAAGCCTTACTCACTCGCCCATCAAATATTCATGCACAAACTATTCTCTGCCACACCATCTTCTCCTACCTACTCGAACATGGCAGCTAATTCCAACAGGATGGTCAACTTGCATGCTTTCAAACTTTGTTCCTGGTATGCCCATGGCATTCGGGAAAAACTGCAAGAAGTCTCTCACTTCGTTGCCACCCAACAAATACAGGTACTGCTGGTGCAGATCAAGGACTCTGCCAAGGCTGACATACTGGGCACCACCTGCCACCGCTTAGACTGGGCAGACGGTTATGGAGACACAACCATAAACGCCAATGCACGCCTTCAACATCATCGCTTGCACCTGCCTCAGCTGACACACGCCGTAGCGTCAGGGGTGAAACTGCAAATAAACCGTGGACCGCTCAACATATTCTCCATCTATATTCCACCGCATAAGCAGATTCTCCCCGGAGACCTGAACTACCTCTTCCGCTCCCCCAAGGCCACCATTCCATGAGGAATATTAACACAAAATTCCAAAATTGGAACTCCACGGTCACCTCACCTAGGGGAACTGTGTTCCATCAATATCCCACCGAGCAGGGTCAAGCAATGCTTTTCCCAAACTCCCCCACCATTTGGGGACTGGCGTCCACACTGGACAGGCACTGCTGTTCTATCAAATATATGGCGCCACCCCGACCTTTTCACTATTCCAGAGCTTTCCTCCGATCATTATCCTGTTCTCTTCCTCTTTCAGATACGTCCCATGTTCCAACCTCCTTGCATAACACTCAACCCTCGTAAAACAAATGGGAAGTTCTTCTCTGCACTACTAGCCCAAAAAACTCTGAAACCCACACTATGCTCCACGTCAGCTGAGACAGGATGCTCTAGCAACTGTCATTACAATTACCATCCAACAGGCCACCCACCATTCCACTTCCTCTACTAGACTTGGCCTACCTTTCCCCACTCGATTAGGCTAGTGATCACAGAGAAAATCCGAGCCCGCCAGCGGTTTCAACACACACGTTGGCAGATCTAAAACGAGAGCTAAATCACCTACATCTAGTAAAATTGGGGCTCCGTGATCACGCCAATGAAGAGTGCGAACGGCGTTTATGCGAACTGGACACGACGGACGCCTCACTTTGGGGTATATCCAAGATGCTGCGTCTCCCAAAGTCCAGCAAGCCGACGGTTACCGGACAGAGAGTAGCTCAGTCAGCTAGAGAGAAAGTGGAAGTGATGGCAGACCATCTAGAGGCCACATTCCGCCGGGTCGGCAGCCGAACGCCTACCATGTACATAAAATAAGCAGAGCCGTGCGAACTTTCCTGGAAATTCCCTTTGACCGAAAGAAGATAGAGCCCATTCAACCAGCAGAGTTAGTCCATCTACAACAGTTGTCGTCACTCTGAAAAGCTGCAGGACATGATGGGATATCCAAAGCAGCACTGAGAACTCTCCCGACAGATTGTACACAACTGATAGCCCACCTGTTCAACCACCTACTTAACCTAGGGCGCTTCCCCGTAACATTGAAGCATGCAAAAATCATTACCATCCTAAAACCGTGGAAGGATGCAATGGTTCCTGGGGACCACAAGCCGATCAGCATCCTGCCAGTCCTGAGTAAACTGTTTGAGAAGGTTAATTTCGTATAGCAGACTACATCATCCGTGGACTCAACAACCAACACTTTGTTCCGGCGTTATTTTTAGATATCACGCGGGCCTTTGATACTGTCTGGCACGAAGGGCTCCTGCATCGCCTAATAAATACCAAGTGCCCCTATATCTTGTTCACCTTCTTGCCTCCTACCTAAATAATAGTACCTTTTCATCTTCGTAGAGGAAATCCTTTCCAGACCCATAAATTCAGGCGTCCCTCAAATAGCCGCAGTACTAGGATACAGTTGGAGGGGCAAGAGAGAAAGGATGTGAGAACCATAATTCTTCATATGGAACAAATGGTTTAAATGATATCATCAGAAATATGTGCTATTTGGCAGGATAAGGAAGAAATGTGCGAATAAACGAAGCTTTCGAATAGGTGACTGGCAGCGTGGGAGTGAAATCCGAGAACCCTAATTTCTGTTTCGACGATGAGGGCCTTGGGCGCAATTGTGTTTGGCGTAAGACAATGCGTTAGGAACACTGTTTCCAAGTCCTACTGGTGTAGTGGTAACCATATTTGTTTCCTAACCCATGATCGCGAGTTCGATCCCGGCCAGGGCCGACGGATTTTTTCGGGCGTAAAAATCCTAAGAATGGCTTCCTTTGGAAGGGAAGTAAAGCTGTGGGTCCCGTGTCGTACATTTACGGCACGTTAAAGAATCTCAAGCTCAAGAAGAGGACTATGAGCAAAAATTTTCGGTGCCCTGATTTGAATGGGATGCTGATGACCTGAGATGCTAAAGCGTGTCCGTAAATAAACCAAATAAAAAAAAAAACAAAACAAAAAAAAAACAAATGAAAATAAAAAATTACTGTTTCCAAGAGCGGTGGCTGCTGGCAGGAGAAACGACATCGAGTGACGGCTGTGCGAGGGGGTGATGAAATGATTTACGATAATTAGATTTACGTGTATTTAAATAGGTTGAAATGAAAATTTATTGATAAGTATTAAATTAGGTTGAAATATATTTAATTAGGTTAACACTTATTTAAATATGTTGACATGCTTTGTAGTAAGTTAACATTAATATAGTTAGAATGGCACATATTCAATCAGGTTGAAAGGTATTTACTATATTAAAATGTAATTAAATAGGTTGACAGATAATTAGGTTGTAACGCATATCATTAGGTTGACATGCATATAATTAGATTGATATATTTAATTATATGAAAATGAATTTTAATTAGACTGAAATGTAAATTACGTTAACATAAATTTAATTAGGCTGAACTTTATTTAATTAGATTAATTTATATTTAAATAGGTTGATAGGCTACCATATATTTAATTACGCTGTAATGTATGTAATTAGATGGGCATGTGTTTAATTAGGTTAAGGTGGCCGAGGCGTTAAGGCGCGGATTCGTGAGCGGGAGGTCTGGAGTTCGATTCCCGCCAGGACCGTCCTTCCTGACTGTGATGTTTTCCAGCTTTTGCTCAGTTCTCATAAATGGCAAATGCCGGGGATGTATCCTAAACTTAGACCTGGAACATTTCCTTCCCAATTTATCATTTCATTTCATGTATTATTAGTGTTCATCGCCTGTGGTGACTCAGTAGTTAAAACGGGCGTTAAACACTATTCAATAAATAAATAAATAATGTCCGGTATTGGAGTAATAGAATTATCAGTCAATCAACTCTTCCAAAACAATATTTCCCACAGTCTTTCAACAGTTTATTGTGCCTCCTCGGTATTTACCATTTATGACCACTAAGGAAACACTGGAAAAAATCTCAGCCAGGAAGGAAATCTAACCCAGATGCCGTTCACGAGTTCATGCTAACTGTTGGCCACCCTAGGGGGTATCAAACGCATTCACTACAACGGGAGTCATTTTGAAATATTATAACCACATTTCGCAATCGTAATAAAACTGCTATACGTACTATGTATGGATGGCGATTTTGAATAACTCTTGCTGCTTCATTCAGCTTGCTGCGCACATATACTTCATTTTTACATCGAAGAAGTAATAAATGAATAGTGTTTAACGCCCTTTTTTGCTACAGAGGCACCACAGGCGATGGACATTGATGATACACGAGATTAAATGATATATTGGGAAAGGATTTATGTTTAAGGAAGGAATCGTTCCAGGCCTAAATTTAGGGTACCTCCCCGGCATTTGCCATTTATGAGAACTTAGGAAAACCTGGAAAAAACCTCAATCAGGAAGGACGGACGGTCCTGGTGGTATTCGAACCCAGAACTCCCGCTCACGAGTCCGCGACTTAACGACCTCGGTCACCCGTGGCGGTATCGAAGAAGTAAGATCTGAATCTACGTAAGTAAGTAAAATATTATCCAGACGTTTTTATTTTTGGTATTGGGAACAAAAGGAAATTAAAATTGAATACATGTACTTTTTCTATAAGATTTATCGATTTGCAAACACGTTTTTCCTGGTATATAAGAAGTTTCTTAATCCCATTATCAACGAAAGAGTAGGGTTGGATTTTCAGCCAGTTGCGCACAAATGTATCCACACTTAGTCACTGTCAATGCCGTCCTTCCTACGCTTCTTTTCACTTGAAACACGTGATAATCCCAAGACGAAAAGCTTGGACTATAGAAAGCAATTTCTTGGGGCCCAGTGGATTTTCTCACGTCTTTCCCTTGTCAAAGCAGCTGTATGAGGACGGGCGTTATCTTATGTAGAAGAACTTCCCAAATAGGTGGTTTACATATTTTTGGCCAATAAGCTAGTTTTATCTCAACAAGATGTCATTAATAAATTGCATCACCTGTGGACCTTCATGAAGAAAATCGGTGAACGAAATGCCTTAGGAGTCCCAAAAAACCGTCAATATATCCTTCCCACTTACAAGTGATATTTTGCTTTGATAGAAACGGTTTCTCCTCTTTTCCTTCACTCCATGTTTGCTTTCTTCGAGAGTATAGTGGTGTACAGCACATTTGATGAAGATACCGTTCTCCATGATCCCGGCATTGAACCAAAATCCTATGACACACTTCCTGGCCCTTTTTTTTTTTTTAATTCTCAATGAGAATTTGAGGAGCCCATCTTACCAAGACTTTCGGTAATTTAAGTCATCTGAAATTAATATTTAACTTATTAACTTATTCCCCTTTAGAAGCAATTGAAGAAATCATTAAACGTCGTTCACGCTCAAGATTGACATGGAATTTAGTGACACGTTTTGAAAGAAATGCGATGTTCATAATTTGAGCTTTACTTTACCCAAACAACATGCTTTTTAGGCGACATAGATATTCCATATAAATTGAACATAAATTGTATATGTACATTTTTAGTATTTATTTCAGTAATATAAGCAGCGACAATTCCTCAAAAGTGCTTCAGTCTGATTCTGTTATGAACTTCAGAACCTCTGACTCGGCATTGTTATTTGATACACAAGCAGTAGCAAGAAAAGCAGTTTAACCTTATGAAAGACATCGCAGGCTTTGAAAGAAAATATTCTTCTTTCGTTTTATTTTAAATGACCAAAGAGGAAAATTGCAGTTCACAAAGCATAAAGAGTTGTGATATAAATGCTGTCTTGCTCCCCTCTTACATGGGAGGTTCCCATAGGTATTGCCTTTTGGAGTTGATAAAAATAGTTTAGATTTTTTTATTATGTAATTGTTGTCCACTGGTATTTATTTAACATCAACCAACCATTTTGAACTTTCATCAAAGTGCGAAGACGGAACCTGCACGAAATATCAGGATCAGTTTTCAACATGTAGGATTATTCATTTCCATTTTAGCAGTTCATAGTGAAACTGATTAGTTGTTTGTTATAGTGTTGCACCGTGAGTGTAACAGTGCTCCTCCATACAGTAATCGTATGTCATAATAGGAAAGTGCGGAAATTTTGAGAAAATCAACAGAAAGCAATAGGAAGCATTGTAGTATTTAAAGGTGCTCCGGCCTCTCATATGATTATTTTCCTTAAGTTGCTAATATAAAAATCATTTGTAAGTGACATTGAAAAAAGTATGTAAGCTAGAAAACGCTTAATTTAATTAAAACTTTCTTTTCGGTCATACTATCCACACTTGCAATAAAAAACTCAAGTTAATCCCAAATAAAGAAACCAGATGTGCCGTTTGTGATATTAATATGAGATCACATAAAGCGGATCTAGAAAAAAAGTCATACAAAACAACAGACTACGGTTAGACTCAATCCAGTAACAAACAAATAAACAAAAAACGAAATTAAAACAGTTGGTACGCATTTATGTCGAATAGTATCAATTTATTAAAGCATCCAAATATGTTTTGAAATTTCGTATATCTTGTTTTTCATAAAACTAAGCTTGGTGTTCATTTAGGGCCACACTTTTTTCCCCCCAGGTGTTACTGCTATTATCAAACGAAAATAAAAGAAATTAAAATCTAACAGATTTCCTGCTGTGCATACAGCTATCCACACGTAATATTGAACATTTTGGTTAACTACTAAAACACTTTCGAAAAGGACTAAATCAGAAAACATGACTAAATGTTATAAATTTATTTTAATTGTATTGTGTCCGCTATGCTGAGTGAACTAATAAATGACATAGGATGGGTTATATTCGCAAATTACAGATGAATCTACTTATGTATAAGCTGGAATAATAAAGTATTAGAGCGAAACGTTTGGCACATTACATAAAAATTTGTGGGCCTTGCCGAAGTACTCGTATATCGAGCAATTGCTGATGCATTATGCGAGTCAGCTATGGAATATCTAGATGAAAATGGTCTCAAAATTGAAAATTGTGTAGATAGGATCAATAATATGTGTGGAAGTAACGGGCTCATGCCATTAATTCATTTTATGTTGCTTGAAAGCTGCTGATGCCTGCCGCGTCCCTAATTAAAGAAACAAAGAATTGATTTTCGCGTAATTCATTAAGGCAACTGTAGTATAACTACATTTCTAAACCGTCGCTCCTGGTGGTTTAGTACTGCGCATACTTGCCTCGTTGACACGAAGTCGCGGGCTCAAACCAGGCCAGGGTTGATGGAATTTTTAGGGTGTAAACATTCTAAGTACGGTTTCCTTCGGAAGGGAAGTAAAATCGTGGATCCCTTGTCATAGATCTATGGCATGTAAAGAACTCTAAACCTGAAAGAAGAGGCCTCTGAGCAAAATTTAACAGCCATTTCACGCTCTGAATTGAATGGGAGGCCAATGACCAAAGCTAAAGAACGTACTTAAATAAAATAAATCGAATATTTATAAAGTATTAGACGCTACACAAAATTGTACTGTCATCTAAAATTAGGTAGCTTGTTTGGCATAGTGCAATTATTTCTATTTTGGAACAATGGATTGCACTAATATCTCATTTTGAAATTAGAGCTATTGGCTGAGTAAAAGCTCACGTGGCGCGCATTTAAATTAAATATACAAGGTAGACGCTAACCTATTGTATTTAATATTTCTGAAATGATTGTACAAGATTTTAACATAACTAATTTGAGTTTCTAAGCTGAAAAAAATGTAACCGGAAAGTTATTTGAAGATTTAAGCTTGCTTATTACATCTGTTGCTAATAAAACCATTATACATAGCTCTTTCTTTTAATACTAAAAAGGAGCTTATGATTTCAGTATTTTTATTCCTAAAAATTTGCAGCATTATGTTCCCCCCAACTTCTGTGGATTTGTGGTTGAGCTTTACTTAGCACGAGGAAAAAGCGTATAAAATAAAAAATTGGAAGCTCTAAAACGTATTCATTTTCTTCTAAAAGAATGTGAAGAAATGAATCTATGCATACCAACGAATCTTACATAGATTAAAACTGCTCAAGAGTTTTGTACCTGGAACTTTACTTCGCGTTAAAATCCACTTTTGAGAGAATTCTATTATTTCTGACAGGTGACTTCAAGTAATAATGATAAAAACTATATGTTTTGAAAACTGCTTACTTAAAAGCTTTGAAATGTCTATAATTACTTCAATTATATATTTCAGAAGAGAAAGTTGATTTAAAGGCCCTAGAATCTCATTGCAAACTGTTATCATTTATAAATAGGAAAGAGTGAGCCAAAACAACTGAATAAGTAATGACAAATGCCATACAGTTCTGGTGTTTAGAACTTAAGTGCGGGATTGCAAAAGGAAACTTGAAAAATTTGCTCTTAGGTCCTCTCACTTCCTGTTAGAAATGCAGAGTTGAACAAGCGTACGTTAGTGTCAATATCATGTGTACATATCTGAGTGTGAAAAGAAAGTGTTGCCGTAATTTTGAACGTTTGAAGAAATGCTGTAACGGCTCACTTAAAAAATGTACACCGATTTACAAATCTGTAAAGTGGCGCGAACACTTTACAGAGGTTGACAGTGGAAGAAGCAAAAGAAAAATGTGTAAATTTTATTTCATTGGAGAATGAGCTATACTGAAAGATGTGCTTAATGTAGATCAACTTAAACTGATCAGGGCTAATACTAACGATCTTCTTATTTCTAATTCATGAACGTTTGTTCTACGGTATCAAATATCACATCATTCTTCTTAAGTTTTCTTTGTTATATTGTATTTATTGTATATACATGATAATAAAATATTACTATTTTTATTAACTTGTAGAACTGATTATTACTTTTAACGGCTCTCAAATTTAAATTTTAGGGTTGCGCCATTGGCTACAATAGTACTTCAATACGGCGATTTGAATTAACAACATTCTGGCCAAGGTGGTCACGCTCGTTATGTTCCCAAATGGCTCATTATGCTCCTCCGAGTACGACTTTGATGACTTAAATTTTTTCAATTACTTTCCTTTCTATGAAAATGTTGTTGCACTCATATATCACAGACAGCGCCAAATACTGAAATTGTGTCCTTAATCTTTCAAAAATGTCTGCCAATTTTGAGCCCACTGGAATCAAAAAATAATAATAAGCTGTACAAAAGACGAGTGCAGTTCTTGTTCGAACATGATGCAATTGACAAAAGAATTGACTGTTTGAAACCCCTAGGCATAATGTTTCAAAGGACTGTCTCGCTGTGTATAACTTATAAACTATAAAATAAAAATTTCGGTTTGTATTCAATCATGTACATTTGTTTACCGATTAGTAAGTTGTGTGAAATTTGCCTTGGTTAAGGCTCCGGCTAGAAGACAAAATGTGCGTGTCTGTTTGGTTAAAGAAAATATGGTCTCTAAGCTACCTCCAGTATCTGTCATAGCCCGCTGATATTAGTGACTTGAAACTAATAATTCAGCCGCGTTAACTTCAATGATGCCAGTCACTCAATTAAAAGGAGATTTGGAGATTACTTTCTTCAGAAATATGAAGAGTTTAGACAAAAATGATGGATTCTTTATAAAACAGCTTGAATCAGTATATCTAGTTGCTGAAGGTATATGCAACTATATTGAAATGTTTGGTTTTTAGGATGTGGATGCAACTCAGGTATGGCCATTTGTGTCTTCAGTGAGTGAAATGGTGGTGTTCGGTCTAACAAATAATACAACTATTTAAGAGGTTACATTCCTGCAGATTTTTGAAAAAAGACACAGGTCCTGCATCGAAGGCCTAAACTCACAAATGTATCATTCGAACTTGATCGTTTTTCAGACAGTTGTCCTTCGAAAGCTACCAGTCTATAATCAATTGACAATGTAGTGGCAACAATTTGTGCTTCCTGTGCTAAGAGAGAGAGACATTTCTGAAACCGGACCTTCTTATATGTCCCCGAAATGAGGCTTGCCTTTATAGAGAGGAACGTTTTGTCAATGAGAATGATATTGACAGTGACAGCGAGGAGGACAGTGAATATAAATGACTAAATCAAAAATTTACAATAAAGATAGACAATATATAGTGCTAAATTTCAATTTTATTTCATAATTTTTGTGGAGGAAGCGTAAAAGCGTAATAAAGGATAACACTCAGGAATTAAAAAAAACAATTCTTAGAAAAACAAAGGATAAAAGTAATTGTCCTGCTTATTAGGTAAGTGCATTTAGCAGATTGTTTCTTTACTACAGCATTTGAAATTCCTGTTTGGTGAGTGATATTTATGCATCATAAGGGGCAGCTAACGTTTTCATACCTGGTAGATATTATTGTATCCTGGATGGTCCAGATCGTGGCAGATGCACGAAGTCAGAAGGATGAGGGTCTCTAAGTCCCCGATCTTGTTTGGAAGATCTATGCACCACACAATCGAATACATCTGCAAAACATAAGCGTACTTTAGTGAGGAAACTAGACATACATATTTATATTTCCAAAATTTCTCAAATTTTCAGGAACATCACAACATTATAAAGAGGCAGTTAAAACCAACTCTAACTGGTCGTGTTGAAATAGGGTTTCGTTTCAAATTCTTATATGGAGGCATTCTATCAGATAAATATTGAATACTGTTCGATAAATGTGATGCAACTAGAAAATACTCCCTAATAAGTTCAGATCGACATCACTCAAAGCTATGACTTAACAAATGCGAACAACTGAGTGGCGAATAATCTCACAGTTTTTATTCGCCCTTTAAGAACGAAATTTCTGTTGTTTTAATTACACCATGCCAAGCTCATGTTCTGGAAATTAGCAATGGGTAGCCTGTAGTCGCGAATCAGTTACGATATGGATTTCAAACTGTTTGTCCGTTGGTTGTGTTTATTGAAGTGTAGTTTAATATCTGGTCATCATGATTAATCTTGATCAGTAGTATTGGTCAGTGTATACATTATCTCATATTCAAGCATTATGCTACTGCTGTGTTACAGCTTTTAGGATATTGTATTGGTTACCGGGAGAATTTTGAATGGCAACTTACATTTACTATGATCGTTTAAAAAGTAGAAAAGCAAGTAAAGTACAATTTTTCAACATGCATTTTGTAGTTAGTTAGCACGAGCGCAATGCAACTTGTCCATTACTTATCCAGTTATTACATTCCATCTGAAATACTTGTCTAACTGTACAAAATAGTCGTTGAGAAAGTATCGGTGTGAGAAAAAAGAAAATGTTTACAATTTCTGGTTAATATAAACATTTCCCTCGTTGCATTGTAAGTATAAGCAAGAAAAAGAAATCGTTATATATTTTCCCACTATTACCATAAATTGTTCTCATTTACTGCCAAGTATGCACATTTACCAAGTCAGTGTGATATTATTTGTCTATCCAAACTTTAAAGCCAATTTTACCAACCAAATACATTTCTATAGTTATCTTAACAAAATTCAACTTTTCTCCTAGCCTTTTATTTTTGAGTCGGTAGTTTTTTGATTAAATAAACAAGGTTTTTTTTTGTGCTGTGTTGGTGTACTAGATCTAAACCTGTTTGCAAACAGAGAGAATCCAAATGTGACCTTCAGCAAGCGTAACTTTTTGGTAGAGTTAATAGGAAAACTTTATTTTATGGTACAAAATTGAAGACTAGCGGCGAAATGGTGCAAATGAAAAATGCCGAGACGCAGAAAATAACTAAAAATTGAATGTCAGTAGCATATTCCCCATGGAGCAGATAGCAAATCTGAGGTACACACTTACTAATTAGAGAGAAAAAAAACTGCAAGAACAATTGTCTCAGAAAAAAGAGACCCATGCACTACTCATACCGCCACGGGTGGCCGAGATCGCCAAACTCATAAACGGGAGGTCTGGGGTTCAATTCCTACCAAGACCATCCTCCCTGATTGAGTTTTTTTTTCACGTTTTCCTCATTCCTTATAAGTGGCAAATGCCGGGGATGTACCCTAAACTTAGGCCTGGGACGCTTTCTTTCCCAGTTTATCATTTCATCTCATCAGGGATCAGTATCCACTGCCTATGATGCCCCAATAGTTAAAACGGGCATTAAACACTTACAATAAAAAATAATAATTACTGGTTAATGTGATATACGAGATATTTTCGGTAGTTTCATTTATTGTATATAACTGTATGCCTTGCATGCCTGGCATGTACTATTCAAACAATTTTAAACCGTATGCGCTAGGGTATATTGAAATTTACAAGTTGCATTGGCGGATTTCTACGGTATTTTGATAAACCAGTCTACTGTAGCCCTAAAGCACGATATCTGTGCACCTAACCTAAGTAACTAAGTCGGAGGAGGCTTCTCTGCTACCTGTTATGACGATATTGACCTGTCGAACAACTGCCGGAACATCATGTAAGTTAACATTCTAGTTAACCATTTAGTTACCTATTATCTAAGAACAGCTAATTACATAAACCAAAAAAGAGCATACAAACACTTTCACTTTCATTTGTTATCAACGCATATTTTGCTCACTCAAAGTCATAACTTAATTTTTCTTAGAAAGGGTAGCTGCTGCAGGAAAAAGATTTGTGCAGGGGGAGGATCTTTTATCTTCTCCATCGAAAGTTTTCTCACACAAAGTGCAACCTTTCGTTTGCGAGGTCTATACTGTAATAGAAGCGAAGCAAGCCGTGCTACCCCAACAATCTCTAAAGGTAGCCTATAGGTTAGATTTGCGCTAGACGAAGACCCTTGGAATGATAAATATTTGGTTAGATTAGGTGTTTGCTTAAATTTAAGTTATACCATTTGATTTAGGGCGTATTAGTGTATTTCCCTCCTTGAGCTAACTTTATAGCAGGTTTCTGCATTATCGACTTTAAGGGGCAGGTAGTCCCGCAACATGTAGCTGCATTACGACTTGGGTAGCTTCATAACCGACCTTCAGTGGTATGCATTCCTCGCGACAAAAACCAGCTTAAGGAAGGGACATTATTTTATTTATTATACAGATTACAAAATTGATTATACAAAATACTAGTGAGTTTGTTACATACTTTTTTATTTTTATTTATTTATTTGCGGTTACACTCATTCATTACAAAATGGCCGGTTTGCTATTCAACACAATGGGGGAAAAATATATTAAAAGGTATCCCCAGAAAAAAAAAATTAAAATATGCAGTATACCATTTTGGTAAACGTTACACCATCGTCACTTTCTTTATTGCTGCTGCTGCTTTGATTCTCGAAAGGTGTGGTGGCACAGGTGAGTAGCATGTAAGAAAAGAAGTTGTTGGGGGGTTTCTGGGTCGACGGAATAGAGATTGATACGACCAAATCGCCCATGGCAGCGCTGGAGAAGCACCCCACCGGCATGAACTTGTAGTTTAGGACTGGCCTCTTGTTGGCGGTACCAACACAGATGGTACAGAGAGCGTCAATTCCGTAGTGGAGTACTTTTGAAGGCAAGCATCTGACTTCCGAGACGTCGGCGTTATAAGCGGCGAGTTTAACGGTAACTGTTTTGTCCTCACCAAGGAAGGAGATTTCGGTGGAGATCAAGTTGATGTTTGCTGGATACTCCCCGCGTGTTGTCAGTGGTTTTGGCTGTCAAAATCGAGTTTGAGAATTAGATTGTTGCCGATGCCCATTGGGTGTTTGACATGCTATGTTGAATAGTATGGTGGATGAAAATTTTACGACGTGCCTCTGGTAGCCGTTTCGGAGAACTTCCTTTCCTTGTCACACAATAAAAGGCAACAAGAATTGATTGACGCGCTCTGCAGAAAGGTTGTTGAATCGTGTGGGTAGAAATACTTCTTTCCCGTACTTGAGTCGGACAAGCGTTCTGGGTAAGCTCTTGGTAGAGATGGTCCGAACGCGTTATACAATGTGCGGCATGTTCTGCTGTAGCGCAGACATAGTGACACAATCAGAGTTTCGCAACATTTAAGCTAGTTGGCATAGCGCGTCGTAGATCATGTTGCCTGCTCCCTTAGTTTCTCGGTACTGATGCACATTGGACAGTGTTTTGTAAGAGGGGGCAATCCGTCAATAAGAATGGAGAAGTAGGGGTAAGGTTGTGGTACTGGTTTCAGCGACGATAAGTCACGCCAAAACTCTTTTTGCTTCTGGGTTTAGGGTCTAGGGTTTAGGAAGCAAGAATGGTTACCACTGATCCACCATGACCACTCTTTGGGGTAAAGCAAGAGAGAGAAAATATCAAATTCTCCAACTTATGGCATTTTAAATCTGTGGGCAGCATCTTGAAATTGTTCATTTAATGAAACTATTCTGTTACATTTTGTCTAATAAACATGAAAATTAACATTTTGGTTTGATTTCTTTTAATTTTTAATGCTAGTTTGCTGCTACAAGACTTGGCTCTGCTATACACAGATGAATTCAGTCACATTTGCAATGGTGGGAAAGGTTCGCCCATCAAGGATTAAGTTGTCCCCTACCACCAACCACCGAGTTTCTCACCATGGGCATTTTCTGATTTAGCGGTCTGGTGCCAACTCCTGTTACATGCTATGTACGTGCCGTTAGTTGTTCCTCGCGTTGTATCGGGCAAAATTTGTTTTATACATGAGCGATTAACCGTATTATTATTGTTATAGTTGTTATTAGTTGTTATTATTATAATTGTCTTATTGTTTAATCTTGTGTTATAGTGGTTCGTCGAAATCTATATCAAAATCGGCTCTTATAAGAGCCACAGCCGTTAATTAATGCTGCGCAAATATTTTAATAAGGAGCAAGATACCGGGGAATCTCTTCTTTCTGATGCGAGAGTAGTAGATACAGGCTGTGCCGCTTTGAAAGTGAGATAAACAAGATCAAAAGTGTGACAAAAGGTAAATGCACAATTGATTATAATACCCATCTGAAGAGCTACATGCTTCTGGCAAACGAACACTAAGGTCCAACCCAAAAACAACGTTCACTACCGAAGGACGCTATAGGCAGCATATTTACCAATATTACCTCAGAAAGGAATTTGGAAGATCATGGGTTCTTTGAAGGAAACCGAATTATTTGATGGCAATATAATTAACTTGGGTAAAGTCTGAAAGAACTTAACTTTAGTTATAAGACATTTTCAGCAAGAAAAGTTGTGATGGAGTGAAGTGATATTCTAGCATGGCATGGGAAGTTTTTGAGAAACATTTTAAACATCACTACCGAAAAGTATACGAAACTTGGGTGAATGCCAAGGATACAAAAGTACACGCTCGGACAGACGAAAGTGTTGAAGGTACATTAAAAGCGCTCATTTGGGATGAAAGTAGGCTTGTTTTGTTTCATGAAGGTGGAATAAATAGATGTATTCCAGGAGTAAAACTTATGTTCGGATTGAAAAGCATTGATTACCATTAAAAAATGAATGGAAAAACGTTCCCACTTTTCAAGAATGCTGTGCTACAAGTGACAATTCTGTAATAATTATGGGCAATGATTCTTACCTTCTGAGAAAGCACCAACAGTGAAAGATAAAAAGGATATTGTTCTGCAATGGTTACTAACAAATAATATACCAGGAATATCTACAATCATGACAAAAACAGAATTGTTGCTAAATGTAAAATTCTATAAGCCAAGATTAGACTAGACTCTATGGCCGCTGCTCATGGGCACACATTCATTAGGACTGCACTTTAACAAACAATTTTAATGTCATTGAGTAAGTTTGGGCACTGTAAAGAGGTATGTTAAACAAAATAATGACACTTTCTACTTCATCATTGTGGAACGCCTGGTGTAGCAAGGAGTAGAACAGGTTTCAATGCAGTAACGTATTGTGGCTAAAACATGAAAAGTTCTGCAGCAAGCAAAGAAAGACGATGATGCACTGGAATCATATGTGGAATATTGAAAATTATTTCTCTGGATAAAGATGTCTATAGTAGTGACCCCAAGGCACCAGTGATGAAGAAAAGAATACAGCATCTTTTCCCTTGATTAGCAGTCGCTTTCTTCGTATCCTATAAATATTATTGCTATATTTAAAACTATGTTGTATAGAAGAAGAAACTAATGTATAGGAATATAGTGAAGAAAACCTTATAACTTGTGAAGAATAACTTGATACTAATTTACAATATCTTCAGATATCCATGTGTTATAATACTGTCCCACCAGTATTGTAACATGGAACTACACAGTTAATTAAGCTATGTCGAGTAAACATTTTTCAACATGCACTGTACTACATTACTAACACAAATATTATTTCAGCAGTGTTGTGTGTGAACTTGACGTACCACTTGCTAGCCTTCTGTCTCGGTAGGTAATTCGCTCTCCGTAATTACATTACATTCTCCATGGGCAAAAAGCTGTGAATCCAACTATACCTACGCTGAAGTAATCGGTGTTTATTTTGGGATTTCTTCAAGGTTGATGTTGCACTTTGAGTTACTATTTGGTAGTAACTAGGTACCGTGGAAGGCAATGTGGAAGGGTGCTTTATTTATGTGTCGAATGTGTCTTGGAGCAGATTGTTATATCAGTTAGGAGTTGTCGTTCGTTGTCGATACTGAGTACGATTCTGTTGCCTTACTGAGGCGACAACGTTGGACACTTTGCGAGTAAGACCTCTTATTTCCATGAACATAGGCATTTGTCCCAGGTTAGAGAGATCTTGCAGCACTTTATCGTATATTCACTCCCAAGAAATAAATGATAATGAAAATTATGGGAACGGGAGCTAATATACTCAGGGGAAGTGACACAACGTCCTAAAAATCGCTACATCCTGTTTGGTAAGAATCCGCTGCTATAGGACTGGTTTGAACTAGTTAACGACAAGTTTGAACTTGTTGCCGTCAATTGTTTGTAATGGTTGCATAGTGCTTCGAGTGAAATCCAATCTAGTTGATAAAGAGCGACGCCGGGTGCTTATTGGAGTGATCGATGACAGCAGCAGGGGTGCCAAAAACGTGTTTAAAATACAAGGTATCTTGGTTATTAAGGGATCATTTTGTTTGTGTGGTCTAAATGTTGGTCAATTTTTGGATCACCACTTTTCACGAGTTTGCTCTACTGTTCCACAGAGTTGAACATGGCGTAGTTCGGTCTTCCATATTTGGCAATGGTGACGAAAACGCTGGACAAGTCGGTCCTGGTGGTGTAGTGGTAACCATACTTGCCTTCTAGACCCAAGGTTGCGAGTTAAAACCCGGCAAGGATCGATGGATTTTTTTCGGGCGTAAAAATCCTAAGTATGGCTTCCTTCGGAAGGGAAGTAAAGCCTGGGTTCCATATCGCACATTTACGACACGAAAAAGAACCTCAAGCCTGAAAGAAGAGGCCTCTGAGCAAAATTGGTCGGCCGGCCATTTCACGCCTGGAGTTGAATGGGACGCCGATGACATGTGATGTTAAAGAGCGTCTTTAAATAAAACGAATCAAAAAAAAAAAAAAACGCTGGACGAAATGACCAAGGAATGGTACTTTGAATGTGCTTTGTATAGGAAGTGTATATATCCTGTAGAAGCAGACCTGAAACAAAAACAAGATATGGATAAATTTAATGGGATGGGTTTTTGTGCCTAGAATTTCGTAGGAAACTTGTTGGGTGTTCAGCAGGGTGAAGCGAGATAAAGAAATCTGTTCTAGAGGTTTGCAGGCTTGATATGCAGTATTTTTAGGATTGTAAAATGAGTTTGTCGTTGTGATTTAATTTGAAATTCTGAATTTGTGAAAGAAACAGATATGGTAAGTTGCACCAGCGGTGAAATAGGCATGCTACTGTTAGTGACCGTATGTAGCGCTGTCGTTATCCTGTAACCAACGCGTATTGTAGTGCGATCTTGTGCCACAATGTTCATTTAGAAAATTGAGGAAAGAAGGTGGAATTGGTGATAGCCCTTAGCTGTCGAACTATTTCCCCCATCCGTCCTTGAAGATACAAATCCAGTTTTTCCCGTTTTTGTTCATGGATCGGTATGGACGACCAGCACCATAAGGCGCAGTGTAAGCGAGACGTGTAAGGGCAATTTATCGGAGATGAATACGCCTATGATTTTGTTGGTGTTTACTAAGAATATTTGTATTTCGGCGGTATTCATGACACTAGGACGGGTCTATGGACTTAGAATTCTATAACTAAGATATAACGATGACGCTGGAGTTTTCTGGCAAAGCATCACGAAATTCTTTCTTTACAGAGATATTTCTGGTGAAGAACCGAGGCGTATTCGATGTTGTCGGTCATATAGCCGTTAGATCGAAAGCGACTATGGTGTAACTGTTGACACGAGTAACTCTATTAATGGTGGTTCCCTTGTTTTTCAAAATATATTCCCAAACTGTACTGGAGCGTTTGAAAGAATCTAGGAATTGGCCTTCACTAAAATTCAGTTTTAAGGGTTGAAAAGAGACGTGTTGATTATTGACAAACAATAGGAGGGCGGCGAGATTGAAATATTTGAAAGTTAGGAAATATTGAAGATATATCCTGTGTATAATTTATCGGACGCCATGGCAAAGACGATTTTTCTGGATATTTTCATTAAGAGAATATCGTTAGATGGAGCTGCCTTGTTTCCTTTGAATATGTTTAGAGTTTAAAAGTGAATTTATTTAGGGCGATATTTTGCATTATTTTTCCCAGGAGCCGTTTCGTATGCAAGCTTGATGGTGAGGTTGGGTCTCACCTATTTGAGATGATGTTTTTCGGAGACAATTTTAGCTGTTCCCTTTAATTGACCATTTTGGATATAAAATGAAATTGTGGGGTGGACAGAGTGAATTTGATTGAAATGTACGCTATTGAGGAGGAGTTTTTGATTGAAAAGTCCGCCGGAATGTTTTCCTATTAACTGAACCAATTAACTTCTTTTATTGTGGGCCATTCGCCAAAGTATGCCGGCATTGAAATCGAAGTCTTCAGATTTGCAAGTCGTGTCCGTGTAGTACAGCAAAGACTGTAATTTGTCATTCATGACGTCATATAAAGAGTTTAGCATTGATTCGAGATAGGTTCTTAAGCGGTAGCTCTTTGAGGCATGGATTCATTGATCGCTATTTAGACACGTCGACCATACTAAACAAACAATTTATGGAGTTGATGACGAAGGTGGCTCACCCTCATCATCATGCTCGCTGGTGTCTTCCCTGGTGACTTAAAGGCCCCAAGAGTTACATACAACACATCGAGACAGTCGTCGCCATTTTCGAGTAATGAAAGATGATAGAGAGTTTGAAGGTAAGAACTGTGCATTAAAGGAGAGGTTTCTGTAAGCCTCGACGTTTGTTTGAACTGGTAGCTTACGAAATATGTTTAATTTGAAATTCATTAACAAGGTGGACATTACGAAAATATATAGCTAATTTTGTTCTTGCGTTGCGCGCGTCTAGTTTTACATTGTAATCTTTTCCATTTGCAAGTCGCTTTTATCTTGGGGGCGCTTTCTCCCCGAGCTCAGCATGACATCAATATTCTCGTCCAGTTTTCACTTAAATTACCGCCCTCCTCCTTTGAGCGATGTCGAAAATCTTCCTTGGGGATACGCGGGCGTGGTGACTAGGTTGCTGATGAAGTGTGCGTTTTAAAGCCTCTTTATCTAGCGCCTTTGCACAACATTTTCAGATGGAAAATATAGCTTTAAAGATTCCACCAAACAAAAAATACACCACTTCCCTTTTAGTAGCGGCTGCCTCTGTTGAGAACCAATCGCGGTCGTACAATCCGTTGCCGACCTGGTTAAAGTGGTATCGATAAATGACAGCATCGTTGTGGTTCATATTGTAAATTGTATATAAAGGACTGTACTAAAACCTAAGAAAATTCGTGTGAAAATTCCAATTGATCACTAAAACGGTCGCTTAATTTATGCAGACGGTATTGAATTCCTGCTGAAGCAAGGGAAAGCGCTTTACGGAAAACAGTAGTGTTTGACCGTGAGTAACTGTCGCTTCGTTTTCAAAGTGTAAGACAGTCCTGTCCACTACCTGGCAAAGGTATCGCCCAACAGTTGCGGAATGATAATATTGCAAGTGCACGAAAATTTCGTACGGAAACTTTATGGATCCGCCCGATAGGTGGACAATATACTTTGCATGATGTTGACATCGGGCAACAAACCGAGCATTTTAGACACAGCCGGAGAACAGATGAGCTTTGTCAGCATGCATCTATGATTTAAAAACTTTAGCCGTGTAACAAGCACATCAGCGACGGATGGCGTCCCCTCCAATGAAGCGGCGGCCGGTGTCCCCGGGAAAGGCTTTACGAACGGTTTGGTGGCAGGCTTGGACGGCATTTTTGGAGCTTAGGATATTTATTAGTGCAAACCTTTTGAGTAGCATGCTATCAGTCAAATCTCGTTGAAGTTAAGGACGATCATCTCGTATTTTAATTTGAAAACTTGTTCCATTACTAGTTTGCTTTCGAAGGCTTGGTTGATGCTATAACTGAGAAGCGCAAGATCTGTTTTGATGAGATTTTGTAAAGGAAAACTTAAGGGGTAATTTTCAAAGGCGGGCACCCCTTCCTGGTACATGCTGTGTTCTACCTTGATGATGCAGATGCTATTGAGTTTGTGAAACAAATGGGATATGTAATCATTGTGAGATCCATGTATGTGTTGCTTACAAACAGCTTTTGAATTATCATATTAAGGCATGTCCGATTGCTTCACCCAAAAATTAAAAATTTCCGGAAATCCTTACCACTTGATTGATACTTGATTACTGTGGCCGCTGCCCCCGGTGGTAGGTATTTTATACAGCTTGTGGGTCGAGGGTAGAGAAACCATTCAGAGCTCTTGAGCATAAAACGCGTTCCCCGGACAGGTTCTATAATGCATATTCTAAAAGTAGCACCCCGTACCACATCGTAAACTGAAGTATTTCATCTGTCCAGTTTTGTTCGTACTCCTTTTAGAATCTCATTTTTACCTAATATATGCAAACGTGATCGCCAACGTAAAATTTTATTAGGCAAGGCTACTTTATTTTGGTATATGTTTAGGTATACCTGGAAATGTTCCATTCTTCACTTCGGCGTATACCATATTTATGGACTTATGGTGCGAGCTTATGCACGATTGTGATAGATCGGGCAACGCAGGTATTTGCAGGTGTTTTTGTGGGTGTAATGCGTGCATATGTTACTTTTTAACGTTATGTTGAATCGTTCCGCTGCCACTTTATTTTTCGTGGTGTAGTGAGTAAAGCCGTACTATTATAAAAGTGTTGAAACTTATGTTTGTTATTTCAGAGTTCTTCTCGGTTTGCAAAAATTTAGGAATTTTATATGACACTAAAGGTTTTGACGTTGACCTCAAAAATTGAGAGGTATTCCCTACAGAAACTAGGAGTAAACGTCTATTAGGGTTAGCAGGTAAGCATAAGTGTTGTTGTCCTTCTTAATGTTGCTCAAGACGTTTATTATGCCTCACAAAGATCGTCGATCTTTGTAATGTGGCGGTTTCTGGTAAGAAATCGCTTTTTCACCTGCTTGTATGATGTATATCTTTTTTCCACTATGAAAAAAAAAAACGTATCTTAACCCTGGAAATTCCAGTTGTTTTGCAAAGTTTTTCGGCCATATCCAACCCCGTATAATCGCGGATTTTAGAGTATATTTCCATCCAAAGAGTCCGTCATTAGTATAGCGTTTACCCCTGCAGATCCCTCGTTTCCTACTACTTTTTACTTTTTCTGGGCCTTGGTGTAAGTTCGTACCGGTTAGTAAGATACGCAACGTTGCGAAATCGTTTAAACTTTCTCCTTTACAGTCTTGATTCTAATTAACTCAGGCATTGGTCTTTTATTCGCTCTATTCGTTCCAATTCTGAGTATGAATTTTCTTATAACTGTCGCCAAGAGCTTTCAGTTTTTACACTAGTTAGTTAACTTATACTTCATAAATCTCATGCTCTTTTCTCGAAGACTATTTGGAACTTTGTAAGCGCTATATCTTAGGATATTATGATAATGGAGTTACCAATTGCGCGCATGCTCTTTGTGCTTTCGGACTGAAACATATATTTGCTTTGCATGCTTAATGACGTTTTCAACGATTAGCGCACTACTATGGAATAGATTTAATAATCTTGGTACGTTAGTTGATGATTTGTTAGCATAACCTATATCCTCAAGTACTTGGGTTACTCGTGTAAGGGCTCGTATTAATCATTATATTAAGTGCATTAATTTAGCGTTTGCTCATTCTTAGAGGAGAGGAAATTTTGTTTTATGTTTATTAGAGCGACGACAAATAGTGAAAAGCAGTTCAGAGTTGCTTTCCCTTATTACCCAGTTTTGACTGTTATCTTAGGTAGCCCAATTTGATGCTAAGTATAACGTTTAAGATGTTTTCAAATTGTCTGAAATAGCATGACATAACTCCAGCGCGGCCAGGGCACCCTGGAACAACTCATTAAGGACCAGGGGCTGGAGCTTAACAACAGACACACCCATCTTCACACTTGCCACGAGGAAACCCAGCAGCAGCTCTCAAACCTCGAGGAGAGCATCTTCCACAGCAATGAGATGCTTCACCACACCATTGAAGAAGTACTCAACATGCTCTCCTCCTCGACGCTGCTAGGCACGGGCAAGCCTGGCAAGAAGAAGAAAGGGTCCAGCACCTAGGGGATGACCAGCCCCCCCTGAAACCGGCCGTTTTCTTTCTTCTGACATCCAGTACCAAAAACGACCGACCGAGAGCTCAAGAAAGCGAAGCCTGTGGCTCCGGCCCATGTTAAGCCGCATTGAGCTTGGTCGGAAGTTGGACGGGTGGCAAGTCCACCCAAAACCAAAGAAAAATTCCATTTTTCTTTTATTTTATACACAACCTAATTTCAGCTCCACATACAACTACAACTTCCTGACAGGTAAAGCCGAGGTTCGGCTAGGCACTGTCAACAAATCACCCATCTAGGATAGGACCTAGGTGACCTGTACTGGCTTCTGGCTTCTGGCTGCATGCCGCTATTATCGTGCTGGTGGACATTTCTTCAGCACAAAAGATTAGTCATCTCCCTAGCAGGTCCATTTATTCACCAATGCAATCCTTATTCTATCACGTCTAGTTCTTCCAACCATATTATCGGGAGAGAATCTGGTATTGTGAGGACACCACAGTGTTTGTTATTCGTTTTCGTTTAAGCAGACTACCATCTCGTTCGTCTGGACTTTGGCATTCCAGAAGTTTGCGGGAACGTGTTTTTATATATATATAAATTCCAAGAGCATAGAGTGTATTTCTTAGAGTCTTGAAGCTGACATGAATATTTAAGTTTCTTTCCAAAGAAGGTATTCTGATGCCCGTTGCTGAATCTCCTTTACTCACACCATTTTGTGTGATTAGTTTTGGAGTCTTCTTCTTTCTCCTGATCCAGGGGAACTTCTCAGTTGGCTCAATTTCTTCTGCCTTCTTGGATATGCAACGTCTATACCCCATATTAAATTAATGTGCCCCTTGTTAATTCCGAAATATAAGCCGAGATGGACAGTGAATAACAAATAGTCGTAACTGCAGTGAGTTTAACCTACCAGTAGCTTTCTTATGCATAGTGTAAGCGAATAACAGTTACTTCAAAACTGCCAGTGTAAGACGTCGTATAAACTGACTCTTATGTGCACGAGATATTTTTTTGTGGTGGATGCGTGATGTTGCTCTTTTTCGCTGTCTTTCATAATTCCTCTGTAATGATCAAAATATTCAACAAGGCTCCAGGATGGTGCAATTACTGTTTTGAATTAATTGCACACACTCAACTGATTGAGTTTCCTGCCGTCACATTTCAACAAGTAGAATTATATTATAACCTCAATCAGAATGTTATAGATCTCACCAGAGACTTTTTAATATAATATAGTATTTCTTAAGAATGAAAGAACACAGAAAAATAGAAAAGATGGTTATTGTGAATTCTAAAAGAGGAGAGAAATTAAATAACATTTATGCAACGAAATAACAAAGTACGCACTTATCTTGTGAATAGCCCTTTTCATTTTTTTTCTGCGGAATTGGAAATTTTAATAATGAATTTGGGAGAAAACTGGAATAGTAATTATAACTAACTGATCAACCTCAAGTTCAACAGTGCCGGAGGGTCAAGGCTTACCGTATGACCGCTGCGTTCTCTGTCTCCACCTTGCCACATCATGGACAGGTTGCAGATTGCAATTGGCCTGACGTCAGCATACCGCTGCCCTTTGACTGCTGCCACGCGACATTTTCGAACTGGGTCCGCTAACTCTTCATCAGGTAGTTATCTTTTGTCATCAGGAGGCTGGGTGGCCCCGTTCCAGACCTCCTCAACTTTGAAAAATTTTAAGTAGGTATCGGAGATCGAAATTGGGACCTTCCGGCCAGCAGTCACCAACTTTATCCACTAGATCAAGGAGGCGTCACTAGTACTTTTAATCAATTTAATTTTATAATAGAGGATATGCTTATGCCAGGTAGAATATATGGCATATCTTGAAATGCCAAGTATATGCGGATTTCTCATGTAACTATTTCTTTTCATAACACACTTGTATTTTTCGTTTAGAGGAGGGAACTCGTTTTGTTAACCCTTTCCCCCTTTCTTTTGCAGACTTTTGCAAAAACAAATCATATTTTTAAACAAATTAAAATAAAATTCTCTTGGTTATCCGGCAAGAATGTCATTTATTAATTTGAATTGTTTTTCTTAACTTTATTATCCTACCATTTTTGCGAAGGAATGGCGCACCTCAATAATACGATTTATAACTTTTTATTTTGGGGGAGAGAACCCAATTCAAAATTAAAATTTATTGTTTCTTATTTTAATCAGAATAAATGGTTAAATATTTTAATTTATATTCAAAGAGCCCATAGGTTAATATCAAAAGGCTATATTTTATTATTTTATTTCATTTTGCCATCAGGAAGTGCCTATCACTTGGGAACAATCAATTGCAAAGGATAAAAGAAATAAGTCATGTTATTATGGAACACGAATATGAAACTGAACTCCATCTCATCTGTACAGGAACGGGTTGTGCATATTCTCTATTCCATAAACTTCATTTAGTGGGGAATGTACGTGCGTCCTTTTAACAAAGAGAATGAATGCGAGAGAGAGAGAGAGAGAGCGAGAGAGAGAGAGAGAAAGAGAGAGACTGAATGTGCGAGTGTGTGTATATTTGTATGTGTGTGTGAGAGAGACATGGTGGGGAAATTCTTTATTTGTTACAATTTGAGAACGCATAATTTCCGACTTTTAGCCTTACTGTGTCATTTTAATATTATTCACGGTCTATTTTAATTTCCCTAATCTACAGAATGAAGATTTTGACAACGAAAAAAAAAAAAAAAAAAAAAAAAACGGTTCTAACGGTCTATGAATCGTTCTAATCGAAATTAGAAGCAATAAATTTATCTGATATTCGTTCTCTGGAGTGAGGATGAACGTTAGATAAGAACATCAATATCCAACTTAATTCAAATTGAATTTGAACCTATGTCTACATACACACACTACAATGGACGTACCTTATTTTATATACGACATATTGAGCCACGAAGGCAGTTATCCTCGGCGTCGTTCTGATTAATTACTGGTGTTTTCCAATTATTATAATTTCAGATCCAGAGGAAGAGTGGCCTATCTTATAGCTTTAAGCTGTAATTCAGCCCAAAAATAGTCGCTTTTAATTTATAATTTTTTTTGCTACATCTCCCATATCTGATAACAACTGAAGCTACCCAAATACTTACCATCTGCGCAACACAGAAGCAATGCCGAAAGTTATGGAAGGGCACCTCGTTGTAGTTCTTGTACACTTCATACAAAAACGCCCTGAGTACGGGCAGCTCTATACCGAACTTGGATGTAAGTTCCAGGTCTAGATACATTTGCTGAAGCAGAAGCAGGATCTCCTCGTCCTCCCATTGGTGGCAGTCAAAAGTAGGTTGCCTCAAGTACAGCCGCACTTCCTCCGACACCGCGACGTCACTATAAAGAATTGGTACACAAATCTTTAGCATCTATTTTAGTGTGAGGCAGCTCACATAAATTAAATTATAATGCACAGTCTTGGTCCAAAACAAAAAATAAATAATAAGAAACTGTGATTTTTGTGACCTATTAAATGCATTCGAGAGAACTAAATGGAGATATGGTAAATAACACCCTTGTTACAATCTAACATTTTAAAACAAAAGATTATTCATAGACAGTCGAAACTTTGAATAAGTATTATGTTACCCTTTGTGATGATACAGCAAATAGATGAAATCATTAAACCTGACTTTTATTAGTTTTTCATGTTTGGTAACTCCAACCGTCCTGTTAGCTTTCCTCCTTGTAATTGGTTCTTACAAGCAACTGAAGGAGGCGGAGTTCAGCCATTCTCAGTGTCTTTATCTTCGTTACGATGGAGGCTTGCAAATTCTCTCGGCCCTTGACTGTTAAGCGGAAACATATGTTTGAACAGAGGTATTTTCTTTTCTCTGCCCTGGACGACGCAGTTTTCCTTTTGCTAGCTTTCAAAATTTGAAAGTTTGCCGACCTCCAAGTCGCACAGGTAGAAATTGTTGGGTTGTTTGGGTTAAGAGAAAGTGTTTTAACATGTACTATTTCATTTTATACACAGAGTATACAATTTTATACTTCGTATTCAGTTGGCTGATGAAATGTATCCTTTAATAGTAAAATTTAACTTTGCTAAGCTGAATGTTAATACATGGGTTATCAGTTTGTCGTTAAATAGAGTATTTATGCTTGCCAACTCATATTGTGGGAACACATGCATGATGTTATTCTTGCAATAGGGAATGAGAAAATGCTTTTCTGTATTTCTCACCTAAAACATGTTGTATTATTTCACAACTTTAATCAATTTCATTTGACCTTTTGGGTTGAGAGGATGCTATCTATTGAATGTTATACTTGTATATGACAATTCTTAATTTATGCTTCTATTACCATTACATATTAACCGTGAATTCTCTTATTTAAACCAGTGTTCCATTTCTAATTAAATTGCCTAACCTTGTGGTTTTAAATTATTGTTGATTTTTATATTTCAATTGATGTATTCTAACAAACGTATGCTGTCCTTATATGGCTAGAATTAGTCATATCATATTCTTATGTTTAGCGCAAAATGCAACATAACCGCAGTGGGCTTAAGAAAATGAGTGCGGTACCACTTACCTCGCTCATTTTCTTTCCTGCCTAGTATCAACGGGAAGACACTAATTAAAATGTTTATATCCATACTGTTTGGAAAAGTTACGGCGCAACATATGCATAATCCTTTTCAGGGACTGACTAAAGTCATCTATTCATTAAAAGGTTATAAATAAATAGAAGAGTGAGAGCTGTTAATCGGGTAATTGTACAAGTAAGCTTAGGACTTTCAAATATAGCAAATCATTTAATTAATGATTGGGAAAGGAAAGTACTTGCGATACATATATGCGTGTATTATGTGCTTTTGCTGGTGATGAAATCCTATTTGAAAAATGGGCGTTCTTTGTTCATTTTATTCAAAACTGTTGATACATATATACAGGATGTCCATAAAGTGTGCGATCAACGGTAGAGTTGTTTTATGATTACAGAGCTACGACACCAATCAGAGGACTTAAAGATTATTTTTTATTTTAATTTATTTGTTTGTTTATTTATATTTGTTGACGAGAGGATTGAACGCAAAGGAAAATGGAAAATATTGGTTCTGGATTATCTCTTGGAAACGATAATCACTGCACCGCTGTTCTGCGTTCTCAACGTTGGAGAAAACTCAAAGAAGGTGTGTTCAGAACAGTAGTATATACTGTGAAATATTTTTTGCATTAATGAAATGTGACATTAATCAACTCATCCTTTGATTCCAGACTTTATGGCTACAGTGTGTAATCATATTATGTCAGCCACGGAACCTAAATAAATAAATAACGCCTTTTTTGAAACTATTTCAGCGAAAAAAGAATGATCAGAAGCAACTTAAAACAAGTGTAAAACTAGATATTCTGGTATATTTTAACTTAATTGTTGTATTGAAATTGCGAACACATTTAATCCATTTATGGAATTACCTGGAGAACAATAGAGAATAAGAGAGAATCATATTTAAATGTTAAGTAAATACAGACGCCATGCTTATCAGATAAAACGTGCTCAATTGTATTTATATTTATAAAAAATAAAAATTGAGAGAATAACTTTGTACATAATAAAAGAATGAAAATGAGAAAGAAAATTTGCATGATTTCTTTAATTGGCAACAGTGTGAAATTAAAAAAAAAAAAAAACTCTAAATTTAATGTAAACGATATAATGATGCCTAAGCAAACATGAAAATATGAACCTGAAGGTAAAAAAAAACTTGGAAGACCATGTAAATGCGAGGTATGTTAGGATACTGTTCACTAGGAAAGCTGGATGTTAAATTTTTATTAATATTTTTTCGGTGTGAAGAAACACCTGTATAACTATTATTAATTCTATTATTTTTATTTTCCGCATTTTTAAGTTTATAATATAGAAACTGCCCAATAAAATAAGATCTATTAAATAGTTTTAAATTTAATTAGGTTTACAGTTACTGTGAGCTAAACCATAGGCTGATACAAAAAAATTAAGTACAGATTCACATAAGGGGCAAAGGAAACAGAGAAACACTTAATAATTGAAAATAGTAATAGTAATAATAATAATAATAATAATAATAATAATAATAATAATAACACTGAAGAAGAAGAAGTCGAATTCAGGTACTCGTGGGGTACCGACTTACGGACGTACCTGTCCGAATGAGGTGGGCTGTTCAGCATTATCGAGTGCGGATATGTACCTGGAACAGAATCGCCTATGGACTACAAAAGCAGAACTATGAAAACTAATCGCTAATCTATCTAAATGTAGTGTTGCTGACTACGGGAGGTATCGTTTGGAATTAGCCTTAAGGGATAAAGTCTAGCCGGAGTGTTGTGGATGTAACCGTATCTGAAGTCGAATGCTAACGCGGCGAGTGTGGAAGTGGTGCCATTATAAAGTGGGTCCGCATCAAGACGTCAACGAGGGCCGTATCTGAAAGTTTTTTTAAGATAAATGATCCAGATGTCAGGTATCAACAGCAGATAGAAAGCTGGGGTCTCAATTAAGGCAAGATAGTTATTATATAAGGTCTGCAAAACAACTACAACAAAGCAAAATGAAAGAAGAGGAAAGAAAAGAAGCAGAGAAATATACAAAGGTTTAAAGCTTTTGAGAACTACGGCAAATGGCGAGCTCCTAAAGAAGCTCGAGGTTGTGTTGATGCATAAACAAACGACTTATAGAGGAAAGACTCAGTGAATCTGATAATGGGATAATTATATGAGTTGATTACCACGTGAGGGCTTATATTCGGAAGCGAAGATAGTTTTTAGTGATGCGTTAAATAGACGAAATGCTACAGCTGCAAAAGTGCGTCTAGTATGGGAATCGATGGGGTTGTGAACCTTTTGGGTTTGTGAAAAGGATCTTGCTAGGATTAGGTACATCTAATTCAGAAAGTTAGGACTCTCACACTTCAGGGCCCCCTGCAGGAATCAGAACCGATAAAGGTTGCGAAGGAGCGGGGATGGCGGAAAAGACGGAAGGATTAATGGCAGAAAGGCTGCAGCAGCATTCACAGCGGAGAGTTTCGGAGACGGCGGAGAGGAGGGCGTTGTCCTACAGGCTTGCAGTGAGTCTTTAGTGATTGTGCAGGTAAACTGTTCAAGTATAATAATTAATCAATATAATTCTGCATTCTGATGGATATATAATTCGGACAATATAGTTGAGGAAAAATCATGGAATTCAAGTTATATGTGTATCTGATTTGCAAGCTTTTAGAACTTATAACGCACTTTACAGACATTACCGAAACGAAAGGGATGAGGGGTCTTTATATGTGTAAAACGCTGCTTCCATAAGGGTAGAAGTTCATTGGGAAGATTCTGAAACGCTGGGGGTGAACATAGAGAAATGTTGTTTTCATCTATTTTGGAGTAAAAAGGACACCTGTAATACAACTGATTATGCATAAAATAAACAATTTAATGGAAACTAACTCATTTTTGTATAATTCAATATTTGTTTCTTTTAGGTCGATACACAATAAAAATCCAAGAGATTCAAGTCTGGAGTTCTGGCCGCCTATGTAACGGGTCCAAAATGGCCAATTCAATGATTTAGGAACTTCTTTGTGAGTGATATTAGGTGGTACACCATCATGATGGAACGTCATCTTTCTTGTCTCCAAGTAAAAGTGCCTCCAAAATATTAGAAAATCTCCCTCAGAAACAATCCGTACCCTTTGTCATGAAAGTATGAAAGGCTGTAGAAGAAAGTTTGGTATTATGTCAGTCCAGACATTCATAAAAAAATCTATGCTGCAAAATATAGTATGTATAGTATAAAGATTCGTCACAGCCCATGTATAGTTGCAAATGTTCGTGAAGCCGATGCGTGTGAAAGAGGCCTCGTCCTTCACTAAGATGTATGCTAATAAGTCTGAATTCTGGGCACAATGATGGAGTAGCTAGTCAAAGAAATCGCTCTGGGTTGAAAGTAATTTGTGGATATGGTATGGACGCAGCATAGTTCCACGTGATTCCCCAATCTCACGAGCAAAATCGTTACTGGTGTGATCAGAGTTTTCTTTCCCAAACGTGCCTGTTTCCTCCGTTTTATTAATAATTTCATAGGGGTGCTGCTGCCTCCGAGCAATATTATCATACTACCTAGGTATATCACGACCCCTATGACAAACAGCGATATATTTATTTGAATTTCGCACGTTCTTCTCTGGATATCATTCTGCATGCAGTCGTCGAGCTGCATATAAATTTAATCTTACTTAACCCTAAAGGAATGCAGTGTGTTCAGCTTAAAGGCATAATGAAACACAACTTTATTACTGAACAACCAATAAAGGGATTTTAGGATAGTATTTTTCAGTTTAAACAGTGATTCAAGAGTTATGTTTACGCACCCTGCATAGCTCCAGTAAGCATCGCAGCGTGTGCAAACTGTATGATACTGAAGAGGGCAATATTAGCTCTAGTAGGTACGTAAACTGGGTTTAGCTGAAGGTATTCTGTGTGCTTTCTTGCACAGCAGAAGTTCGTAAAATAGATATAACGTCGCTTTCAACGGGAGTATCAGCGCAGACTTACCGATAGCGTTCCAGGCTGCTTCAATCATGAAAAGGGGCAGGTCCCTACGGAAAGAAAATGCGCTTTTGAATTCGGGTGAGTATGCCAAATGCAAAGTTGCTGACGCGGTCATTAAAGACATTCATATGACCTTCCAACAAAGTAACAGGAAATCAACAAGACGAGCAAGTAGACAGTTACGTGTTCGTTTAATAGTCCACGGTGTTCTACGCCTACAAAGTGGAACTCCACGGGGAAATTAAAACGTGAATAAAGCACGACGGAAAGCTTTCATGGAAATAACTCTCGCTAAAATTGGTATAAACAATACAATCTTCGGTTGAAGTTGACCGAAACAAAATTCCACAATTCCGGGAGGGTGCGTAAGTACAATTGTTCAATATGAAAGTCCCAGGTGTAACGCGAGTAGCACGTGTTTCACAGAAACTAAATGTGTGTTGTGCACTGGTGAATGACAGTCACGGGCCCCTTCTTCGCAGAAACAATTATGAATGCCGCCACGCGCATGCGCCCATTACTCTCAAAGTGTAATTCATTTTTCAGCAAGACAATAGAGCATGCCATATTGCGTGTGGTGAGGACCTTTTGGATCAAGAACCCCGAATACAAAACTGGGAGAAATGCTCAACCTATCGCTGGCCACCTAGATCCCCGGACATTACTCAATTTGATTTTTTCCTGTGAGGTTTAGTCAAGACGCAAGTGTTTCAAACCCCAGTACGTAATCTTTCTGCGACCTACAATTTCGTATACACAGAATGTCACGCATATTTACTATAAATGAATGGAGATTGAATACAGGTTGGAAGTCTGTTACACGATTAATGGCGCTTTAATGGAGGCGATGTAAATAAGTAAATAATTAATTGTTTCTTATCCAGCGGCTAACCTCAATCCTCTCGCTGTCTTTGGCGTTGTAAAATCTTGGCATTTTATCATTACAGCTGCTTTAAATTAGTGATTATTATTATTGTGATTTAAACGAAAATTGCCCATTCACTTAAAATACGACAAAGTAATAATATTTCTATGTAAAACTTCTGTCATTATACACGAACATCGAAACACTTGGGACATAAATACAATAAAAGGGTGTTAAACTTTTCGAATAAACATTTTTTCTTAGAAAACTATAAACTTCAAACTCTTATGACATTAGATATTTTTGTTTTATATACAATCTGAAATATTCTCACAAAAATTGCATGATTATTTCACCTCCATTCTGTGTATTATCTTATGCGTTTAACTAGGCAAGCTAGGGCACCTTGGTTAAGATATTCATTAATTTTTATAGTTATTATATTTATAAAGTTACTTTATAAACGCGTTCACGCAAGACGAATTACATAGTACGGCGAGCGGGTTGACTCGATGCGGCGTATGTTGACGTTATGCGACGTGCAATTTGTAAATAGGTAATCGTTGAGCTTCCATGTTTGAAATCCGCCTCTATTACATCCTTTCTACTCCTCTTAAGTGGTTCTGGTTTTATATGTAAGCTAAATACATACGTTTGGATCTTGACGTAAGGGATCTCGTAGTATTTAACCGCTTTAAGAAAATATGCCATAATCCCTTGAAATAATAATAAGTATCTATAGTTTCGAATAGAAAGTCACGAAATTCTATTTTTCAGCTAGGACTCAAGATGTAAAACATTTAAAAGCTTGAATTCAATCAAAATGAAAATCTTCACTTTAGCCTTGTAACTCAGATTTACGTTACAATAAATTTATCTGCAATTAAACAGATAAAATGACTTTTATAGTCAGTTTTGTGTTTTATATAACCTTCAGATATATGCATATTTCTGCTAAATACATTTTACTTTGCCATTTTATGACTGAGGACCAGAATAATTTTAAATAAGCGAACATTTTTTCAAGTACAACCCCCGTGTTATTGATTTTACCCAGGGGAGGGGGTGCCTCAGGGGGAAATGCTTAAGGCTCGAATTTGGAAGAGGATTCTATTTTCGTTGAGCCGACATCTTGACATTGTGTTTTTTGTAGTTCCCCCTGGTCACATAGACAAATGCTGGGATGGACAGTTGCATTTCAGGAATTTTAGGTTCTACCAATTCATATAATTTTTTTTCCGAAGGTAGAACAGGGCGGAAAGTGCTCGGGATTCCACTGACAATGGTGTGTCTATCTCGAGAAATGTTAAAGACCCCAGTTTGTGTTAACGCAGTCCCTCCCGTAGAACCTGGCCGTCCTGGATCTGCCTCATCTTCATCCCTTCTCCCCAAGATTTCTCCCATTGGGAACATAGGCAGGAAGGGCCAGCTGTGAGCAAAGTTCAAGTACCGAAACTACGATCTAGTACAATAGTCACACATCCTTTCAGGAACGGCAACCCCTCAGGGGCCCACATTTTGGGTACGGGACGTAGCGAACCCGAGGCACCCGAGCTGTTCCCACAAGTCCACGCTCTGCGCGTTTGACTCATTTTTATTTCCCCTATTTTATTATTTTATTTGTCCTACTTCCCTGTTCTTCGTCTGATGGGTGCCCCCGTGTTTGACACGGTAAAATGTGACTGGGTAACGGTGTAACCCCCAGCACAGGGTTATCATGTAGAGCGGGAGCGTATCCCCTGGTAAAGGCCAGTCCCGGTGAAGGGCCATTGCATGAGCTCTTCACTTCCTGCAGGCGAGGGTCCCTTTGTCAACACACAGGAAGGTGTGACCCTGAGGTTACTTTGTTAAGGCCAGGGCTAGTAACCTAAGCCGGGGTGGCGCCCAGGAAGCAGCCTGCCATCGGAGACAGTTGCAATGGTGGAGGATTACTTCGCTATGGCACATAATATTAATCATACACAATCTAAAAGAAATAGAGTTGACGTAAAGGAAGTATGCGAGAAGTCTTTTCCTTGGTACTTAGTGCTAAGTCGGACTGAAGATGGTCAGTCGTTTACTAAGGTTAATCCGTTTATTATTCAGAAGGGCATAGATGCCATAGCTGGACCCGTTAAGTCCTGTACCCGTCTACGTAACGGTTCGCTTTTGGTGGAGACAATTGGGCTGTCTCAAACCAACTCAATGCTCAAGGCGACGCTACTCCACGGTTATTCCATCCGTGTTGAGAAACATAAGACGATGTAGTCGTCGCGAGGAGTTGTTACCATCAATGTACTAGACGGTATGTCTGACCCGGAAATCCAGAGCTGTCTGGAAGACCAAGGGGTCACGTCTGTTTATCGTGTACAGGCAAGGAAAGAGGGAGTATTACAACCGACCAGGGCTCTTTTCCTCACATTTGACAGGGTCGAATTGCGGCAGAGGATCAAGGCGGGCTACGAATTGATAGAAGTGCGCCCATATATCCCGAGCCCGCTGCGATGTTTTCCGTGTCAACGTTTTGGACACACTTGCATATCCTGTAAGAGTGCCGTTTCCATCTGTGCAACCTGCGGTCAAGCAAGTCATGAGGGAGCATGTCCATCCGCTCCTGTTTGCGTCAACTGCTGCGGTGATCATCCAGCCTCGTCCCGCGATTACCCTCGTTTTAGAGAGGAGCGCTGTATTCAGTAGATCCGGGTAAAGGAAAAACTTTCCTTTACTGAGGCCCGGAAGCGATTTCAATCTCGCCAACCGGCCGTGCCTAAGACCGGGACCCACAGCGCAGCAGCTTCTTTTGCAGTCAAGAAGTGCGATAGTAGCACGCAGACTTGCGACCTTGTTTTTACACGGGTCCCTACTAAGCCCAGTTCTCCGAAGCGCTCTACCGAGAAGCCGACACCGATTGTTTTTAATGCACCTGAAGTTAAGTTTAAGACCAGTTACACGAGAACTGACTTTTTAAAATCGTCAACTCCTGTAGAGAAGAAGACGGGCTCTTCTTTTCCTCAGAGGTCCAGCTACTATGACGGGAGCAGGCCGCCAGGCGGTCGCCGTCACCGCCTATATCTACGTCCAACCGATTCCAGGCGTTGGAATCGGTGGACACCTCTCAGCAGGAGAGCCATCCCTCTGAGGATGTAATGGAGCAGGATATGCCTGCTCCAGGCAAACCACCGAGGCCCATGCGACTTAAGAAAGGACGTTTGATTCGTCCTGGGTCTAGCAAAAAGTAAGGTGGAAAATTTTAAACTTATTTTACCTAATTTACACAATGGCTATCCTGTCGTGGAATGTGCGTAGTCTCCGTAGTCGAAGACCTGAACTCGAGTTAATTTTACGCTCTACTGACTGTCCGCTTGTGTATCTCCAAGAGAATAAACTTCGCCCACAATACGACACGACTTGTACAGTACTTCATTACAGCTCCAGACTCCTTTACAAGCAGCTGCAGCTACCGTTAATTTCTCTGGCCTTAGTTTTTCAATGTGCAGTATTTACCTGCCTCCGTCTGGTACGGTCACCACAGCTGATCTTGATCATCTTTTTTCACAGCTACCACCCCCTGTCGTTCTTTTGGGGGATTTCAATGCGCACCATCCTCTATAGGATTCCACCACGCTAAAATGCTAAAATGCTACTTTTAGCCCACTTTATGGATCGTCACCATCTTGAACTGCTCAATACTGATGAACCTACTTTTCTTTCTGACAGCACTCACAGCTTTTCATACTTGGACTTAGCCATTTGTTCTATCTCACTCTCTGTACACTTTACTTGGAATGTTACTTCTGATTTCTATTCTAGTGATCACTTTCCGTGTCAGATATATATATATACTCTCTGCAAACGCACATTCTCAGCGCACGCCAAAATGGCTCATTGAAAAGGCGAATTGGCCTCTCTTTCGATTTCTGGCCATCGACGCCGTGATCGAGCGCCTCGAAACGGTTATCTTTCATGCCGCAGATCAGGCAATTCCCCGATCGTCTTGCCAACCCAGACTTTACAGGTTCCCTGGTGGACCGATGAATGCCGGGATGCGTTACGTGCACGCCGAGGTGCTCTTCGAGCTTTTCGTCGCCACCCTACTTCAGCAAATATGATTCGCTATAAACAACTGCGCGCCAAATGCCGTCGAGTCATTAAGGATAGCAAAAAGGCTTCTTGGATTGCTTTTACCTCATCTTTTAACCTCACAACACCTTCATCTGTAGTTTGGGAACGACTGCGCCGCGTTGCAGGCAAACCTAGGTTTACGCCTATACCCGGTCTTAGGTTATCTAATCGAGTGCTTACTACTCCAATTGAGGTTGCCAATATTTTAGGACACACTTTCGCTGATGTTTCGAGCTTGGCCAACTATCCTGCTGCTTTTCGCACAATTAAAGAGCAGGTCGAGTCGAAGGACTTCTGTTTTGCCTCCGACTATCAGGAGTGCTACAATGTCCCCTTTACCTTCAGGGAATTGGAGCATGCCCTTACGAACTCTCGACACTGTGCACCAGGACCAGATGGTATTCGTGTTGCTATGTTGCAGCATTTGTCAGCGGAAGGCAAGGCTTTTTTATTACAGATTTTTAATTATATTTGGTGTAATGGCACATTTCCTAGCGCTTGGCGAGTGGCCACCATCATTCCTATTCCTAAACCTGGAAAGGACCCACATCTTCCTTCCAGTTACCGTCCGATTTCTCTCACCAGCTGCGTCTGCAAGGTGATGGAACGTATGATTAACGGGCGGCTTATGTGGTGGTTGGAGTCGAGGCATCTATTGACGAACGCTCAGTGCGGTTTTCGTCGTCAACGTTCCTCTGTCGACCATCTTGTGTCTCTTTCAACCCACATAATGGACGGTTTTATACGGAAGTGCCGAAGGGTTGCTATGTTTTCTGGTTTGGAGAAAGCGTATGATACTTGCTGAAGAGGCGGTATCCTCCGAACGATTCACAATTGGCACATACGTGGGCGTATGTCTGTTTTTATTCAAGAATTTATGAAAGACCGGGTTTTTAATGTTCGCGTGGGATCAGTTTTATCATCTCGTTTTATTCAAGAGAACGGTGTACCTCAGGGCTCGGTACTTAGTTGCACACTGTTTGCCATTGCAATTAATTCTATCACCGAGTGTTTACCGCCAGGAATACATTCGTCGTTGTTTGTTGACGATTTTGCCATTTCTCTTTCCTCTCGGAGAACTTGTCTCTTGAAACGCCGCCTCCAATGCTGTCTCGACCGCCTTTACGCTTGGAGTGTGAATCACGGCTTCCGTTTCTCCGCAGAGAAAACCGTCTGCATGAACTTCTGGCGCCACAAGGAGTATCCTCCACCTTCGCTCCACCTTGGCCCAGACGCTCTTGTTTCGCAGACGAAGTTAGATTCGTTGGCTTAATCTTTGATGGAAAACTATGCTGGTCATCGCATGTAGCACAACTCAGAGGCAAGTGTGAACGTTCTCTTTGTATTTTACGCGTTTTAAGTAGTATATCTTGGGGAGATGACCGGACTATTCTTTTACGTTTTCATCGATCTCTAATCCGGTCAAAACTGTTTTATGGCTGTGTAGTCTCCGGCTCAGCGCGACCTTCTGTTCTTCGTCGCCTTAACCCGATTCATCACCGGGGTATCCGTGTTGCCATTGGAGCCTTCCCAACCAGTCCTGTGTTAAGTTTATGCGCGGAGTCTGGAGAACCTCCGTTGTTTTATCGTAGGGATGTTTTACTTTCTGCGTATGGTTGTCGACTAGCTGCGCAACCTCGTCATCCCACGAACGAGCCGTTTTTTAATGAGTCTCTCGTTCCATTTTATGCTGCTCGCTATTTTACTCCCAAGCCTGCTGGATTTCGTTTTCGGGAAATTTTACGGACGTTGGACTTCGTGTTACCTGCTTTTTTCTTACCCGGGGAATCTTCTTCTCCCCCCTGGATTTTAGCAGAGGCCCCCGTTCATCTTGGGCTTACGCCCTGTCCAAAATCTTCGACCGCAGCACCCCACTATTCGTCATTTTAGCGAGATTTTATCTTCTTTTAATGGCTGGCATTTTATATACACCGACAGCTCGAAATCTGACACAGGAGTAGGATGTGCTTTTGTTTTTAATGGGACAAGTTTTACGTATGGTCTTAACATTGCGACATCGATTTTTATAGCGGAGCTTTATGCTATTTATCGGGCGATTATATTTATTTCTGATCAGGGGCTTGGAAATACTGTTATATGTTCTGCTTCTTTGAGTGCCATTTTAAGTTTTAGAAATCTGTACACCCACCACCCTCTTGAACAGAAGATCGAGGGTATAGTGTTAACTCTTTTCGACGCTGGCGTCAGGGTGACACTATTATGGGTACCTGGACATGTGGGACTCCCAGGTAATGAGGCCGCAGATGTCGCAGCTAAATCCGCCCTTTTAGACCCTGCTGAGTACGAGCAACGGTTTTAGTTCGGAGATTTTAAACATTCCTTACGACGAGGCGTTCTCTCGCGCTGGCGCGATGAGTGGAATTTAATACCCGCCAATAAGCTTCGGGGATGTAAATCAGCCCCTTTTAACTGGTCGACTTCTTCTCGCGCTGTTCGTCGCGAGGAAGTAGTTTTAGCTCGTCTTAGAATTGGGCATTGCCATTTTAGTCACTGTCACCTTTTTAATGGTCAACCCGGTCCAGCTTGCCCTCACTATGACCACCCCTTTACATTGCGTCACATTTTAATTGAATGCCATCATCTGGCAGCTTTTAGACATTGCCTAGGTTTGCCCTCCTCTATTGAGGACTTACTTGCAGATGATGAGGTTGCTGTTAAGCGAGTGCTCCGTTTTATCCGTGTTTGTGGTTTTTGGAGCAAGGTGTGATGTTTTATCTTTTTACCCATGGCGGCATTTTTAGACCATTTTAAGACTCTTGTTATTTCAGCTTTTGCTGAATCTTTTTAGTACAGTTGTTGTGTTGCATATTGCCCTGTTGTTTGTTTTGGGATTTTATTGTCACCATTTTAGACCGTTATTCGCAATTTGTTTTTTCAGCTCTTGCTTGCGTTTTACCTCCAGTCTTTATACGTTGTTGACCATATTGCCCTTGTTTTTGTTTTGGGGTTTTTTACTGTCCAACTTTGGGCTGTTAGGATTGTTTTATTTTTCCGCTCTTGTGGGTGGGTTTTAATACCCGCCGTTTGTTTGTTGACCAGTTTGCCCTTGTTATTTGTTTTTAGAGTTTTTATGGTTCCCTTTTGGACCATTAAAGACTGTTGTGTTTTCAGCCCTTGCAGCAGAGTTTTTAGTAACGGTCTAGTTGTTGTTATATTTATTACCCTTGTTATTTGTTTTGGGGTTTGTATTTTATTGCCTACAGGGCTACTGTGTTTATCTTGTACGCAGATCTTGTGTAGATTACTTATTTATTTAATTCTGGCGCAGTTTTTAGTGTGTTTGGGCGCTAATGACTTTTGATGTTGTGCGCCCTTAAACAATAATCATCATCATCACCATCATCATCACGAACGGCAACGGAGAAACCGAGTGGTAGTTGCAACAAATGCATAACTATGGAACAGTCGTAACGCAGGAAGCAAAAAATCGTACACAAAACTAACTTTTTAGGATCTAATAGTGAATCAGTTAATACAGCGAAATGAAATAAGAAATTGTAATGTGACAATATAACATGTAAAGTAAATAATAATCACAGGGGAAAAATCATACACCTTTAACACTTGAGTTATGGACATTTTATTATTATTTTTAAACTTAACCTAACCTAACCTAAATTTGTAACCTATGTGTTGTTTTAAAACTATAAGTTTTAACATAAAAAAGTAACATTTATTGGTATAGTTTAGGCAAATTATGAACACACACACACACAAAAAAGCCCTCCTGGGAACCAACGTAACACGTAAAATAAATAATAGTCAAAGGAGAAAAAGTATGCGCTTTTAGCACTGAATGTTTTGCATATATTATGTTTTTTAAACTTTGGCTAACCTAACCTAACCTAAATTTGCACCTATACGTTGTTTAACGCCATAAGTTTTAATATAAAAAGTAAAAATTAACATATATTATACTGGAACATGGTAATAAATTATGAAGATAAAAGAAAGTTAGCCTCTGGTGGATTGAACTCACTCCCATCCGAAAAAAGTAGCCCCACGCTCCATCCAACTGAGCTAATACTCCGATATAATTAATATGGTAATTATCTATTTACATATGTTGAAGTCACATTACTTGGAAATAGGCTTGGCTTTCTCTGCTGCCATTTGTGAAAGGAGGCGTGAGAACTGCACAAGATTCGTCCGTGTGTAAGGATAAGCGTACCAAAAGTATATTCCTCAGTCCCAGACCAGCCATACACGTTAATGACTTTTCATAATTTTGAGCTGACATGATTATCGTATCCAGCTTTATGGGTAATGGATTCTGTCATCTCTGCGTATTTCAGATGTTGAAACGATTGTACTATTCAGTGAAACAACGGCATTGACTCATCGTGTGTTAAATAATTTCTGGGTATTTAAAGTATTTGAGGTTACATAATCTTGGTCAGAATTATTTCACATTCTACAAACAAAATAAATTCATTTTCTATCCATATAAAGTTCAGCGTGTAATTCATATATCATTGATATTAAACATTATCTTGTTCCCGAAACGCAGGTCGCTAAAGTTTTAAACACTGTATTCTGTTGCGCGAGAAATAGGGTTGGAATCCCGTATCGGAATATTTTAATTTATGTATATAATATATACAATGAAACATGAACACATATTATTCACATCTGCGTCGGTTCTGGTGGTGTAGTGGTTACCATACTTGTCTCCTAAACCGAATATCGAGGGTTCGATCCCGACAGGCCCGATGGATTTTAAAAATTCTAAGTATGCCTTCCTTCGGAAGGGAAATAAAACCGTGGGTCCCGTGTCGTACATTTACGGCACGGAAAACAACCTCAAGCCTGAAAGAAGAGGCCTCTAGCAAAATTGATCGTATGTTTCACGCCCTGATTTGAAGAGCGTCCGTAAATAAATCTAATCAAAAAAAAAATCATATTTGCTGTGTTTCATAAAAATACTGCTTTAAAGATTTGTTTTTCCTTTTTAGGTTGCAACCTAAGAAAGTTGATGCTTGTTTTCAGTTCATACTGCAAGTAATTTTGTAACTACAGAAAGGATTTTCGATATAAAATTGATTGATTTGTTGTTATTTAAGGACGCTCTTTAACATCTCAGGTCATCAATGTCTCATTCTATTCAGAGCGTGAAACTGTCAACAAATTTTGCTCAGAGGCCTCTTCTTTCAGGCTTGAGGTTCTTTATCGTGCCATAAATGTATGACACTGGACCCACGGCTTTACTTCCCTTCCGAAGGAAGCCATACTTAGGATTTTTACGCCCGAAAAAATCCACCGATCCTGGCCGGGTTCGAACCCGTACCTTGGGTTTAGAAGGCAAGTATGGTTACCACTACACCGCCAGGACCGACTCTGTATAAAATAAAACCAATAATTAGAATATATAAATTTTGCAAAGTTATTTGTAATTCATATTTTGCTGCATGATTATTCTTGAAACAGAAGAGGGCTACTGGCTGACAGTTTATACACAGCGACGCATCCCCTTTTGGCTTTGACTCTTTTGTTAGAGTTTAACAATACTCATAACAACAATGGTCCAAAAAGACGATTGATGAATGGTTGATGAAATGAGTGAAATAATTAACCCGAAGTCCACAGAGCTTAAAAGTTACCTGCCATTCACCTTTTCGTGGTAAGAAAAAATTCCGAAAAATACCTTACCCAGAAAACTAACTTTAGGATTGCAGGTAGACACGCTGACCACAAAAAGGGGGAAGTCAAATTGTACTCGCTCGGAATGAATGAATAGTGTTTAACAGCCGTTTTTACTACTGAGGCACCACAGGCAATGAACACATGAGATGAAATGATAAATTGGGAAAGGCTTTTTTTTTTTTTTTAAGGAAGGAATTGTTCCAGGCCTAAGTTTAGGGTACCTCCCCGGTATTTGCCATTTATGAGGACTGAGGAAAACCTGGAAAAAACCTCAGTCAGGGAGGACGGTCCTGGCGGGATTCGAACCCCAGATCTCCCGCTTACGAGTCCGCGACAACCTCGGCCACCCGTGGCGGTAAAATCGCTCGAAGAGTTCGCCTCTTGAAACTTCTCTGGTTTTTCTCATTCATCCTATATTTATGCTTTAGATCTGCTGTTTTCCGGGGTAAAACCATTAATTGGATGTCTTCACTTTTATTTCTGTTTCAGATTTATCTGAGGTCAAACGCTTTGAATAACCTTTGGGTGGGCATTGAAATATTTTCTTATATGCGAATATTTTAAGATACGACACTAATACATTGACATATATTTCCATTTACATTATGCTCAAAAATTGCAGTTTTGTAATTGTAATTGTCAGTATGTCACCTCCATGGTTTTATGTTCTGAACGCACCGTCATTCATCGTTCCTAGATCCTTTATATTCTTTGAGACTAGGGCCTATTCCTTCCCACAATGATATTTTCTTCCTGTAACTCGCTCAAGCATGGAATTCGTGCAGAATAATTTGAAATTAATTTCACGAAAGCTTCTTCATACACAGAGTTCGTCGCCTTTTGTAAGTTATGCACTCAAAACAGCACACCAGACATTTTAAAGGTTTTTTTTTTTTTTTTTTTTTTTTTTTTTCCATGAGTCTTGTATTAGACTAAGACTTGAGATCAGATAGCGATTCCAAACCTAAGCCTAATATACAGCTTGTGTTTAAAAATCACATTAAAATAAATTAATCCTAATATTGTGCATAACTGTTAAGTACTCGATGACTTTGAGTCGCCTCTTTGGGATAAATACGTATCCGATTTTATCTCCATACTGTTTAAATTTAAATAGTGGAGGTAGGGTTTATAGTCGGACAGGGTACGGTAACTTAAATTGAAGAACATTGGCACTATAAGCCAATCCATAGTTTGAATCCCGGCCGTGAGTTAGAATTTCTCCTATCTGATTATGATTATATATTTAATTATGAGCTGTAATACTCACCCTGGCTCCTTATTTCTTATACCAGGGCACGTATTCCAAAGTTTTGCCATTTATTTCCAAGGAAAATTTACAATTTTTACATTAATATTGTACAGATTATTAAAATAAACAATAAATAGCATAATAACATATAATAAAAAAATAAAACTACTAAAACATACAACTAATAAATTCTCATTTAAAACTCCAACAATTTTCAATTAACAATTAATTTTAAATATATTTTATATATTAATATGTTTTCAATTTTTTTATATTTTATCATTTATATCATTATTAATTTACTACATATGCTACACATCTATTATTACAATTTGAATTAAAATCAAGATGAAATTGAAGTTATTATATTAAAATATAATTTAAAATAATCTAAATACTAGTACCGAGCATGATTACCAGTAACATAAACATTTATATATTGTTTAATGCTATTGTGATGAACAACTGGTCTTAGCCTTAATCAGTCACTAGATTAATTGGCAATCTCATGCACCATCTTCAGAGCCTGTCTTGGTAAACTCTGATGTATAAGCAGAAACGTTCTTGCAAGAACAAAACTGCTAGCGAATTACGTGGTTCCTTCGAAAAAGTTTTGTTGTTCTAATTGCATTAGATTTATGATGCACAGTTGTTTCAAGACCGACTCCAGTTTTCAGACCATAGAGCGGATATCGATAGTACACAAAATGGCGGCAATAAGATTCACTGCTATTACACGAGTTTGTTAATTTGGTTTGTTGCAATTGCATGGTTTATTACTGGGGGTTATAGTTGGAAGTAAATTAACAGTAGCGTGTTAGTTCTTTTGTTTTTATTAAGTTAATATTGATTTAGTGAATTACACTAGCAATTGTGTAATAGAAAGTGTTTAGTACAAAATGAATCGCACTAGTTGTGTGCCCGGTTGTACTTCCAATTAGGCAGTGTTCACCATCACCATACTAGAATATGTAAATTTCCTAAAGAGCATTAAAGAAGAAATGGATAAACAGTGCACAAGGTGAACATCTTAAAGTTAATGATTAAACGGTAGTGTTTATTTCGTACCAAAATTTGTGGTTAGGGAGAACACTTTTCCTGTGCAATTTTCCATAATCTACCATCATGTATAACAGTCACACTTAGCAATGATTGTTGGAATTTCGACTGCTGCTAGTGAGCTCATTAAAGTAAATTTAGACGGGCGTTCTTATTTTCCGTTCTTCAAGGAAAGATCTGAAAGAACGCATGAAGCGGGTTCTGGAGCGAGGTGAAGAGAGTGAGCAGGATGTTATACGAAGTTTCGATTCCTTTGCAAGTGAGGTTAAGAAATGAAAGATACACTTGTCTATAGCTAAGTGTAAAAACTAAGTCCTTTTCATTAAAATAGATCATGATAAATATAACATTTTCCCATCATGTCATTTAGGTTTAAGGTGTCCAGTAATTTAAAGTTAGTGTATGTTTTAAGGATTTGTGCTTGCCTGTGCAGAAGTTCAGTTCGTTCTCGGAGCGCAATGGAAGTAGGGAGTTAAAATGTAACAGATGGAGCTTATTGGATAATTTGGCGAGTCTTCTGGCTAATTATAATAATGATATCTCGTTCATTGAAAGAGTGAATTCATTAATAAACATTGTCAAGGAAAGTTTGCCACTAGATCATGATTTGACTACGGAGAAAGCTGGCAAAATAAATTTTGCAATAGAACAATTGAAGCTTTATTGTGAAAATTAAATTACATATTCTGCAAAACGCTTCATACGGGCTGCAAATTTTTCTTACACATATATATGATATATTATATTTTGCAATACAGTTTATTTTCCAATATGTTGGTTAAAATTATTTGTTCTATTGTACATTTAATTAGTCCTAGGAAATTAAGAAGATTGATGGATAATTTTGTTAGTCCATAGCAGAAATGTTTGGCAAATGAAACAAAACAGTTCCAAATCTCCTTGGGTGACACGGATGAGTACGTGTCTTTTAAGTTATTTTTACATTAATTTTAGACAGTACTTTCAATACTGAAGGTGTAAATTGTTAAAGTGCACACTGGGTTGCCTTACGGTCACGAGTACAGGTCGCCGCGCACAGGAAACTCATGGTATTATACATTTTGAGGGTGCTCAAAACATCCGTGCCAAATGTTTAGGCTTTTTACCCAGCCCTTAATCACATTTACGGAATGAATTACGCTAACGTGACGTTTATGAATTCCCTGAACTTGATCCTGTTTCACTGGCACAATTTCCAACATTTTTCAATTGCAGCAGACCAAGGGCTTTTATCTCGTATATTTTACGCGAAGAAAAGTAAGGGTTACCTGAAGCCCATTCCCGAACATCGTATTATTTGTCCGCAGATATGGGGTCGAAAAACTTTGGTGAAGCAATACAGCGCAAAGGTCTTCAAGAGATACGAATTCTCGCTTACTGAAAATTGTGCCTGTATTATTGGCTTCTGGAGAAAGTAAACGTAAAGGCTGAGAGCTTAGTTACTTATCAAGTGGTGCGTCAGTTTCATAACCAACACAACTCAGATAACGCTCCTGTTAGTATGAGTACAGTCGATGCAGAATAATATCTAATCAACGTTAACTTATTCAGCTGTGCAAATGTTAGTGTTAATGAGTTCAACACCAGATAGAAAGTTTTCATCAGAATCTTCTACCTAAAACTTCCTCAGCCGAAATATCATTGCTATTTGCAATGCTCGCAATAAAATCTTGTTCAATTGTATTCTGTACTACAATATCTTTATTGTAGTAATGGTCATCTATTTTGTTAACATGTCGCAGTTTGCCACTTTTCTATGCCTATTTCTCCGAACTGTGTTTAGCACAAACGCTTGACATGTTTGAGTTTAAATGCGGTGTTATGTCTACCGATCCACTGTTTAACATCTGCCCCGATCAGGTTTAGATCTGGGTAGTATAGTGGCAGTGTTAATGCTTTATGGTCATTTTTTCCCAGAATTCTGTCTATTAACACTTTATTGTTTAGGTTTGTGCTCTTTTATTGTGTCTTAAAGCTTGGTTTTGATAATGTTTTTATCGCATGGCATATTTTTATTTGAGAGCCATGTTTTCATGGTTTCCTTCAAGAAATTTAATGAGGATTATCTTTTTGTGTATTATGGAATGGAGCATAATGAAATTCAACATGTGTTTGAGAGCAAATTTAGAAAGAGTTTAGTTTCAACGGTTTAATGTAATTCAAGGGGTCCATTTCCTTGTGGTAATCTCCCGGTTTCTGGTTTAATTTATATGTAGGGAGGCCATTGGGAGTAAAACCAGATTCGCCAACCCCCCCCCCCCCGAATTATGATTAGCCTCTCGCCTCTGGATACTGGAGCTATGAAACCTGTAGTGCTGTTGTAAGTCCATTCTTTTGGGTCGGTATGGCTACTGTGAATATATGTTTCATATGTGAAAATAATGGACCTTCCCTCTAATATTACCCTCATATGGCTTTCAGATAGCCTTCTCTTTTAGAACGAAAATCGTGTTATTCTATCAGCAATTTCCTCTTTATTTTGGTCTTTTCCTATTTAAAACCCATTTTTTTTTTTCATTGTTCCGTTCAAATATGACTTGATGCGCTGAAAGTATTTGCTGATTCTTAAAATAAAAAGTAGTTTAGCTATTGTATGATCAGCTAAAACTGTTATTCGTTTCGGAACTTTGTGTTTTGATTTGCATTTTGCTTTCGTTCTTAACAATTCTTTTCCGTACTTTCTGGCATTCCAGGAGCATCTGATACTTGTTTTTGAACTTTCTGAATATTTTTTAAAAAATGTTTTAATATAATCAATTCGTTGATTTTACCTTCTTTCTTCGTGAATGCACATACTGGTATGTTTGAAATAATTTCTCAACTCTGAATATGTAGTGTTTTGAAATCTAATTTAGGATGCATTTGGTGGCATAATTGATTTAAGCAATTATCAACACCTCACAAATTCACAATACTCGCTACGCACTCCCAATCACAAAATAGTTATGTTTTCAACTGCAGCTAGGAATGTCTTCGGCCGCACTGCTTCCCCACTGCATGCGTGCTTTCATTCAACAGAAATAAGATCTGATAAATGAAGCAAGCAATGGCTACTTGCATCTGCACCGTGCCGCGCTTGGGGACCAAGTCATGCCTACTTTCACGAACGACGGGAGAGGGATCGGAGAAAACGAGGAATGACTACATGAATTCGGAGAGTTGTGACATCAAAAAATGCAGGCGGATATCAGTCGTAAAACACAGAAACAAGCAACGGAATGCAACAAATGAACTTTTTGGATGCATGTTAATAGCTAATCACTTGCAATATACAGCGAAATCAAATAGGAAATTGTAATATAGCAATGTAAAACGCAAAAGAAATAATCGATAAGGAAAAAGGCATACGCTTTTAACAGTATAAATTGTGGATTTTTAACTAGCCTAACCAATAGTTGCAATTATGCCTTAATAGTATTACTTTTTTATCCCTGGAATGGCCAACTTGAGCAACAAGGTAATTATCCGCCTACATTAGTTGACTAAGAGTTGAACTCGGTTTTCTCCGCTGCCGCTGGTGAAAAGAGGCATAATTTGGTTCTCAAGCGCGGCAACGTGTAAAGTGCATTGGTTCATTTACAGGATCTGAAGTAAAGGCCAGGGGCCAAGAACGACTATTCCAATTGCATCTTCTGTGTATGGATGTGCCAAAATTTCGAAGGACATCTGAACGGTATAGACTTCTGCAAGGAACGTGACATAACAGCCAATGTGTGCATGAACGTGTATGAAAGAATTTTATGTCAAAGGAAACAACTTGCATATCTTGGTGGATAAAGATAAGCTGATAAGCGAACCCAAAATCCACATCACTTTCCTGGATGGAACCACGGGAGAGGGTAACTATCTAAAATGCTTTCCTATGAACAGAAATAAAACACTAAGCACGCAGTGGAGGTAACTGATAAGTGCATTTCTTCCAGCGTGGTTTCCTGCAAGGATGCACGCTAAGGTATATCGAAAAAATAAAATTTCGAATTTATATCCGTAAGAGGATTAAAAAGATGCATTATGATGTTATACGGCAGCACAAAAATTAGGTCCATAAACTGATTTTTCAGTAAGTTTCGAAGCGTAAAGTTTTAAAGTTGCGAAAAATATAGGCATGTCATGCATGTTTCATTCGTTTTAATTAGACGCATAACGGAGGTGCAGACTGGTGAATCAGGTGTTGATGTTGATTCAGCATCGCTGAGCTTTCTGATTCTCCCCCACGAATGAAGTACCATACAGCCAAAGGGTGCATATATTGACACATTCCTCGCCTCAGTTTCAGTATCTTGTGAGCTGAGTTTAGAGGTGATATTATGAGTTGCAAGTCAAGTAATATAACCATTAACCATGGATAAGTTAAGTATAAAAACAAATACGGTTGAAGACAAATGTATCGGTACGCAAAGTTGCTGATATCGCCAGTGTTGTAATGGAAGATCGTGGTATTGTGTCAGAAGAATATCCCGACAAGATTATAAAGAAAAGCAAAGTGAAGAGGGAAGTGTTAAAAAGTCGACGAAAAGTTTGTGAAAAAGTACCAGAAGAAGGTATGAAACCATTGGGTGTATACTTCGACGGAAGAGAAGACCAGACTATGAAAATGATTAAAAAAAAAAAAAAAAAAAAAAAGACGGTAACAACTACAGTGAAATTAAGGCTGAAGGGCACTATGTCATCACAGAACCGCATCTTGGTCATGTTTCGTTAATTGGCTGAGCAACTGCAAAAACATTACTTCAGTCATACTAAGTAAAATGGGGGAACATTATATAGATATAGACATAGTGCCATGGAACTGTGATTTACACAGGACTGGAAGCAAAGGGGTCATTCGACGCATCGAGACTGAAATAGGAAATCATCTCCAGTGGTGTATTTGTCTTTTGCACTTTGCTGAGTTGATTTTGCGTCATTTATTGAGATGTGTACACGGGTGGACTGCAGGATCCTGGACCTTTTCAGGTCCTATTGGAAAGCTTTTAAAAAACTGTGAAGATCGGCTTGTCACCAACTTGATCAAATATATTCAGACTGCTTGATATAACTGTTACAGATCTTAGCTCTGATGAGAAGTGTTTTCTGAAAATTTCCCGAATTATAGTCATTGAAAAATGTTAATCAAACTTAAAAAATAAGAAACCAGGAAATATAGTCAAGCACGCCGACTACAACAGCAACGTTGACATGACTTGTTGTGAAGGTATACATGTTCCTTTATGGTTTCAGATAAAATGCAATCCTCAATGAAAAGATGATTCCGGACACAGGTACGAGTTCATCCAGATTTTGAGTGATAATTACAGATATATAGTTCATAATGTAATATCAAGAAATGCCGTTTATTGTCGTCCAGAACATGTGTTATTGGCGATGATAACTGATGAGAGCCAAAATATGATATTGCTAACAGTGCAACGAATTATTCAGGCAAGAGATCTGAAAACAGTTGAAAGTAATACTAAAGAAAGTCTTATCTTCCAAAACTCGAAACAAAATTTCACAGCTACATACTATGTAGATTTGATTGATGAGAAGAGAACACGGTGACAGTACCTCAGCTTTATGCCACTTCCAAACATGCAAGTTTCAGGAATGCCTGAAGAACGGGTCTACTCCAGATATAGAGATTCCCGTGTTCCTATGCCGTACACGAGGAAAGAAAATTGCATTTTTTGGTTTGAGAAAAAGAACTTGTTCACGAAATTGATCATTCGGTGAATTAATATTAAAGTAAGAATAATGTGGGCGGATAGGTTGGATGGAATTCTAAAGCAGCTACCTTCCCGCGGTGGGTTTTGGGATGATGTAGCCTCTAACACGTGTTGTAGAAACACATATCAGTTATATAATAGATTCTGAATCCACAGACCATATTAGGTTTACAGACTACATAAAGCAAAGAGCTACGGAAATCAGATATTATACACTCAAATTGTTAAAATTTCAAAGTTATTGCGCTTCGGTCAAAATATCATTTAGGATCTCCAAATTTTGTGTATATAATAAAAAGGTCATTATGTAACTTTTTAATTCTATTACTACCGATTTGAATTCTAAAAATAAAAAAGTGTCTCTATTTTCGATACACCCCTAATGTACGCGCTGTCATCGCAAACGTAACGCTTTTATATTTAACACTGACAATGAAATCATGGCTTCTAGTTATGAGGAGACGGAGACAATTTCTAAAAAAGTCAGAGATGCGAATTACACGAATAATAAAAATGTGGAAATGCAAAATTATATTAATGGTGCAAACCGACGATTAATTGAATTTTGTTAAATTCTATGACAAAATGAACCCATAACGTATGAATCCAAGAATACATTTTACAGTTTCGAACAAACTATAAAATAATTCATTGCGAGGCTATCGGGAACGAAAATATTTTGTTACCATGTGTGTACTGCTGTGTATTTTTTTTATTCACAAGAATAAAAAATACCTTACCTATTGGACAACGTATAAATCCACTAAAATACTATTCCAAAGACAGACCAAAGGCTGGACTCTTTTAACTGCAAATTCCTTTCCTCAGTAAACCTGTATCATCCAGTATTATCTACGCGCATCAACTGCAAGCTCTTGTGCTGTTATGCGCCACTTGCACCGCGACGAAATGCTAATACGATTGCCTTCACGACCTGGAGTAAGGTGTCTCTTGAGGTCTTGGGTTTCGGACGAAATGTAGGTGACTATAGAGATGTACCGTGTGCTCTAAATCTACGAGACTTGAGAATACAAAATAATGGTATGTTTTCAGTACATGCGAAAAAGGAATCCATCAAGATTCTGCTAACCAGCTAAAATTACAACACAGGTTTTGGGATAATTTTCCGGATGCAATAAGGATGTTAGTTCGACGTTTCACGACTAGGGAGAGCTTGGCCTTGGACCAAAGCGTCATCTGGCCTAATTCGAATAAGCGTGAGCTGCCAAATTGATATTTAATTCATTTTGGGGAAAGTACAGAGGAGGGAAAATATAGTCAATTAGGAACTGGTGAAGGACTATATGCGATTGATGGAACTGATAAACGACCCTAATGAAGCTAAAACTATATATGCCGGTAACGGATGAGCTGATATACTTGGTGTGGAAATACAATAAGCACGGTCCGAGGTAAATTCTGCTTTTTGAACATACCTTATATCCAACGTTCAATGCACTTATTTCTTTACAATTTTTACAGTTTTTCCGATCTCCTTTAATTACAACGAACGATTTATTATCTGAGATGATTGCTAAATTCCAAAATTCAAAGAGTGTAAACCTTTTTGTATTAATTGGGTACTTCCATATATTATTAATTCTATGTTTACTAAACATATTTCAGATTCATTTTGGATTTATTCAAATATTTACGAACAGGCTCTAATTTTTTAAATTTTATTAATTTATTCCAACATTTTTATTGTTTTCCTCGGAGTATTTAGCTTTAATGAGTTTTGAGATATACCACAATCTTTTACAACATTCCGCTCACTCATTTCCACTTATAATTAATGAAAATATATTCTTTACTTCAATATTTACATATTTTTAACTTTATATGCAACATTTTGGTTGCATTATTTTAAGTTACTAATGGAATCACATTGTCCTCTATTACATTATCCATTGTTGATTTTAACTTGCATTTCATTCTTGGTTCTTGTGCTTTATATTGAAATTAATTAAAACTATTTTTGTCTCTTTTATTACGTCACTTAATTTTTGTTTCTATATTTTCAAACCTTTTAGCATTATTTTTCTTATATTTTGTTCCTAATATCTCACTTGCCAATTTTTCAATACTTATTTTTATATTTTACATTCTATATTTACCAAATTAATTATTGGCGATAATATTAAACATTTATTTATTCTGTTTTGATACAGATATATTATGTTTTCATCTTCGAATAGTTATACTTTATATTTTCTTATATTTTGTTCCTAATATCTCACTTGGACTTTTTCAATACTTATTTTTATATTTTATATTCCATATTTACCAAATGATTTATTCGCGATAATATTAAACATTTACTTATTCTGCTTTGATACAGATATGTTATGTTTTCATCTTCAAGTAGTTGTACTTTATACATTTTTATTTCGATATTCTGATAGTAGTAGAACGTGATTTTTAATTTTTATATTTATTTCATTGTGTAAACAATTATAATATATTTTATATATCCAGCTTCCCAACTTCAAGTACATAGACCGCTATTGATATATGGTATATATACTCTCATATTTAAGCCTTGTTATTAGTATCCTTTCAGTAACAATTTCTTAATAGTCAGCGATATTTTATAGGAGTAAAGTGGCATCTCCTATCCCTCTTTTTGTTTGACGGACACCTTTATATAACACAATAGGACAGGATAGGCGGATGCCGCCACATGGGCCCATTGTACATATGTCCCCAAGGGGGCACCTGGAAGAACAGATGAGGGGGACGATGCACCGGGCGGTCGAGAAGGCGATATACGAGCATAGACGCCCATAGTGTTTCTTCAGATAAGTCCCGGTCTCCGCTAGAGCCATTCCCTGTCCACCACTAAAAGGCTGTTTGGAGACCCTAAAAGATGCTAGGACAGGAACTTTTCCAGAAATCATGCCACAAGTAATGAACCCCCTGGCGCTTCCGGCACTGTAACTGATTCAATGGAATTAAATTAAAGAAAATGGAAATATTTGCCTAAGTGACCAGGGAAAACCAAGTAACTAAAAAACCAAGTAACTAAAGGCAACTTGTTCATATCCCTAGAATACCTACATCGTTTCAAAATATTTAAATGGTAGCGGAGGAAATTAGTCAACAAGAAGCTACCGCTAAAGAACAAAATGATACGTTGTTTTCTACTGGCGTTTCATTTTCATTTTGAGTACAATGACAAGTGCGCTCATCTCTAAAGCTACTTAATGATAGGTATGGTAAACAGTTACGTTACTGCAGTTCCAGTCTGTAGGCGCAAAGAACTGAACGCCATACTTCAAATTTTACATAGGACATGGAAGACACTGGAAAATTGAATGGTATCGGGCGGAACAGTGGCGCTTGTTAAAGGTGGTTGATTGTTTTTTTAACTTTGTATGATTGTGTCTCTAAAATCAAAATTGACCACGACTTTTAGTAGCATATTTAGGTAATACAAGAAAATTGCTAAAATATTAAAATCAATGTTGACAAGTTCTTCAATCTAACGCAGAATGCCAAAATGTGAAGACATTTTATGCCCAGAAATACCTACAGATATGCAAACGTTTTGCAGGCCTGGCCTCATATCATAGGTCCAAAATAGTTTCTGATTACATAACCTAATCGAATATTGCAAAGATATAAAAATCGCTACGTAAATAGGTCTCTAAATACCGCTAAAATAAGTTTAAAGTGAGCGATCATAGAAGAAATCAAGATAAAGACTGAACATAATTGAATGGACGAGATATTTGCAGTAGACAAGGCATAAGGTCAACCCTGTCCTGGATTTTCCAGGGGAGACATTAACGGCCTATTTGATTCCAAAGAGTTGCAAAATAATTCGCTTTCCGATACCTTAACGTAGAATAGATACATGGTAGAACAAGCGATGCCAGTACAGGCGCGCTTGTTAAATTAAAACGGTACGCTGACAAGTTTCGTTCTTGGATAAGCAAGTGACGCTGACCTCACTGTTTTTCAGACAAAACGCCTTTTCATTGAGCCAGTCGCATTCATGGGCCATATTAGCAATAACGCTAAATTTCGATTTCCAACCTTTTATATATATAATGTAGCAAATTAAACAGTAATTATAAAACAGAAAAGAATAAAACACTAAGAGAAATTCCCACTTGCGATTACAACTTTTAACTGCTTATTCATTTAAATTTGTTTTTGCGTGTTTTGCTTTTGACTTCATTACTATTTATCTATTATTCTTTTAATTTTATTTCTTACTTTCTCTGTGTTTTCTAATACACTTTATTGTTTAATACATCTTAAGCGATTACAAGTGTAACTTTCTCTTAGTGTTTTATGCTTTTCGCTTTTATAATTACTGGTATATATATATATATATATATATAAAGAGTGGTACTGCAGGGCAAATGGCAGATGGTGCTCACTAAAATCAAGTACCCGATCGCTCTCCCAATCTATTCAAGCATCAAGACGCGCTCCAGGGCGCTGTGCACTTTGCGCAACATTGAACCTGCGGAATAACTCACTCACGTTTACTATAGAGATAGATAATCACATCGTTCGTTTAAGATGTTGAAAAACTGATGAAGTTTCTCTAGGATATTTTCACCAAAAGTATAGCCTTGTATTTCTGCAATGCTGATCAGAGAATCATCACCGAAAACGAACACGCCATTTAAATATATACGAGGTCTGTTCAAAAAGTATCGCGAATTTTGTTTTATCAAAAAGTATTTATTTATTCATGAATATCTATTTTGTCCCCTTCAAAGTAATCCCCACCAGATATACACTTGTGCCAACGTTTTTTCCAATCCTCGAAACACTTTAAAAAATCGTTTTGTGTGATCTTGTTCAGCTCCTCCTTCGATGCCGTCTTTATCTCATCAATCGTGGCGTAGCTTCGTTCTTTCATGGGCCTCTTCAGTTTTGGGGGAAAAAAAAGATCACAGGTGGCCAGGTCTGGGGAGCACGGTGGCTGTGGCATCATAAGTGTGTTATTTTTGCCCAAAAATTAGCGCACAAGTAACGAAGTGTGAGCAGGGGCGTTATCATGGTTCAAAAGCCAATTTTTGTTCTTCCACAAAGCCGGGCGTTTCTGGCGGATTGCTTCAAACAAATTGCGCATAACTTGCAGGTAATATTCCTTATTGACCGTTCTACACTGTGGCAAGAACTCATGATGCACCACGCCCCTGCAATCGAAGAAAGCTATAAGCAAAACCTTCACATTCGACCTAACTTGGCGCGCTTTTTTCGGTCTTGGCTCGTGTGGCAACATCCATTGGGAAGATTGAGCTTTAGTTTACACACCATAACCATAAACCCATGATTCGTTACCAGTTATGACCCCCTGGAGCAAATTTGGGTCGTCGCGGACAGAGTTCAACACCTCCTTAGCAACGTTAATGCTATGGTGATTTTGGTCGAAATTAAGCAACTTTGGTACGAATTTTGCGGCGACCCGTCTCATGTCCAATCATTGGTAAAAATCGAATGGCACGAACCAATCGATATGTTTAGGTGCTCGGCAACTTCTTTAACGGTGATTCGACGATTGGCCAATCTATTTTCTTCACTTCTTCAATGTTTTCGTCTGTTGTTGACGAGCTCGGGCATCCGGGACGCTCTTCGTCGTTCACATCTTCTCGACCCTCTGAGAACATTTTGTACCACCGATAAACGTTGCTTTGGTTCAAGGTAGCTTCACCATATGCCACAGTCAACATTCGGAATGCATCCGCGCACTTAATTTTGTTTTTCACACAAAATTTGATACAGATTCTTTGTTCCATTTTTTGGAATAGGCAAAAATCGAAGACGAGCCAAAACACGTCCAAGTAAAATAGCTGTCAACAATTAACTGAACATTCAAAATGGCCGAGCTTGTCAACATAAGTGAGGGACATGAATACAAACATAACATCACAAAACAATCGATTATACGTAGCCCGCGGAAATTCAAAATTCGCGATACTTTTTGAACAGGCCTCATATATAGGGTTCGACAGCAGTAAAGACTATAACATTGGTTCTAGGAAATGAAGGCATAATCATGCAACAGGTATTTCGCTTCGGCGATCTGAGAGGTGAATTCATGCTGAGTATTCCATTCAATCCTAAAGACTCCGAAGCCGAAGGAGAGGCCGCTACCGCCCCTACCCCGATTAGTCGTGTCTCGGCGCCTCTGCCACCCAAGATTGTTGCTCCCGCGTATTGCAGTTTACCGCTGCAGCTTTTAGACACCCTCAATGTAAACTGTGCCAGCTTCTTCTCATTACCTTTGCAAATCGTACATCGTACCTCTTGGACATTGCACCCGAGATCAGTTGTTATTTCGTAAGGAGAAATCTGTTTTTCTCTTAATTGGGTTCCCATTCCCTAGCAATATTTCAAAAGCGTGATAACAGATTAAACGGACGGAAGCGGATGTCTGTTATCATTTGTCGACGAGTTTTGGTTTATTCTTTGTTCTGCCATTTTGACCAATAACGATTACAAATGCTGATTACTTAAGTCAGGCGAAGGGAGGAAGATATGGTAACGGTGATTTCGTCTCCTGTAACGGAAACTGTTTCAGGTATGGGAGCCTTTTCGGTTCGCTTATTTTAAAATAATAGTGCAGGACCTTGAGAATGGGGGTCATTAAGATTGAGATGGACGTTTCTGGCCAATATGAATAGAATGACAAAGTCTCCTAAGAAAATACAAACTCAAAACGAAGTGCAAATATAAAAATTGTATCATAAGTAATCGGTTTGAACCAGAAGAGAATAAAAGTTGTAAAAGTTCCAAGGGCGTTTAGTGGAAGCAAAAGTGCGCGAAATATTTTCATCAAGACCAGGTTTCAGGTTTATGAACTTTTTTGAGGAGAATCCTATCTAAACCACGTGGAAGACTATCGCATCTCGTATCATCAACCCCTAAAATACGCGCTTGAAAAATACTCAATAATCGTTCATTACTCAGAAAGATATTACTTGATGCTAATTGAGAAGAGATATTTGGTGCGATTATAACTTGGTAGTGCTGGGATAAACGGTGATGTTCGCCTTTACGAGGAGGAGATTGGAAAGATGTTCCCAGGGAGCCGCGTCGGTATTTATTTTAATACATTCAAACCAAAATGTCAAATCTCTTTTTATTTATTGCCTTTTTGCATATCATACTTTTCGATTCATTTACTTTTAACCCCAATTCTTTACAATATTTCACTATTGCTTTGTGTGTTCCTCTACATGTTATTGCTGCCAAGCCATCTGGTGTTTCATTATTACATATTATTGGACAATGTGTACCCTGCTTTTCTATTTCTTTTAATATGTCATCTAAAAAGAGGTTGAATAAAATTGCGCTTAATTTGTATCCTTGTGTTACCCTCATCCCATCCCCTTTGTTGCTTTATTTTTGGTGTATCTAACCTAACATGTTTTCTGTATACAACCTCTGCAATAATTCCATGAACTTCCTACTTACCCCCTTTTCCTATCAACTTGTTCCAAAGTGCCTCTCGATTAATGACAACAAATGCCTTTTCACAAAAAAATATGCATACCCTTCTTTTTTTACAGGCTAAATATTTATCCGTAATTTTTCTTATTATAAAAATGTTATCTTCAATGGATCTCCCCCCCCCCCCGAATCTCATTGTAATTCAGATAAATTTCCTTCTTTCTGGGCCCAATCTTGCAAGCATTTAGCTAGGCATCCCATATATACTTTCCCTATTACAGACAAGAGGCTGATGCCTATGTAATTCGCTGGATTGTTAATATCCCCCTTTTCCTTATAAATTCGCACAGTTACCCCCATTTTCCAATACTAGAGAATCTTTTCATCTTCTTTTATTATTTTATTATTTATTAACCAGCAATAATTTTCGTCCTTCTTCCTTCCTTTCTTCCTTTCTCTGCACAGCACACTTTCCAATATTCCCCTGGTATATTATTTATTCCAATAGCTTTATTACTTTGTAATTGTATAAGATGCTCATTTTACCCTATTTGATGATCTAATTTTCCCACTTAAATTATCCCAATGTTTTGCTTGTGTTGTCAAAAATTCCCCCCCAATAATTTCTTCCATCTACTGAACCCAGTAATGTTATTACTTACACTTCTCTCTTCTGGATACTATTTTCACTAATTTCCATATTCTGTTACTGTCCTTATCCATTGATGCTTTAGAAAAATTGCTTTCATTGAATTCTTAGTGTCTCGATTAGACACTTATAATCCCATCTAGTTGTTAGAAATTGCTCTTTTTCATAAGTCTCTTCTATTGGTTTCCATCTCTTTAACGTTCTTTCTACATTTTTCTTTCCCAGATAATAATACTCTTTATCATGCTCACTCCTTGCTCCTTCTGTCATCCTCTCCCTCCTCTCCACTTTGTTCATCAACTTCTAGCTGTGCCATTGCTTTGTCCGGTTTAACTTCTCCAATTAAGTGTATAAGTCTAAATTCTCCTTCACCAGATTCTAATTTTTTTGAAAATAAAGCTCTTCTCTCTTCTCGCCTCTTGAATTTTCTAAGGTTCTTCCCTGCACTAAACCATCAATTGTGTCATCACATTACTTCCAATTCATAATTTTGCTAATAAGGGCACATGATAGCTATTCAATATCACATTCAAAACCTTAATATCTTTATCATTATTAAACCTCTTGAACACAAGTAATCAATCTCATGTTGCCCATTCAGGTTAATGAACCTAAAATCTCCACTTTCAGCACCTTATTAACCCGTTACACATTATTAAATTAAATTATTGAACTCAGAAAAATATTACAATGTTTTTACCTACTTTGTGGTTATCTTGTATCTACTATATCTCTGTAAAATTGTTTTCCATTTCTTAAATCACGTGCACTTGCGATTACATATAATGATTCCTCACCAAACTTTGCACATAATCATAAAGTTAACTTCATTAAACTGCTGGTTTAAACACTCCATATTATTTTCTAACTCACTATATAATATGGATCATAAAAATCTGACGCCCCTGGCGGATTATATAACACTCCTATACTTATTTGTCTTTGATTGTCTCTTATATCACTTTGTCTGAACCTACAACCTTCTCCTCTTTTGCTTCCCGCTTCCCGTTCTGTTTTTTACAAACAACCCAGAAACTTGCCCTTTCCCCCTCTTTTTTCTCTTATTTCTAAGAAAATAATCAAAGCCATTTAAGCTTATCTCAAAACTATTCATTATCTACGTTTCTACCATTGCCACCATATGACCTATTTTCCTAATTTGGATATCTCCTTTGATTATTTTGTTTAATATCCCTCCCATATTCCAACATGCTACCGCCAGGTATCTTTCTCCCTAGTCTTCTGACTCTATATTATTTACCTCCACGAGTGGCCGAGGTAGTTATGGCGCGGACTCGTGAGCGGGAGGTCTGGGGTTCGACCGTCCTCCTTGACTGAGATTTTTTCAGGTTTTCCTCAGTCCTCATAAATTGCAAATGCTGGGGAAGTACCGTAAACTTAGGCATGGAACGTTTCCTCCCTTAAAAATAAATCCTTTCCCAATTTATCATTTCATCTCATATAGCACCAGTATCCATCGCCTGTGATGCCTCTGTAGCAAAAAAGGGAGGTAAACACTATTCATTCATTCATTCATCCACTCTTGCGCTAGCTCCCAATCTTCTCTTCTATCAGCTGTTTAGTCGGACTACATTCTTCACAGTAGATGACCCTCGTCCTTTCATCGCTGCCTCTTGTTCTTTTGTCTGCTGTGTAAATCTGACGTCACTTCCCTTATCTTCTACGTTTCTTCTCCTTTCTCCTACTTGACTAACTTGGCCTTAACGTATCTTGGCGTTGTCTCATCGTTTGTGATTTGTTATCTAGCTTCTTATCCAACCTCTCCTCCATTTTCTTTTCTATGTACTTCATTTCATTTAGATCCTCTGATGTTGTTTTAGCGATCAGTTCTTCCATCACTGGTCCCGGATTAGATTCTATACCACCAATTATTAACAGAATATGAACACTACCGTAATCCAACAATACACCATCTTACAACGTCTCTTGTCTGTTCACAAAAGTATTTTTAATAGTAATGGACGTTTTATGTATGTTTTAAGACACACTCAAATAAATACAACTGTCGCATGGACCTTGCGGCCGTACATGCTAATATCGTCCTTATAGCAATCAAAAGGGTCATACTCATACACACATATATACTTGCATATATACATACATGTATACATACACATATACCTACATACATACAAATCTACATGCATACATACAAATATACAAATACTTTGATATGTTTAAGTTTTCTATTAATAATTTAAATACAAAGATAAAAACATGAATGAAACCCTTACTCCTGAGCCCCCTTCCCTTCACTCACACCTCCGCTCCATCTTCTCCCTCTTCATTATGGCCCTTAACCTCCTTTGTCGGGTCTTCTGTAGAAACATTCCCAAATTGTGTGAATATCTCGCATACACCAACACTTCCCGGCAAATGTTCAAACTTCTATTGTAATTCCGAAATTGCGATGATAAATGCTTATTTATTGAAATCTTCGTTTCCTTGCATTCTGCCACAATATGCCTCCAGGTATCGCTTTCTCCGCACAAGGGCAACTTCTTTCCCAGAAAGCATGAACTGTTTTGTTTCCTTTCCAAGCTCCTAACCTGAACCACTTCTTTCTGCCGCAGATATCTACTAAATAACCCCCCCCCCCTCCTTCAATCCGGATGTATCGATATTTTTTTCTACGCATTGAGACAAAATATTTTGTCTATCTATAACTCGCAAATGTCTGTTAACTATTCAAAAGTATTTTATTATAAGAGCCGATTCTTAAGCAGTGGAATTTCTACTTCACATTTGTACGTTAACCTCACTCGCGAGGGCGTTCCTTCAACACGTTCGTTCGCAATGCACTCGCGCAAGCAGCATCTGTTTTAGTTAATAAGAAATATATTTTACAAAATAAAAAGTGAAGTCAATGCTATAATTCTCTAAATAGTGAAAATTGAGAATGAGAATTATTTAGTGTTCAGCTAGACCAATGCCAATTCATGCAACAAATTCAGATTTTTAGTAATTGTTTAGAACAAAACATTGTTAGTTGCAGGTGTAATAAACCTCAAAATGCTCAGCCAAGAAAAGAAAACATGAACCCACTTAACGTTTTTGTTTCCGAAAACCAAATGCGGCTTTTGAATTTCTTTCCATTATCTTTACTTTTCTAATGTATAACAATCTCAAATATTAATTTAGGAAAAATAATTTGCAAATATATTTAAAATATATCAGTAAGATACACGACTTTTCAAATAAACAACCGAAAGCTACATCATATGAAACTATTTACACTGAGAAGTATAAGAAGAAATATTAAGGAGAAAATGGGAGTTTACACGCTGGTGTACGGTTATAACCGGCCTTACACGATATGAAATTTGATGCTGAAGTTGAAAAGTTTAATAAATGACCTAATTTAAAAATCGATAATTATTCTCAAATGACTGAAAATAGCAGTAGTGCACACAATTCAAAATTTTAATAATATTTACGATGATTTACCTTAAATTTCACAATTTTCACGGAAGAGTGCAGGCGGTAATTCTAATGAAGTATATTACTGCTGTATATTGTGAAATTTTTAGCTTATTGAAATAAAATAATCAAGATCAGCAGAACATTTTTGTCCTTAAAAGTCGCTAGGATAATAAAAGTGGAAGCATAAGTATCACAGAGCATGATGTCTTAATAACGCAAATCCACAGCGTGTTTTATTGGTTTTTACCGGTAATTATTACCATTTATACTTTCATTTAATCACAAAAACACATACTAGTAATCTTTCAGCCTTACATCAAAGTATAAAACGGACAAATAACTTGCGTTGGGGGAGGGGGTGTGGAGGAGACGGAAGTCAATAAATTAGCGTGTACAGGTTCGAAAATATTCAATGCATAATCTTATAGGAAAGACAGAGAGAACGAAAAAAAACATTATTATTATTATTATTATTATTATTGTTATTCATTTTTTTACAATATAAATAGTGTCGCTTAAGCATAGAATGGTATTAAAAATAATAAGAACTTTTCTAAAATTCAAGAACTTAAGCTGGTAGTGTTTTGTTTCCATGTTCATCTGTAAAGTCTTTTGTTGTTTTATTTTATTAAGATTGCCGCCTTTTTGTTTAGTAGCTTTTGTTTCAAATTAGATATGACGTAGTGTGATTTAATTTAATCTTATTTAAGTAAGTTAATGAAGTAAATTATTAACCTACATACTGACAATATGCAGCAGTTTACGTGGTATGAATATGCAGATATGCACATGATATATGGGAAAGCTAGTGATCAACGTACAGATGCTCAGAGAATATACGAAAGAACATTTCCCAACCGACGTATACCTCATCATACCACTTGGGCCTTTGTACATGAGAGAATTCCACAGATAGACTCCGTTGAAATGAGCAGGCCAAAAGCAGGACTACATCTCGTTGTAGAAACCCAAGATTCGAGGATGTGACGTTGCTTAGATTTGATTATGATCCTATTACTTCACATGATTTGAAAATAGAAACAAATTTAAGGTCTATAGTTTACAGCGGGGAAAATGCAAAGTTGGCTCCACCGGGAGTTATGTTTCACAGCAAACTTGTACAACTTATCATTGTTGATTGTTTGATCTATTCGTGGATCTCGGTTTTGTATTAGTCTGATTTACAGAATACTTTTTATGCCTGGGATTCTTTTCTTTATAAATAATTCTATTGTTTGAGGAAAGTAACAATATTTTCATTGTTTTAATTTCATTATAAATACACAAAATATTGCTCTGACATATTTCTCTTAATGCTGATTCTGATATGCAGACATTATTAAAAATACTCTCAACAAATTATAGGATGGACATCAGTTCTTGGCTGTGAGTGAATTTTCTAGTAGAAGTACTGATGTTCATCTGACATATACTGTACTATTCTTCCAACATCTGCTCTCTTCTTATTATTGACTGGAACACCAGCTGCACCATATACATTTTGGCAAGACAGACACGTTACCTTTTGCTAACTTGAAAGAGTGAGTCCATCAATATACTGAAGTCCCTCGAAATATCCAAATTAATATTTTGTTATATGTTAGATGTTTATACTCTGAAAGAGAAAGTCCAGTATCACAATGAAGGCTGCCAAGATGAGAAATAGCTTTGGTTGTCTTCTTAAAATACATCGGCCACCATTTAGCTGCTCATGTGCCGTTTTAACATTTTCATTCATTGAGGCAGACCAGATTTCCCAGAGACAACACACATGTTCAGAAATGCCTGTTCACAAACACGAACTCTTCCGCAATCTAACAGCACATTAAATACGAATGACAATGTTCTTGTCTTCTCTTCTTGGCCGTCTTCTCTGTACTGGTTTACTCTCCATTATTTCTATTAGAAAGACATCTTGTTCATTTTTGGTAGATCCACTAGATCTTTGTGATAGAAAAACTATTTATTTGTGCACTTCAGCTGGCAGCTGTAATCAGAACTTGGTATCTTGGCGTTCATAACTCTATCCTTCCCAGTAACACACTCCGTTCCAGTTAAAGCTAAACGAGATCTTGTTCTCTTCCCATGAATATTTCGAATTCCTTTCCTCTTATTCATTCTTACAGATCCGCTTTTAGAATCATCCATTATAAACAGCACAAAAATAACAATAAAATTATTTGCTACATGCAGTTACCATAACAATAATAAATAACAATATTACCAACATACTTTATTAATCAAGAAAATAAATGATACTACCAACACAATAATAAAACAATGAGCATTCAAGGCCATCTATGAGTTGACAAGGGAAAATAGTGAAGGACTTATTTTCTTTTAAAATCAATGGAAGTTTTAATCTGGTATTTTCACAATTAATACGCAAGAATTTTCTCGTTTACTTTAATATATATTTAAGGACTGAGAAACCAAATACATATCTCAACTCATTTGTGCAAAAATTGTGCAGTTATTTCCTTTTTCAAATCACAGATTCAATTGAGCCCAGGAATTATACAGACTGGTTCAATATATTTGAACTGTTCTGCCTGATTATGATAGGTATCTTCAACTTTCAAAAGACGAATAAATTAAAGTTTGAAAATTAGCCTCGTCGTTTTACCTTTGATCCTATTTAAGAACACATTAGATTCATATTTATCTGTGCTTTTCACCGATGAGGCAACTTTTGGGCAAGAAATAGTAGATCATATTATGCCTTGATTTACTGGGATGACCAGAAAGGCTTAAGCGTTAATATTTCAGTTGCATATCTTGTCACAACATATCAATAGAAACATCTGTTTGAAGTATCTACCAACACTTCCTGAATTACTGGAAAATGTGCTTTTAGCAATAAGAAGAAGAATGATGACGCTCTAGCGTATTTTTCTCAAAGCGTTCGAGAATGTCTTAAGAAAAGTTAGTGTAAGAAACTGTATTTGTCTGAAGATATCCTTGCTTAAATTGTAGCTGCAGCTGGTGAAACAAGTGAACATCAAGAAATGATTAAACAAGTCAGATAGTGAATGTTTTGTAGGTGTAGATTATGAATTAAGGTGAAGGACAGAATTCTGAGCACCTCTAAAGTATAATTACAGTATATTATAATGTTTAATATATTCTATAATATAAACAACTAATATTAGAATTAATTTCAAGCATCCACTGTTATTTTTAGTAATATGTTATTAATATCAGTCAAACTTGTGTGCAATTACTTCGGTTATTAAGTTTTTTTATTTTAGTTTATTTGAATTTTTTTTATAAAATCAATTAATATGTACTTCATTTACTATAATCACAGTATACTTGTGCTGACCTGCATAATTAAATGAATACTCAGGACAAGAAAATGATGTAAGTAAATTAATTTGACTATATTTTGAAAATTAATTTCACTATTTTGTTTTATTTATTTGTATATTTTTTGCTCAAAGGAAACAAAATGTAATAAAACATTAATGAGCAATTAATAAAAAAAATCATTTACACAAAATTGGCAAGTGAACAGAATTAATGAAAAACCCCCTACGAATAATTACAGAAAAGTTAGGATACATGTAGGGATTTAACCATACTTTGCGGGAAAATGTATATTACAAAAACATTTATTCCCATTAAGTCTATCTTCCCTTCAATTTGCCGGTTCGCATTTGTGTACGTTTATTTATTGACTTCCGTCTTCCCCTCTGAGGTGAAATTTTGTATGTTTTATACTTTTATATATATCTGAAAGTTTACTAGCATACATTTTTGTGATTGAGCGAACACATAAATCGTTGGAATTTTATATCAAATAGCGGTGGAAAAGGGGGGGAAAAAAAGAAGAAAAAAAAAGAAAGAAAGAAAGAAAGAAAGAAAGAAAATGGGACATTTAAATGCTTACAAAGGCTTCAGTCAGCAAACGAAGTCAGTGATGATTATATTTCTACAAAGTGCGTTTTTGTCCAATTTTTGGACATTTCCATTCCTTGCATTATTATATTCACATCGTCTTTCCGCATTTAGACTTTCACTCTGTCGCTATAGTGCTTGCTGTTTCTTTATTCTGCCTATACAGATCGAGATAATTTTCTTTCATTGTTGCATAATCCGTAAGCTTTCAAGAGTCATTTCACATTTTTCTTCAGTGACTTTCAGTTTTGGAGTTTACCAGAATCTTCTCCTATGTCCTCATAACTTCGTCCTCCTCCATTGCTAACGCTGTTTATTTTTTTTTCCCCCGGGGGCGATGGTTTGCTTATGAAAGAGATGGCATCATATCTTTGCGCCATTATTTTTCGTTTCATGGTCCTACATTCTTAGTAATCCTTTACTCAAATATGAAATATTCCATAAGTTCAGAAACTTGGGAAAGAGAAGTTAATTGCAATAATAATTATAATTGCGAAAGGCATAGCTAAAGAAAAATTATATACGTCAAAAATGCATACCAAGGCCTAAAGACAAAAATTGGAACAGTATTTGAGGTTAGAAAAAGCAAAATGCCATTACGTAAGACTTAAAACAAGAATGTTATTGTATGTTCTCCGTATTCCTTATTTTCAAACAAATTTCAACTGTTTAGGAAAAGGATAATTTTGGTGGAATATTAGAACACTGGAAACATAAAAAGTTAGTACATTTCAACTATCTAGAATATAGGAACAAAGGAAACCATACAAAATAAAATGAGGTATACAAACTTAGTCAGTATAGGAATAAGAAAATATTAACACAACCTGAAAATTCACGAATAAAGTAAACACATGGTAGATAGAACATTATTAGACAGCAATGGGAAAAAGAAATTGCAGCAGATCTATAGTTGAAAACATTGAAATGCACGTCTTTGGATGCTAAAGCCCGATAGGAAGCTGATGAATCAGCTGAAATTTCTGCGCTCTGCCCAAATGTTGCATGCACTTCACAAATATTAATCCTTTCTTGAGATACGATGTTTTACTGATGAAACCATAACACTAAGACTACATTGACTACCTTTCAGAAGCACGGATTTACCTGAAAACAAACTAGATCATGGCCAATAGCAATGTATTACAACGCTACTGTAAACGTTCGACACAGCTACAATCTTGGGTGTTTGTATAGAATATTCGTATATTTTTCCAAATAACCACCACACTGCGATAAGGCTATGGGATGCCTTTCATTCTGTCCATACATTATTTTACAGGAAGAGGAACGGACGTTATAAAACTAATGTTACACTTGCCAGCTTTGGAATGGTTATAACTTCATGCCTTAGATTAAATTAGATTACCGATCGAGCGATTCAACAAAGTTTAATCTCTCAGTATTTGCTCATTTACCATGGCTATAGCAGCACCTGGAACTGTTAAAAAAAATAAATAAATAAATAAAAAGGAATATACTCGTAATATATAATAAAAATAAAATGATTAACAATTTCATTTCAGAGCTGACGAAGATTAACAGAGAACTACCTTTGTTTTCCTGTCTCAGACTGGAACACTCACTCCCTTTCCGAAACTGTAAATTCTCTCAGAACCAAATCCTTTGATGGTCATCTGTGATCCATGGTTTATTTGCAATCAGCAGATATATGTATTAATACATGCGAGTCCTTCAGATACTACATAAGTTTAAGTCAAAGCGGAGATCGCAAAAGACTTGCCAGGCTATAAGCCCCCCATCTTCCTCGATGCCATTAGCTCAAGAGACGAAATTGAATGAAAATTGATAGAGCCGGTTGCGACCATTTTAGATCCATGGCTAGCAATAGTAGAGGAAAGAGTACAATTAATAAAAGACGTCGGTTTACGTTGCGTGCTTAAAGACAAAAATGAGTGGAAAGTGCTAAGGGCAATATGTTAAAAAATAAGAATAAAACAACCACCTGTGTTCCTCTAGGAAGTTTTATACTGAGATTGGCATTGAACAATTTCGGCCATATTTCGTATTGTTTGTATTAATATTAGTCGAATGTACCTTAGATCACATTCAATAGCATTTCTGAAATCTGTAAATAAATAATTGGTTCAGAAACCTTCACAATTTTGAGGTGCATTTCAAAAGTACTGGCCGATCGCCGATAAAACAAAGATGGCAGCACTCGGGCAGAGCGCAGGTTCATTAGCTTTCTATCGGGTATGTTGTTACCGGTTTATTGTGGTTCGTCTTTGCGAGATATTGGCTCATAAGGGCAGCGAGAATAAGCAATTTCGCTTGTTGTGAAGTCCGTCTGTAGATTCGATTTCTCAACACAGAAACTAAGAATTCTGCGGAAATTCATGGTGATTTGTCTGGCTTTTATGGGCCAAGTGTAATGAATGAAGGAAAAGTCAGGCAATGGGAGAAGTGAGAGGCTGTGTTCGAACGGATGACCTACAAAATTTCGAGAAAATAGTCCTTTTACAATTGGCGCCATTACAAAGGCATTTATAGAAATTTCAACCAATACTTTGTTCAAAATTGTGGCCTAAAACTTAAATAACGTAAACTGTGTGCAAATTGATGTCCTAAAATTACTATAGCGTACAAAATTGAAAGGATGGAAGCTGCGTGTGCATTTTTGGATTGGTACCAGAGAGGAGATGAATTCTTTCTCTTATTGTGATTGGTGATAAAACACAGATCTTGTGCATCAATGTGGAATCAAAACAACAATTCGTGGCGTGGCGCAATTCAATTTCACCACAAAAGCGAAACATTTAGGCAAACGTCAAAACAGAAAATTAAGATCCTGTTTCTTAGGGCCAATTTTTTTTTTGGGGGGTGGTTTACGGAGCTAGAAACAACCATTACAGCGCAAGTTTACTAAGAAACGCTTTCCAAGCTGGGGAGCGCCATTCAAAACCTAAAACGTGGGAAGCTGTCGTCAGAAACTTGTTTTCCTATGACAATACATGTCTACAAACAGCTGTCAGAACTGTCAGCAAAGTTGAATAATCTCGATTGGAACATAGCTCAGCTCGCATCCAGTTATTTCCATTTCTGAAAAGTTGAACGACAGCGAAGAACCAAAAGCGGTAGTGTTAAAGTAATTTAATTCAGACGGCGGTTTTTATGCATAGGACATCCAAAAGCTTGTCTCTCGCTGCACAAAGTGTTTGGAAAGGAATGGTGACTATGTATTTTGTTGATTTGGTTAATTTACGACACTTTTTAACATATCAGTCATAAGCACTCCATTCAATTCAGGGCGTGAAACAACCGATAAACTTTGCTCAGAGGCCTTTTCTTTTACAATTGCGGCTCTAAGACACGGGACCCATGGCTTTACTTCCCTTTCGAATGAAGCCATCTTACGGATTTTTACGTCCGAAAAAATCCATCGACCCTGGTGAGATTGAATACGCCATCTTGGGTCTACGAGTTTGACTATGTAGAAAAGTAAAGACAGCATATGTGTAAAAACAATATTTATTTTCAGTAATTTTTATATTCAATATTTTGCGCTCCGCTATGATCTGATCGGTAGTTTTCACAACGGTCAAACTGTTATTTTTTCCCCTTATTTTTTAAATTTGTTATTCTATTGTTTTCTGAAAACCTATGACGATTTTGTTTATTAATGCTTAAGATATAATTTTAACGAAACTTTTGGATATACTTTTATTGTGCAAGCTACATTAAGGCTGTGGTAATTTCTGCTAGCACAAATGTATTTAACTTCCAGAATACAACTCCAGAGTACAAAATCTTCCAGAAATAATTCAGAATACGCTTATATGAGCTTTCAATGGAAGTTTGACTTATGCATTTAATAGCTCTATGCAGTGAACTGGGAAATACTGAAGGAACTGCGTTAACTTCAGCTATCACAGAGATATTTTGTTGAATAAATAAACACACTACACCTGCAAATTTCGTTTTTCTTGTTCCCAATAACTTGACAACTTCTAACTGAAACACAGCATGCGAATCTTACGACCTCGTCATACAGATGCGCGGGCTGGTTCAATTTTCGCTTGAGCAAATCAAGGCCACTTGTGAGAATAGTTAGTACAATTACATCTTTGAACTATACATTTAAATGGACACTACCAGAAAGTTTGAACAAGCCAATGCTCATTACACATTGCTTTTGATTATTTGATTATGTAACCATTCTTAGTTTGTTTAACACTGCTTTTTATTACTGAAGAATCACAAGCGATGGGCACTGATAAACTCTTATACATGAGATGAAATGGTAAATTTGGAATGGAATTGTATTGTAGGGTGCTTGGGGATTTAACAAAATCTTGATAAAAACTCAGTCAGGAGAGGGCGATCCTGTCGCTGCTATAGAATAACTCTATACAACTGCTGTCATATGTAATTGCAACTGTTATTATCAATGATTCCGTAGCATAGGAGCTAGTTGATAATCACATGCTCTATTCCAATATGAAACTCACCAGATACTGTAGAATTTCTCACGTACATGTCTCTTCTGTTCCTCGCTCTTCCTTCGATATTGCAGTCGTCTGCATTCTTCGGTACTCAGGGGTGGTGGAAGTTGTTTGTAAAACCCTGCACACATACATACACATACTCCATGACTTCGTCCATATCAGTACCAGAAGAGCCACGGCAGGAAAAATACATCACAACATTACAATATTATACGCTAATTACTTTTTTGCATACAGAATAATAAAATTTTTGATAAAAACATTGCTTTCAAGGCAATGAGAGATACAAGTATTGCTTCTTAAAGCCGTTCTAGTTATATTTTCAATTAAAGCTATTCATAAGGAGATAGTGAAATAACATTGTCTAGAAAGCAAGCTTATTACACTTGAAATATAATGGGTAAATATGTGATATTACATTATTAGGACACTTACATAATACAACGTAAGACAACGTAAATGACACTACTTTTAAAACGTAAACTGAAGGAAATTTGTGCACATTACTAATCAATTTTTATTCTACATTTAATTATGTTATATTTAATAACAAGATTTTACCAACCATGCAGGATACCGTTATCTAGACCTATTTAGAAGCTTTGAAATCGCATATTTAGTTTTTAAGGACCAAGTGTGCTGTAGCTTTTGATGCAATATTTTATTTCTACCTATCATTACCTGCGGGTGGGGTGGGAGGGGGACCACCTGCTTTCGTTTGCGGTTAGGAAAAAAATTAATTCTTAAGCTTGCTGCAAAATCTGTATTAATCACCATGAAATGCTTTAAACACATTATTATAACCACTAAATATATGAAATGATAAACTTTAACACAAATGTGACATAAAACAGTAATACAGAATGCATTTTATAATTGAAGCGAAAATATTCTGCGGCTGTACAACTAAAGCTTAATGTTCATGTTTGCCGCCTAAAGGACAAGGATTAAAATTCTACTATGGCAACAATTTATTTACTGGAAATACAAACAGTATATTTCTAAAAGTTATTGCCCTTTAATGTGGACACCGGCAATGTGTGAAATCCGTTGCCAGCGAAGCAGAAGAGTAGGAAGCAATTGGCAGCCCCTATTCTGTTGATAGATGAAAAAGAGCGGGTTGCTCCCTGAAGAATTTTCCGGACTGTTATGAACAATGTCATGAAGTGGTTTCTTCACTTTAGGAATCCACTCCAATTCGCACAAGCCTAAGTCAGGTGAGTACGGTGGATGGCAAAATACTTCCCGATTCCATCCATTTACAAAGCAGCCATATTTTGCGCTGCATGTGCATCCAGCACTATCACGCAAATAGTGGGTTTTGCAAAAATGTAGCAAAAGTTGACTGCAAATTGTGTTAAAAAACGAACAATTATATTGATCTAGGACCATTATCTTATTTCGGTACAGAACATGCCCGCAAATTTATACCACGTAGTTTATATTTCCTTTTGAAAGACGGCCATATTTGATTTTCTCCAAGTTCAAAGAGACAGAGTATAATTTGCTGTATAAAACTTAGCTAAGAGGAAACCTATAAAATATGACAATTTTTCTGAAACATCTTGGTCTTTTTTTTCTTGAGTAGTGTTTAACGCCCGTTTTTACTACTGAGGCACCACAGGCGGTGGACACTGATGATACATGAAATGAAATGATAAATTGGGAAAGGATATTTTTTTTAAAGGAAGGAAGCGTTCCAGGCCTAAGTTTAGGTACCTCCCCGGCATTTGCCAGTTATGAAGACTGAGGAAAGCCTGGAAAAAAACCCAGTCAGGGAGGACGGTCCTGGCGGGATTCGAACCGCAGACCTCCCGCTCACGAATCCGTGCCTTAACGACCTCGGCCACCCGTGGGGGTACATCTCGGCTGGTCAGACATGAAGCTAATACTAAATTCATTGAACAATGGGATGCTGTTAAACTTCACTTAAATTTGGTTAAGTCTAAAGAAAAATGCTGTATGTGAACAAAGTCACTAATGTAATTACGTCATTTCAGGCGAAAACTTCAGTCCATTAAAATTGCTGGAAGATTTAAATTATTAATGTTAATACTACTGATGTTGGTTCCTACAAAGAGAGTACAGCTGGTGAATAAGTATAGTCTTTCCGTTTTTAAGTTCAAGGACGTTTTAATGGCTCTCAGATTGGATTTTAGATATCCCTTTACGGAAGCATGGACATATACACATTTAAAAGTTATCAAGGCAGATGCGATGAATATTTCATCTGTTTATGTGGAGAGCTTAATTTACCTGAAAACATACCTTTATAATAAATCAGTAACCTGCCCACACAAGCATAACTTCTCAGGTCAAACCCAATATCACTGATTTTGTAGGATTTAAGATCGGTGGGATTATTTTATTTAAAGGCGCACTTTAACGCCTTTGGTAGATAGCGTCTCATCCAATTCATGGCATGATGCCGATAAATTTTACTTTATTTACTTTACTTACAGTCTTTTTATGTGACGTAAATCTTAAGAAGCGGGATAAGCGGGATCAACGATGGTAGTATGAGTAGAGACGTAGCCGGATGGATTAACGTTGATTCTGCCGTTAGGTTCGTTAGTGTCACATTTAATCCTTTTTGTGGGAAAGGTGAACTTTTAATTCAAGCGGGTAATTTGATCCAAGCGGGTAGGCTATGTAAATTCAGCTCGTTAAATCGAGATTTGATTTTATTTATTAATATTACATACACATATTGGCGGGAATTTGAACTACAGTGGTACGGAACTACATGACGAAGGAGAAAATAAGAACTACAATGATGGTGAGGAATTTAAATGATGGCGATAAAAAACGGAACTAAAATGACGGTGAGTATTTTAACTACAGCGTGAATAGAACTTGAATGACAGAATTAAGATATACATGATGTAGGCAAAATTTTGACTAAAACTTCTCAAATTGTGTTTGTTGATTTGCAATTTTTGAGGTGGTGCAGAGAAATGGCGATTTCTTATGATTTAACAAAAGATAAGCAACATATTTTTTCAATTTGCTCAATGCGCCGAGATAAACCTACTACACTCATTTACTACATATACCTAGTCTTTTACAGTGATATCTGCGCTCTTTGTACAGGTGTTTTACCGAAGCAAAAATCTTGTACTTTCCATCTTGAAATAGTTCTATTATTTGAAAACAGGAATTTTTGTGTGTTAAGGAGGGTGAAAGAGTATTCGATACATAAAAGATGGGTGTTACATGTCAAAGCACACAGAGTGGTTCTGAATTGGCCATAAGTTGTAGCTGCTTATGCTTGCATTATATTAACAGAAAAATACACATGAATAGGAGTGTCGGACATGCGTCTTGCTATGTGGCAGGCAAGCGCGAACTGACCATATTTTCACATTGGTTGGAAACAAATTTGTTCATTGGATAAAGAGGCATTTTAAATGGCATGTTTCACTATTAGATGTGTAAATACTAGTTTTAATAATAATGGGCGATCTTTAAAATCTTACATATTCTGAGTTCAAACTAGTGCAAACCATATAGTTTTCTATCTTTAGATGGAAATGCCGATCTTACTTCCCTACTTCCTGAAGTAGGGAGAGACAATTCACGTTCGTTATCTAACATTAGCAAGGTAGAAAACGCTTATTGACAGGATGCAGGGAGGGTGCATTCACGTTCGTTTCAAACTGATTTGTTCACGTCCGTTATTACATTAGCAGGACAAGAAGTTGAAATACTGAGATAAATAGCCTTGTTAGACCAAGTAGTGTTTGTGCTGTGCTTCAAATCTTGTTAGAAATTTATTTTTCATTCACTTCATTAAATTTTTGTGCTTCTGTGTTAGCAGCTATTTAAAATTGTTATTTATATTGCGTAGTTAAATATTTTGCCATTTTTTAAATACTTCAAGTTACAAAAAATACTTTGGATGGCGATAATTGAAATCAAATTTTTTATCATTGTAAAACATTTAATTTTTTCAAAGCAATTTTATTAATTTTCAAACGCTATGTTGACACTTTTTAAGTAGTGTGGTGAAGTGTTAATTTAGAACACCGAGAGAGTATTGATATATGGAAACATAAAAAAGTAAATGGAAAGTCTTGACACTTGCAGAACTCTAGCGGAGAAAATTGGAACTGCATAGTGACAAACATTACATTACTATGGTATGAAACATTGGAACTATAATATACCTGCTGGTGAAAAACGAAACAATTTTTGTTTAAATTTGAAATATATTTTTTTTCTTTTAATTTTACACTCTACAATCTGATTTACTTTTTAAACAAAAAGTTTTACGCGTAGACAATGTTTTATGTACTTTTACAAACGAAATGTTTCACTTTCAATGTGCTAACAAAAAGGCTTTTAAAAGAAGTACTTTAATTTGATTCACTTTACAAACAAAATGTTTTTCTTTTAGCAGTAAACAATATTCCATTTTGTTCACTTTGAAATATAAACGTTACTTCATTTGGCCAACTTATTGTTTTATTTTTAACGCGCAAACTATTGTTGATTTCCTTTCTTTCACTTAGCAATCTGAAAGTTTTTCGCTTTTAAGGCGATAACAAATATTGATGTATTTTTTGTAACTTTAAGAATAAAGACCAAAAAGACAAGATATCACAAGAGGAAGTGACAGGGAAAAAGGAATGTGAATATCACTTTAAACGAGAAAAGCTATATATGTTTAAAGTGGTAAATTTTTTGCTAACGCATACAGTTTCTTATGTGTAAGCAAAAACGACTGGGTGTAAAATAACATATACGAATATATTATTATTTTCAGAATATAAACTAATATTAAAAACGTAAAATAAAAAATATGATGAAAATTATGAAAAAAGAAGCACGTTGTATTAGCAGCCCTTTTCAAAAATTCATCTATGATTTGCGTAGTTAAATATTTCATAAACATTTATATCCCATATCCCATATCCCACAACCGCATTGAAGAAAACATGGTCAGAAATATGCCACTGCAATATTTCATTATTCAAAGGAACAACAACAACAACAACAACAATAATATTAATAATAATAATAATAATAATAATAATAATAATAATAATAATAATAAACAGGATTTTCATGTAAGGAAGATTGAAGAAATGTGACACAAATAAACGCATCGTTATGCAATATTGATTAGTATTATTTTAAAATAAATATTATTTTAATACTAAAATATAAGTTCAAGCTCCGAATGCTCTGAGGTTACATTTAATTTGCAAATAACGAAAGATAAACGTAATAATTTTACAACATTTAAATAAAATTTATAAGGAAAATGATAAATGGGTAAAAATGATACTATAAGCACAACACCTGAGAAAAACTACTCAAATTGCATATATCGCGCTTTTATTTAATTTGTACATGAAATTATAAATACCTTTATTTAAAGGAATAGGATGAACAACTGCATTAAACAAATTCTTCGTTGGATAAATGAACAATTATTATTACAATGCATATTTATTGTTTGATTCTTTTTCAAGAATTTTTGGAAAAAATAGACTGTAATCTAGATTATTGTTATTTTAAAAATACAGTAGCATATAAAAAGTATGCTTAAAAATATGAAAATATGAGACACATTAAAAATTACAGGCAATACATACACAAGAATACTTAACATGATTTTAGCTTTTAAAAATGTATTGAATAATTATAAAATCGCATAAACCCATGAAGTTAGTTGTGTAGTTTACCGCGCCTCCGCCACTGTAAACGAGAGGTTCAGCAAACAACTTAAGTCGTATCTCATCGCATTTGGATATGCAAAAGCAACAAATATTTCTCGTTCGTTGTAAACAACATTGAGCTTCTAGGAAGCAGCATGCTGGGTTTAGGTTCGTTGTAAAGCTTGAAATATTTAACGACAGGAAGCAGGAGTGAGAAGTTTTACGTCCGTTGTAAATATGTTTGAACATGCAAAGACCTTATCTACAAGAAGCAGTGGAGAGAGATTTCACGTCTGTTGCACTAGGCTTAAACTTACCAAGTTCTTATCGATAGTAAGTAGGGGTTAGAGATTCATGTCCGTAAGAAACAGGTTTGAACTTGGGGGAAGTTGTTCTTTGCTTACAAACGGCAGTATTGCTTATGATAAATGAAGTATAAAATGCTAATGCCCAGAGAGAACTAGTCAGCATTAGTTGAACTGGAAATAGTGGTCTACTGGCTCTTGATTTACGTAGTTAAATATGTTTATATTTTAACAACTATTTTTAAAGTTTTATTTTGGATTTACGTATTACAATGCTGCTTTGATTAACATAGTTAATGTTTTATCTCTTCTAATCGATCAACATGCAAAAGCGCTTGCAAAACATGAATTGCCAATGCAATTAATTCTTAGAAGACGAATCGCTACATCAGGAGAGTATGCCGTATATTTACGCCTTTCACCTTTTATTTGTAATTAAAGAGCATAGGCAGAAAATTAATTTTATTCCAGCTTTTCGAAATATATATTACTGTGAATTTGATGCTCGAGGTTTCAGATCAGGAACAACATATTTCTAACGTGCTTGAAGAAGTTTTGAATTTTGGAAATGAAAATCTGTTCAACAATAAACCTATATGCTTGACCATTCGTGATACCACGCTACCCGCGCAAGAAAGTAAATGTAGCTTACATTTTGAACGCCGCTGATCGATCTTAATGTCCACAATGCACGCATTTACGGGATAGAAAAAAGTAATTAAGAGAAAGTCGGTCAATCTAACGCAATCCCTTGCCCTGCCCTAAGGGATTAATAAGCCACTCGCTTGCGTGACATAGTGGTTCCGTAATTGAATAATAGGCATTTGACGCTCTCGTTGATGTTAAGACACATTTTAGCTTTGAAAATATAATAAATGGGGGAACAGGATATGGCCGGAAATAGATAACTCTACTATACAGGGAAAAATTATTTACAACTTAAATAAAATTTATTGAACACTAATTGCAATATACAATGAAGGTGTTAAATGAATTCAGCTTAGAAAATTCAACCTCTGTTTAACGCAACACAAATAAATATGAACATTTCTCCAATAAATATACTGTAATGGATAAAACTCTTAACAAATAATTATTCTAGCACAAATATTTCAGAAATTCTCCAACTTAGACAATGAATAAAAGCCTTTCAATTCTGCTCAAACTTTACAAACCATGTAACATATTCCTTTTTAAAATACAAACTCCCCTTATGTTAACAAATTACACAAGGAAATTTTAAGCCATTACTCAAAGTGTAATTCATAACTTTACAACAAAATATGTTAAACACCATTTTACCTATGTCACTGTGTTTAACTGTGGGAGAAGGCTTCAAGCCTAACAATTTGGAGCAAAAAAGACAACTGCCTACTTATCCCAACACCCCGAAGCCCACACAATATTCAGAACAAGGGACAGAGAGCAGGCCAGCCAGCATGTATGTATGCTTGCAAAGGAATAAAACGCTGGGAAGTAAAAGCAAAATAAATAATTTTGCTTGATTAAGTAATACTCGTATGATTTATTAAATCGGTGCCTAGAATCATTTGGCAAGTTAAGCCAGGCCATACATGAAAGTTAAACTTCCAAGAATAAAATGCTGTTTTAACTGACATAACAACGCTGTAAATTTAATTAAATTGTTGTCAACTAACAGTAGTAAAAGCCACATAAGACACAAATAAGGTAGATTCAACAGTAGTTTAAAATTTATGCAAATCGATTATAAATTAGGGGAATGTTACTTCCAGAATCTTTAATGCTAAGGCTGACATCTTATTCAATAACCCCGGCATAAAAAACAATTTCGCTTCATTACAAAGTTGTATGTTACCTGGCATAGTCGCGGAAAATAAAGCGATCTTCTCACAACTCTAATCAGGAAGTTGAGAAAGAGAAGAAGAACAAGAACAAGAACAAGAAGAAGAAGAAAAAAGAAGAAGAAAAGAAGAAGAAGACTTAGACTCTATGGAAGCAGCAGCTCTCTGGTTGTTTAAAATACATATAGCTGGTAAATTCTTAAAACAATGAATCTATACATGCCCTGATTTCCTACAATACCAACACCAGCACGACCTTTTGCTTATCTAAACGAAAAATATCGCATGATATTCTGCAGATGCCTGGTTGTCAATAGATTGCAATCGTCTTATTTAAATCGTAAGGTTAATGGCGGAGATAAGCCCAAAAATAAGGCTGGAACTTAAGAAGGATTGACATTTAGGCCTATATTCTTTCCTCTTTCAGCATCGGATTAACAAAGCACATAAAGCTTCCGAGACCTCTCTAATACCATTGAAAAAAATAAAAATAAATAAATAAATAAAATTTACCCGAGCTTTGTGTTTGCTGTTTGCTCGCAAGTAGGTAGTTAATTATACAACGAAGGTGGAAGTTATTATGAAATGTTTCCTTATGACAACGGTTCCAGGAAATTTCATTATTATGTATTCTATACCATAGGCAGTCAGGAAACCGCTACAGCCTGTTTCTTTAATCTAACAGTAAAAAACTGGAACATTTGTTCCGTTGTGGTAGTAGACGTAACCTATAATTCACCTATTGTGTGTTGCCAAGAATTTGATAAAAGCGCAAAACTAATTAAGTAACAATTACTAATGCCAGTGCAACGACCTGTCATTACTCACATTTTGTTCCCGAGCGAAACATTCTACACAATGTTACTCACTTGAGAGTCAAAATTAGGGCCTTTATCTTTTATATCATAAAAATTCCTGATTGAGGTGTCAAAACCCAAATACACTTTATGTAATTGAGCTAATTTCACGTTATTCAGAAATTCCCCTTTGATTGCTCGGCTCTATGATTCTAATAAAATAACCGAGGTTTGAATCGTCGTAATTTATTTGGTGTAACTCATACGTTTACACAATCAGCAATAAAGTGTAACTCTACAACTTACTCCCCACCCTTTGGTATTCGCCCATCTGTCGCTTCTGTATTACACCAAAACTCGGGTACGTGGCCTGTTTTCACCTTGGCTTCGTTAGGGTAGCAAGTTCGTTTACCTAAGCGCAAATGTAAATTCGTAAAATAATAAATATTTAAGCTGAAAGTTACGGCAACTTTATGTTACCGTACATTGGGTAATCCGAACATAATTTTATAATGATGAGTACGTAGATATGTTCTTAATTTAAGGTGACCGTCTCAAAATGCGATGCCTCTGACCGATGGTACTAGCAAAATTTCCTGGGAAACGGGCACCGAACCGCAGAACCGCTATATTAACAGTGCAGAGAGTGCGGCATACAGTCGAGGAAAAAAGCTTAAGCAGAGAAAGAACGTTTAAGTCTTCGGTATACCACCAAGGATGGCCGAGGTCGTTAAGGCATGGGGTCGTAAGCGGGAAGGCCTAGGATCATCCCACCATGTCCATCCTTCCTCACTGAGATTTTCCTCAGTTTTCACAAATGACAAATGCCAAGGTGTTACCCTAAATCTAAGTTTCTTCATAACAACCGCTTTTTTTTTCTTAAATAAAAAATCCTTTCCTTGTTTTTCATGTCATCTCAAGTATCATCAGTGTTCACTGCCTGTGATGCTTCAACAATACAAACAGCCTCAAACATTATTAAAAAATCTTGGGTACGAAGATCCTAGCGACAGTACTTGAAAAATGGTTAGCATGGGTTGGTGTATCCCATTAGACTAGAAGTGCTTCCCTCCTCACGCCACCGGGTACACGGCATAGTCACTCTCCTTTGACTTTTCGTAGATCGGTGTCTTATTATTTTAGACCACCCCCTTTCATCAATGAAAGTTGAAAACACAATTAATCAACAGGCCTTTAAAATAATTATTGTGACAATATCATATATAATAGCTTTTCGTGCTCTCTGTCTATCTTTTCCCATTGGTTCTTGTAAGAGAGCCCCGATTTTCCACGAATAGTTTTGGCAACTATGTCATTTTTACCTTCCATAACAACCATATCTGATATGAAGAAAATCCCCAACCCTTTCGCTAGTACACTTTTTAGCAGTAATTTGCGGTAAACGTGTGAACAGGAGCCCACAGTGATTGCATAATTAATCCCTACATGTTTCCCCAGCTACTAACCGAAATTAGGTTATTGGCATTTTTACAAGAATCGTTGCTGGAATTACCGGCAGTTATTACCGTATACAAAAGGGTGCCTTGCCGCATATTATCTGTGAACAATTATAAATTCGATTATGAAGCAGAACAAAATCTGTAATTAAAAGCAATACAGAGTATTTCATAAGACCTGCAAAGGCATAATTTCATTGATAAGTAATAGATGTTATCCCCGTGTTTGTGAATGCTTTAAATCGCTTGCTGGTGATGGCTTAACATTTTGGGTTTGATGTGGAGACTTTATTTTGTAATGTTCGCACTTTTTGTATACTGGTGGAAAGAAAGTATTACATTAATTCAAATCATTTACAGGATGCGTATCGGTGAACATATTTGGTTAATTACTAATTGGTTTGTGACGTTTTTCGACAGAATGATGACCACCTGCAGAGAGTGGGGTTCGCGACTTACTACCTGCTAGCACGCGGTACTTCACATACCAAGAAATGGTAAACAACGGTACCGAATTATGTGACATTGAAACTCAAAATGTAAAATTAAAAATATCCGCCATTATTACTTTTCCTATTAACTTTTACAACATTAAACTATCGGGAAATAAGGTGAAAAAAACCATGTACTCTAAATTATGTGTAATTTTATTCATTAAGCATATACACTGCTACGACGCAATATCATTTCAAATAAGCCCAACATATTTTTATTTCATTTGGAATAAAACATATATTTAATACTTAGAAATTAATTATAAAATAATCTATTTCCGAGCTTTGTTGGTCATGGTGGTCTAGCGGTAATCCTACTTGCTTCGTAGACCCAAGATCGCTGGTTCCATCCAAGCCAGGATCGAGGTTTATTTCGGGCGTAATCACCCTAAGTATGGCTACCTTCGGAAGGGAAGTAAAGTCGTGGGTCCCGTGTTGTAGATTTACGGTATGTAAAAGAGCCTCAAGTTTGAAAGAAGAGATCCCTGAGCAAAATTTATCAGTCGTTTCAAGCCTTGAACTGTACGGGATGCTGATGACTTGAGATGTTAAAAAGCGTCCACAAATAAACCAAACCAACAACAATTCCCGGGCATTGAGGCCGTGCTCTTTTGGTACAAAATATTTATACCGATTTAACATTTGGTCAAGCGCTGTGGCGAACATCATCATAGGAATAAAATGAATGCAGTTATTTGTCTTTTGACTTTCTATGGTTGTTTCTTGACGTGAGACTTCGTTGTCAGCAGTTGAAAGTAAAAGTGTGACATCAAAGGGAAGACGGGAGATATGTCTACCTGATCGTCAGTTAGAGTGATTACAAGTTCGGTAAGAGCTGGAATACAGCCCGACTTGATTTGAGTCTTTTTTTCATTAACGTCACACGGTTTAAAAAGATTTTCATTGCTCCACTGTGAAGTCTGCTATAATAATGTTAGTAGTGCCGGGAACCTTGGTATCTTCTTAAAGCATACTATGATTATTGATAATGTATTCATTAACAGCAACCATAGGCTGTGTGGTCACTAGACCATGGCCTCAAAACCTGGAAATAACAGTACTCCTACCTGAATACCAACGTACATATCCAAAACATGACTTATTTCTGGAAATGATTTTCAATATAATGTTTATAGATATTTATCGTAACGCCATTATTTGCTTTACATCTCATTCCATTATGCTTGCTATACTCTAGCAAATATTCTTATATTGCTACGTATTTCCTTAGCAGTATAAAATATGCGCTTTCTGACGGTTTAAATGCTTTCATGTCATATTTATAAACTCCGTTTTTCATAAGTAAAAATTAAGAGGATTTGTGGAGATCTGAGGTCTCAATTGCTCAATCCACTTTTAGGAAGACGATAATTTAAATGGTTACGAACAAGACAATAGCTGCATAACGTATTCAGAGAGCAGATAGTTGTTCTGTGAAAATTGAAATAATTAATCAGTTGTTCTTTACATGGGATAAGTGAAAGACAATGAATTTGAGAAAATTTGTACATTTTCCTCTTCGAGGCCATTTCTTCTTACCCTGCCGAGGTCCTCAAGAAACAAACCAAACAATGCAACAGAACCTATTACTGCTAGAAAACACTGCAGCATCATTGTTAGTGTTAATAAACACGTGGCGGTAAAAATGACAGAACATTATGTGACCATAATAATAAAAAAAAAACAAGTCTGCGCAGCCTAAATAAATTTGGAAAACTACCCTGAGTGATTAATGAGGTAGGAAGAATATTTCTAGAGGTTCGAAGAACATTCCTTTGGTTTAGTTGATGACAGCCTCTCCAGAAGGAGAGTTTTTTTTTTTTTTTTTGAGTAGTGTTTAACGCCCGTTTTTACTACAGAGGCACTACAGGCGGTGTACATTGATGAAACATGAAGTGAAATGATATATTGGGAAAGGATATTTTTTAAGGAAGGAAGCGTTCCAGGCCTAAGTTTTAGGTACCTCCCCGGCATTTGCCAGTTATGAAGACTGAGGAAAACCTGGAAAAAACCCCAGTCAGGGAGGACGGTCCTGGTGGGATTCGAACCCTAGACCTCCCGCTCACAAGTCCGCGCCTTAACGACCTCGGCCACCTGTGGCGGTCAGAAGGAGAGTATTAATGAAACTTTATTGCTATATTACTGCTTTTAAGACAGTGACGGATTCTATAACGTACTATTGAAATGGCCAAGTCACCAGGTGAAGTAAGCAGCTCTTTCTAGTGTCTTTCGTCCCCTTTTTACGTAAGTTTAAGTCTCATATGCAGATGAAATAAAACAGTATCATCTACTTTTGTCTCTTCAGTGTTTACGACTTTAAATATATCAATTTATGATTATATTTCATATTTGAAAGTTTTTACGAAAAAAATTAAAGAAGTTAGGAAGGAGGTAATAAAATGATGCAGATCCTATGAGGAAAACAATTAACAGTTGATCCGTCAGCTTTAATTTTTCTGCCTTTGCATGAAGGTTTCTCCTTTTGTAATAACAATAATAGGAGCTGAATGTTTTTCTGTCTCGCCGTTTCAGTTTAAGAAACTGTTCAGGTAAGAAAAGTTTAATCATGCATTTCATCAAGAAAATTAAACCCCAATATTGTTTTGACTTTTAAGTTATGAAATAGCTGCACAATTTTGTGTATATATAAATTATTGCTCACATAGTATCAGATGTTTCAAAAAAGGAATTTATACCATTATATCAAAATTCTTAAAAGGCAGAATTGCCAAACATATGGGAAAATTGGACGGCAATGATTTTAAGGTTTGCCAGAAAACTGTCAAAATTCCTAATTTTTGTTTATATACTACAAACATCACAAAATGACACTACTTTATATTACCGTGCAAAGGCAGTAACCCCTCATGTTCTATTTGTGTAATGATCGATTCGCTATATCTATCGAATGTGATTTGCACACATTCTTTAGTGAAGCACGATGTGCTGATGGTGACTTATAATTAGTTATTGCTCAAAATGCATCAGAGATCTTATAAGAGAACGTATTAGCGGTGAAGATTTCTGCAAGTATGCAAGTAGGTACGAGTATTATACAATTCAACTATACTCATATGTTAAAATATATTCACTCAAATTATATTTGGTACTTAAATTATTCAGGAATTAATTATATCTGCCTTGCTAGTGACTACATTTCGATATCGTATTTGTCGCGTAAGGTTGGGGGGGGGGGGGTACTCTTCTTCAGAAGAAAATCATTACATTGTTTCTTTATTTTTTGTTAAAAAAAAGTCGCAGTAGCACAGCACATGACGCTTGCATTCCATCATGTAAAATACTTCCAGTCCTACAACTGCAACACGTGCATAGCCAATTGTTGTTAACTTGAGAGAGCTCCCAAAAGCGGACGCGTTGTAAAAGTGCTCAAAAATGCAGTGAACATAAATGAGATTAGGTTGTTCGACTAGTAGCTGGTGAAAAGGATGAAATCATTGTTACAAGTGTAAAAACAAGAGACCCAATGCGTTTTTCCAGACAAAGGAAAGTAAACCCGGAACAATGCCCGAAGATGATTCCGTGTTCATCTACTTCCTTTATCAGAATTGCATCAGGAAACTATTGATTGGATGGTTGCTACACGTCTCATTTGTTACATATACGTGTGATTACTTAGTGCAGATAACATTGGGATGAATTCTCGCACAATGAAAGCAGGAGAAAAGCACAACAGAAACGCTTGCTTAACTGTGCCACTCGTACGTATGTTCTCGAAGAGTTGATGTCTGGATTGTTTAGATCGACAGGTTGATCACTCCAAAAGTTTTCCGTTACTTGGATAAGGATATAAAACTTAAGAAAAACGATTCGGAGAAACCATTTAGAACTAAAGCATTTTTTATTTAAATATTTGTAAACTATATAATGACGAACTTCCCCGTTTAGTGGTCAGCGCTGCTGGCTGACTTTGGGATTACAGGTCTGGTACGGGGCTCGAGGGCAATTGGGAACTGCCTGATGGAGAGGTGGTGGCTTTTCAATCAGTAAATTTCTCCAGCTTTTGGCCTGAGGATTGCGGTATACTGAGTATATGCCTCTCTGCAACCAATGAAGGTGTGTGCAATTTCTTAACTAGTTCATGCGAGTCATGCAGTGTACTTGAGGATTCTAAATCAATATTCTTAGTATGAAGTATACTAATATGAGAGTGCACAAAATCCTTTTTATAATTAAGTCTTTGTTCAAGTAAATCCAATGCTGACTCATAATTTGCTCCGTAATTCTAACGCCTGAATTACTTCCACTGTTTTACCAAGTAATATGAGCTTCCAATTATGAAACTTCTGTAGGTTCGATAGATTTGCATGAACTTAATCATATTAACTTAACATATAAAGAATTAAGGTTATTCTAAATGATTGCCATCGAATTTGGGCAAGTCTGCCTATGGCAATCTAACTGCATGTGGTGAACTGAAACAAGGCGGACAAACTAACTGAATCATTTATAATCTCTGAATGTTAATATTAAAATAAAGGCTTTCAAATGGTTTCTTTTTTCCCCTTGTTGTAACTGAAATGTTTCGTCACGATCAATTTCTTTAATTTGACACTGGACTGTTTTGAAATCGTTTCACATATTTTTCAAGTTGATCTTGTGGTGTTTAATTGCTCCAATTCGTCTGAATCCTCCTCTAACGACTCTTCTAAATTTACGAACCGAGTCAAGTTACTCTTAAGGTGATCAAGTCAAATTACTCTCAAGTTGACATCTTTTCCTTGAAAGCACTTTCAATTATCCCTCCATATTAATTCTTTAATAATTATTATAAATTATTAACATAATTGTTATAATTATATATGAGTACACTGGATTTGTATGTAATTAATTCTTACTTGGTCTGACATACATAACAGTAATGTTTTTAAGTTTTTATTTTCCTTATTACATTGTTACATAACGGACATAATACATAGTGCCTTTCTCTTTGTTCACAAAAAAGGCTGGCACTTAAATTTTCCTTTGACAGTTTCTGTTCCATTTTAGATTTTGAATAAAATGAAATGGTGTCTAATGCATCGCAACACTACTACCTGTTCAGTCGCTGAGAAATAACGAAATACTGAATGCACCAAATATCGAGGTTCAAAGTAGTTCTTTGAGACATTCAGGATTACGCAGAATCTTGGTGTGCGTTATCCCCCTAGTTGATGCAACAGTGCAACATTCCAAATTATGGGGTGCTGTATCTGGATCCCCGCAATTATCACAGTTGACAATGCTTCATGCCAATGCGATGCAGATGCTCATTAAACTCTGTTGGTAATGTAGAATATTGGGTGTTTGACCAGATTCGACGCCAGTTGTATTCTGGGTGATGGGAACTACCTTAGAAGCTGGCAATTGAAATAATCAAGCGGTATACAAGCCCCTAGTCTTCAGCTGTTGGAAACTCAAGGCAATATGCTACTGATTACAGTTAGCCTGGGGCCTGCATCGGCAAACCCCTAAGATCTGGTGAACTCTGGAGGGAGTTCCAGTAGCCCATTGGATGAGAAAATGATGACTATAAGGACCACCAGAATCTCCTAAATATTACCCAGTTGGTCTGGAGAAACAGACACCCAGCTTTCGGCTGTGGATCATGGGACTGAGATCCATTTCAGAGGCTGGAAGTGTAAGCTGGTTCCTAGCTACCCGTAAAACGAAATCTTTTCAAATGAACCATCCTGTAGACTATTTCAACATAATAGCAAAGATGGATGGCAAGGCTATACCTGGCTAACAAACTATTATTTGGATAATGAAAAGAAATTAACAAATAGTAGTAAATTTAGAGAACAAATTGTTGCTCTGGGGGAACATGAGAATGCTCATAATAATAGAGTTCAAATTGTGCTGAATCTTTGCCGTTATCGTGGGCAGAACGGTGATACCCAACAATTTAACCGAACAGGACACAGAAAGTATTGAAATTGGAACTATAAAAGTGGAACCACGGAGCACAGATTTGGATATCTGGATATTTGGATATCTGCACGCTCCAGAATTGATCAACCAAAATCTCTCAAACAGTCAGGGGCAGTGATCAGTGTGACATCATCAGCAAATTTACAAATAAGAGAGTGGGTTGCAGAATGAAGACACTGTTGTAATTTTCTTAGGAGAGTTACGAGGGATAGTACAAACGAGAACATTGCCATCGGAAAGCCCTGTCTCACCGCTCTCATAGGAATGAGTGAGTGAAACACTCGTTCATTAGAATTTTGGAGTGGGTGCTTTTAATATATTGCGAAAGATGTAGAAACAGGTATCGGGCATTCCTATTTGCTGCATAGTGTTAAGTAAATAGTTGTGTCTCATAATGAAATAGTCCAAAGAGACTGAAAATTTCCGGCCCGCGTAAGCTGGGCCCACTAAAAACGTCACGAAGAGCACATAAGGTATACAAAATGTTCCCTACACATCGTATGGACCACTGTACCTGTACAAGAATATTAAGTATCACTGGTGATAGCCGATGATATATTTTATATATCGCATGCAGTTGTTCACGGACATGATGATATATTGACGGGAATTCCATATCAATTAACTCGGCTCTGGAGAGCACCTGAGCGCCGCGCAAATCTTCTACTTGAAGTTTAAGAATCCGAGCTTAAATCTTTTTATTCCAATACTACATTTTATATCAAAGACAAAACTACTGTACAGATCACGCAATATCCCATAAAGAAACAAACGATAACGCTGTTTACTGCCGCGCCTATCACCAAATACGTACTGGAGAAACATATTAGCTTATTTTGATGATAGTTCACCATGCACTTTTAGTATAATAAAATCCAATATGATCCCCATTCAGCAAAGAAGTTCTTAAACTTATTGGCAGTGAAATATGTCGCGTAACTTGAGTCGGTAAACTACATCCATTAAAGCAGGGCAGGGCAAAGAAATTCTAGTGCAATATTTAAGAGATAAATCGCTATTAAAATCACCACTTATTACCCATGTGGAAAATTAGAGAATAAAGAAGCTATATCCTCAGCAAAACTTTTCTGACGTTTCGTTCGCATATGGATCCAGAAGGGTTATAAACATTGATAATATTGAGGTAGCCTAGGATAAAGCCGATGCCTCTAAATTTGCGGTCACACGCTAATTCGTAAAGCGCTCGCGATATTTAAAATGGAGTGACAAAAAGCGAGTTATATTCCAAGTGTTTAGTTCTTGAAGAAGAGCAGTGTCAAAAGCCAGCGAATAAAGAGTCGTAACAAGAAAACTGAGCATTTATGGAGTTGGATATTACAAATATTCATTGTAAGTACTTTATATGTGTTAGTAAGTAAAAGAAAAGTAAACCCTAAAACAGCTACAAGAAGTAAATTTTTGAGAGTGGAGTAACCACATCGTGGTCATCAAAGTACCAGGAGGGGTGTCTTCTGACAGATGCCCGGCAGGACTTCCAGATGGCATCAAGAGATTGACCAGAACTTTCAGGTTGACAGAGTCTAGAAAGCATGAACTGCTTTGTAATTGCGGATATCGTGGTGAAATTCTGTTCATTATTTATTAGAGCATGAGGATCATGTTTCAAAGGAGTCATCATAGGTTGGGATCCTTCGTGTAGTTTCTGTTTAGGACTAGGTTCTCTATATAGCCCATCTACGCGGTTGGTGCAGGAGCTGCCTTAGCAGTGCGACCAGGTAGTACGGATAATGGAGGTATGGCATTGCGACAACAACGTCCAGTCTATCGTTTTGTGTTTGAGAGGGGAACTGGCGAGAGAGCTCAGGAGGCGGGAGAATTTCAGTCTGCTGGAAAAGGAAGAATCAGGCTGAATGGAGCTGGAATCACACGGTTTCTGAGGAGAAGCAACATTTTTCTCCCAAATGGAAACGCATTAATGTTGCTCACGAAGCTTGTGAATCTTATGGGTAAATTTCTTGTAAGATCAACAATCACGGAATGGCTGATCTCACTGCATGTATTGCCCGTAGATGCCTTCCAAGTGTAACTAACATAAACCTTGTGACCTGTAATTAACCAATGAGAGAGAATAGGCTGCTTGAAATCAATTTTTACAGAAAGAATAACGTTTTTCACCCAATACTGAAGCCGAGGGAGCAACGCTCATTTTCAGTAAACGTGTAAGCGATCCGAGATAGATAAACAAAACACTTGCGTGATCCATGTTCATTCTTAGAAAGTAATAAATTTTCTAACTTTATTGTGCCTAACCTAGAAGGGATATGATTTAAAACTGTGGTAAGCTCAGATTTTAACACATTTAGTCACACTGCACAAAGAGATAAGCATGACAAGGAAGCTGATGCTCAATATTCCCACATAAACAGATAAAATATAAAAACGTTAATTTCACTAATTTTTCATTCTGCCTAATTAGAAACGAGAAAGACAACTTTTTACACACCTGAAAAATCGCAAATAGCACTGGAGGCAACCGGGCATAGTGAAAAAATATTTTATGCTAACTACTACCATATTTAATTCATAAATCAGAATTTAGTACAGGAGTATATTTCTCGGTGCAACATTAACCAACTGTTGCGCCTGAGTGACGCTTAAATATTCTAACGTGCAATAAAAAATAAATTAAAGTGAAAGAGGCATGCACTCAGGTTTGTTGTTGCAATTTGCATTATAATATACATCTTTTATAGATAATGGAATCTTATCGTATGTTTCCATAATTGGTTTTTATTTTATTCTAAGTTAAAATATCGCTTTCCAGTACTTTCAACTTAAATTCTGGATATTTTATTTTATTTTCAACATCGATAAAAGACATATATGACATGCAGTGGCTATGGTGTTACAAGAGGTAAGGGTATTATACAAAGTTCTCACCCCATGTTCCTAATTAGACTTTATTACTAGTGACAAATTCCAGCTTTCAGTTTCCTGTATTTACAAAATATTTTAGGCTAGGGATAACTTACGTATAAATGAAACCTGACAGCTGCTTATAACTGATATAAGAAAGAGATAATAAATAAATAATATAATAATAGTAATCCAATTAAATATTACAATTTATTAAGTATTTTGGTTGGAAGATACCTACGTTTTCCCTAAAATCATGGTGTCCTGCAGTAACACATCTCAACATAAATATCTCTTTCACCGGATTGTTCATCCAGCAATAAAGAAAGGAGTGCATCACGGGTGATTCATGCTTTAAATGCACTCATCATTTTCATTGGAAAGTGAATAATTAATCAAGGACGTGCTGGGATCTGTGGTATTAATATTAGGTGTATTTTCCAATAGGGGATTGAGTTGAAATTTCGAAACACGGTTGATTTCAGCCAATGAACCAAAATACTTCTGAAAAAACACTCCAAGTTCCTAGAGACCTCCAAAATGCCTTAGCAATGTCAGAGTGATGGAGCTTATTCTCATCAAATGCTCCATTTCCTCATGTTGGTCCCTGGGACATTTTGAGATTAAGGAAATGAAACAGTTGATGCCCTAGCAAGGCAAAGATCCAGTGCTTGGAACCTGTATTATACATACCTAAGCAGCTGACCAAAGGAAATCAGGAATAATGTCCAATGAGCGCTATGCATTTTAATTAAAGTGTCAGTATTATTTTTTCTTGTTGAAGGATTGGTATATTCCTCTTTTTAGATTATGCAGTGTGGTATGGCATTCAGTCAGTACTGTAATTAGTAGCTTGAGAAAATGATGACAATATGTTGTTGTGACTTACCCAGCCAGCTGAGGTGCTCTGTGGTCTCTAGTTTGGACCTGAAGAGGTCCACTTGTGACTTGAGTTCCTGCACGATAGGCGGCATTTCATCAAAATCGACACGAATCTGCTTCTCCAGGCGTGCCACCCTGAAACAAAGCAATGATCTTTGCAAGCTTGCAGTTTTATAGTTTTATTATCAAATGAGTATACTGGCTAAGTTTTTATTTTTCACTATAATTTACATTTTTGGTACTAGTCTGCATAGTTTTATGGTGTTTTACAAAACAAAAAATGTATGCATGCCATAAAAATACGAGATTTTCTTATTAGTGTCATAAACAATAGAATTTACATTCAATACAAAAGAGCGAAAGTAGATAGAGGGCAATTTGCAACCAAAATTTATGTATCTTAAAAGAAAAAAAAGGGGGGGGGTTGGAAGAATGAGCTCCATTATCATTTGCACTAGCTCATCAGTTCCGTTTCTTTTTCTTTTTCTTTTTTCTTTCTTCCTTTTCCTTTTTCTTTTCTTTTTTTTTTTTTTTTACTCTTTAAAGGCGAATTCCAAATAACAATTTGTACATTTAGTTTCATTTTAATTTTAACGCTCACTATAATTTCGAGAAAGCATAATATATATATTGCGATTACAAATTTGTGACTTTTCTTAGTGTATTCTTTTCTGCTTGTTCTAGTTATTGTTATTTTAGTTACATTGTTAATAATGTTACATTATTTTTCATTTATATATATATATATATATATATATATATAATTTTTTCGCAATTAGGAAGAAAATAACAAATAATTTAAAGAATAATGGGAAAATCCAATATGAAGAATAGATTTAATTATGTATAACACATTCATTTATCTTTTGTAGCTTTTAACTACGAGGGGCATCCAGAAAGTAAGTCCCAATCGCGCCTAGAAATGGCACCATTAGTCGGATAGGAATGCGCATGCGCAGGAATAGAGAGGAAGTATGTGAGAATAATGCAGTAAAGTTTCAGCCTTGTGACGGTCGTGGTTATCGCGCTGTGCTAGGAGAAAATGGCTGCTCTGATATTGTCTCCCGCCAACTGCGAGGTTCGTGCAGTCATCCGAGGTTTGCACGCTCAAAAGCAAAGTCCGGCAGAGATCCATCGCCAATTGTGTCAAGTGTATGGACACGACATTAGTGCGACAGTATGGTAAGACGATGGTGCAGGCAATTCACTGAAGGACGAACCAATATTCACGACGACGACTGTAGTGGCCGACCGTCCCTGGTGACGGCAGAAGTGTCAAGGCTTCCGGGAGACAATTTCGTGCACAAGGGAGCGAGACATCTGGGGAATTGACAAGAGAGTTCTGAAATTGTGAAGCGCCGGTTCTGCTCAATTGCTTGCCGCACACTTTCCAACACTTCTGCCGTCACCAGGGACGGTCGGCCACTACGGTCGTCGTCGTGAATATTGGTTCGTCCTTCAGTGAACTGCCTGCACCATCGTCTTACCATAATGTCGTGTCCATACACTTGACACAATTGGCGATGGATCTCTGCTGGACTTTGCTTTTGAGCTAGCAAACCTCGGATGACTGCACGAACCTCGCAGTTGGCGGGAGACAATATCAGAGCACCCATTTTCTCCTAGCACAGCGCGGTAACCACGGCTGTCACAAGGCTGAAACTTTACTGCATTATTCCCACATACTTCGTCTCTACTCCTGCGCATGCGCATTCCTATCCGGCAAGTGGTTCCATCTCCAGGCGCGATTGGGACTTACTTTCTGGATGGCCCTCGTATTTACAAAATGACTTTTTCGGTAAAATGACAAATGTATGACATAAACGAATCGATACTCGACAGAACTGGAAATTACTCACCATTAAGCAGAATTGGCGAAAAAATATATTATCCTGACAGTTAATTTTCAACGAATAACAGATTGCGACCGTCATCTCCAGCAACTTATTGCCAAGAATGTAAACTAACAGCATAATACTTTTTCTCACCTCTGCTCCAAGGCCAAGAGGTCGATTCCAACTTCATCCAACAGCATGCCTGCAACAAGTAAATCAGTTAGCATACTTAAGAATATAAGTTTTAAGTGTTTTTTTTACAACTAGTTAATCTATTTTGTTCTTTGAAATATTTCGGTCCTGTAAAGAAATTGGTAGAATTTGTACTCATTCGCTCCATTTATTGCCGATCTGGTCAAGATTTAAATTTATCCCATATATTTTAGATGTAATATTGCTTGCAGTATTAAATTATATTCGTAAACTAGGTGAAATAAATCCATGTATATCTCTAACAACAGAATGTTAATAAGTTATCTTTGAAAATTCCCAAAAATATTGCATATCATAAAATGTGTGTATTGCGATATTCTATTCAGAATACTTTAGCAAAAGCGGGAACCAATTATACCTGTTAATATTATCTGGATTATACTGGCAGTTGACTGTCTTAAAATGATGGGCAAAAAATCAATATAAGCAAGACTTCAGCGCACTACATACTGCAACAACCTTTCAAATGTCACCTTAATAAGGATCCCAACCTAGCCGGTTGGATTAATGATAATCCTGCCACTAGATGGGGCTAATGTAGTGTTTAGTGCAGCAATATAGTGGTGCTAGTATCGCTTTAACATTAGTTCGGAAAATTCGTACGGGAAATTGAGAAAGAGCTTTAGCGATAGGTTATGTTAATCAAAATGGTTCATTTGAGGTCATTTTTTAATCGATTGTTACATTTACATGCCAATGAAATTTAAACTGGCGGAAATAAGAATTACTTGCATTTAAACTACGAAACAACGCTCGAATTTGAATTATAATGGCAGCGAAAATTATAGCTACATGGAAAAAAGGAGTGAAATTGGAATTAAAATGTTAGTGGGGAATACATATGACTATGAAAAGTAAAACATGATAGTGCGGTAAATATGAATCATGTGATGGTGTATAATACTAATGCTGGTGAAAAATGGAACTAAACTGGCAAAAAAAAAAAAAAAAAAAAAAAAATACATTTACACACATTCAACCACAGTGGTGGCCGGAATTTCAACTACATTTTAGGAAAGGGAATTGTAAAAACATGGTGGGGAAATTTTCATCTTGGCGTAGTAATAATTTAAGAAACTAGGCATATATGGTACGTGAGATTACCAGGTTGATTTTGGCACGTTGGACAATTTGAAGTATCATATTTTATATCCTTTGTTTATTTGCAAGAAATCACAACTTCTCCATATCTCAAAAAGCATACGAGGAAAACTTCATTTGCCAAATTATATTTCCATACTTGCTACAACGTGTAATTCATTATTTCGCCATTTTAGTTCAATTTTCACCATTGTAATTTCCCAATACCATGTAAAACCAATTCCCGCCACCATGTATATTTTCGTTTGAATTTTCGTCATAATCATGTAATTTTCCACCATGTTATTGCTCTATCGTTTAATTCTTTTTCCCCAAAACTTGTACTCCACATCTGGTGATGAAATGGCCGAATTAAGTATCTACTCGAAGTGCAGTCCTCCTGGCCTATCAATAGACAATCTTTAAGAGGATGCACTACTGACTTTAAAAATCTCCACAGTTTTTATATTTTTAATGGCATTTTTACCAGCTATTTTAATAGTAATGACTGAAAATTCTCAACATTCCAATATTTACAATTAAAAACCAATAATTTTTCTAAAACAAATCTATTAAGAACTCACGTTTTGAAGCCATGAATGAACATTCTTGAAATTTCTCTTTATCTTAAAATGTATCAGGATATTTGAACCATGCAATAGTATATTAATTTTGTCATATCTTTTCTTGTACAAGATAGGTATATTTTTTGCTCATAGCGTTTTCTTTTCCTTTTCTTTTTTTTTTGGTGTTTCAAATAAAATATATTTTATACCAATATATTTATGTTACAGCAAAATTAATAAACAGTTAAAGTTTCATGCATTATATTATTGTGAACATGCAGTAAAAATATCATGACAATATTTCACGTATTGTTCTAGAAAAATGATTTATAATGCCTGAAATATTGGAAAATACTCTGAAAGATAACATATAAATTAAATTAAGTAGCAGACGCCTGCCACACCCATCTGATGCCAGCTTAGCGCACTGGTCATACATACCAAAGCAATTTGAAGGGATTGATAATTAGGGCACCTAGAAGTGGAATAACCGTGTAAATCTTGGCACGCGTGCTTTTCATAGTCCTAGAAATATTATGGTGACAAAGTTTAAAAAGTTAAAATTTCCGATTTCAACCTAAAATTCAGCAGCGCCCCCCTTAAAGAGAGTGTAAGGGGAGGAAAAGTGACGTCAACGACAGGTCGTAAAACAGTGAGCCTCTCTCGATTCCGCTATCAAGTAGTCAAGATCTATACCTTGAACATTCAATCAAATATTTCATGATGCTAATTAATTTGAAAATTAATGCAGTTTTATTCAACGTAGGTACAGAAACAAAATAGAGTTTGATTCGAAATTATTTTGAGATTAAAAAGTAATAGAGAATTTTTTGTATTAAAATAGAGTAAAACTAATTAAACAAACGCAGGAAATCTTATCATTAAGTATTATTCTTATGACAAAAAGGCTGGCTTATCCTGTTAATGCAATAGAACAAAAGAGTAATCCAACAAGATGTCACGAAGAATAAGCAATAATTCATAATTGCACGTACTTCTTCTGAGACTAATTATTTAAAAAAAAAAAAAAAATATAGAAGTTGAAAATAATAACCCGCGCATCTGAATGAAACACTTTCCCTTTCGATTTACTCCTCTGAGAACCACTCGTACAGGTTTCACTTAATACCAGACAGCAACTATTGGAGACGAATATCACTGTCCACACATGTCAAAATTGGAACACTTATAAGGTTAACTAAAATGGTTTCCTGGAGCCCTTGAGAAAAAAATAATACTGTGGTACAATAAACAACATGATGCAATACATGGTGTGTATGCTATCGTTGACAGTAGTGTTTATTCAATTACTCATATGTTGGGCCACAAGCCTCCTAAATGCTTCTTGGACGGTTAGTTTCAAAATTTCCGCTCTATTCAGTTTATATTAACGAGCAGTTAGTTGTTGGATTTGATGAGCGGAAAGAGAAAAGTGAAAAGCAAATACTGCATTAAGTAACGCTTTACCAAATTCGGCAACAGCGCAACTCTAGGATAAGCCACTTGCTCCGACTCGTGTGACTTATTTCCTACGCACTCTAATAAGAACCTATTCTGGAAAAGAAAGCAAAGTGATATTTAAGGACTTTCTTCAAGCGGTTGTCATTCAGATTATCATCTGTCACATCGTTCAATTCGATTTCCGTTTAACGAACTTTATTATTAATTCATGAATCTTAATTGGAATCCGATTCTATTACCTGGTAATTTGTGCTTTATGATATCTTAACAACACGAGCAAGACATGCATGGATAAACGAAGCACAAACGATCACATTAATTATTAGAGTTTTTTTAACACACCACCAAACAAGTAACAAACATTTAATGACTTTCTAAGGGTTCGTTTATAGAAGTAGTTTAAAAAATATCAATATTTACATTACATAGTAGAAATTGTTTAATTGCATAATAAATACTAAGCAAGATACGATTTTTTCTCCCTATTTTAATGTGATAAATGCATTATAAAATACTTATTCACAGGAAAGATATACTTGTATCTATTGAAAATACCTATGTAGATACAAGTAGAAATTCGATATGTTTATTATATAAATTACCTCATCAAAATATATAAAATATGTTTTGCAAACAGAATTGACATTTTCATGGAAAGAAAAACCTATGCATTGATAATGTTTTTCACATCTTGTTACACAGATATTCTATAAGAGCAGATTTATGTTTCAGTTCTTCACAGGATAATATCAATGGTTTGAAATCGTTAGTAGAGCACATTCTTAGGCATTCATAATGGGCTCCCTTTTACAAAAATAAATTATTATATCTTGATTTTTTTCTAAATTTTATACACTATTGTTTTTGAAAAGTTGTTATATGCCTACTTAAGACACAAAAATATTTAAAAAGTTAAGAAGTGCATTTTAAACTTTGACCACACATTCTATATCAATATATAAATGGAACATTTACACTGTTTTTGTATTATTTTTCCCTATAACAAATCAAAACACACACAAAGTTGCTGATTATAATTTTTACATATTTATATAATGCATTTATGTTTGTACTCATTACAGGTACACTTTGTTTGACACTGTAAACATTTTGGTAATTGCACTTTTTAAATTTTGCAATAAACTTTATTTTATTCAATTGGTAAACATATAAAATATCTAATAAATTCATTAAATTACGCTGTTGTATTTGTTACCATTACTAACGTGTAAAATAGAGTTTTAAATAGCTAATAATTATGAATAGTACTGTTTATTGGCTTTACTTAGTATGTATTTTAAATAACTTGTTCTAAAAGTAGTTATTTTATTTTAAGATCTCTTACAGTAACCAAATTATGGTAATACAACTCTTTATTTCACCTTTATACTTATTTAACGCAACTTCTTAAGGCAGGGGAAGCCTAGTCAAATATCTATCTTAAATTTTTCTCTTTGAAGCGTTGTCTGAAATAATGCTTTTCAAATAACTAATAGGTAAACAAAAAATAAAATATTTTTGTTTTCATATTTTTCATACGTTCATAGTAAGTTTTATGTGTTATATTCTTAAATAATAGTAATAATAATAATAATAATAATAATAATAATCTAATGATTTAATATTAATTAGTGTAAGTTATCATTTTTCACCCACTTACTTTCGCTTCCCTCTGTAGGAAGCATGAAATTTACATGGTTAAACGGCATACCTCGTTTATTATCACATTCAAATTCTTTTTCCCTTTGTCAATTTCATTTTGTGCTAAGCGCGTCTTTGTCGTGCAAGCTCTAACCCCATTATTTCAAAACGTAATCAATATTTGCTTACGTGTTAAAGCGACAAGCTTATTAGCTCACAAAATGAAAAAAAAAAAAAAATGATTCTAAAGTTTACAAGTTAAAAACCTTGATTGCGCTTAGAAGATAAAAAAAAAAAAAAAAAGCCATTTTCAAAGACATTTTTGATTAGAACGTAAATTAACCGTATAACATATTTTTTTCAAACGTAAAAATGTAAATAAAAATTTAAAAATGTTTAAAACTTTTATATACCAAAGTGAGACATAAATCAATGGCAAAACATCTTTTTAACAACATTTTTTTTAAAGTGAATGGTGTAAATCAAAGAAACATTTTCAAAAACTTTAGATTGCAAAGTGAAAAATTATTCCTTTCATTTTTCGTCAATGATGCAGTTCCTATTTTCACTACCATGTTCTCGTACTTCCAATTGTCTCGTGATCCACTGATATATTCTCTCACCACCACGTGAGAATATATGTACTTCTAATATCAATAAATAAAATAATTTCCGACTGAATCATTTGTTGCGAATTGCCTTCCTATTAAGAATAAGAGGATTAATGGGTAAGTGCTTCTGAAAATATACACTGATTAAGGGCAGGCAACCCGCACCGAAATTGGAATCTTTTAGTTTCATTTTTAACCAATCACAATGGGTTATATTTTAACCAATCATACCGTTCTATTTCATCCTACATACCAGTCATAGTGCTACACATCACTTCCGCTCTGCTTTTCTGCAATGCCATTGATACCGTAAGTATTTCACCGATAGTCCGAATCAATGGATTACTTTAAAAAAAAGAAACTGTTTTTGTAAAGAGGTAAATATTTTAGTTCCAATTATTGTCAGCGTGACTTTCCGTACTGCATGCATATCGATAGTTAAGGAATTGGTTCTCTTTCACCCCATTTTTAAATTATGTCAGCTAGCAGCGAAATACCATCTAAAAATAATAACTACGTTAATCAAAACAGAGATGTACTACGTTAATGAAATAAAATGTTTAAAAATTGTTGTTAAAACAGAAGCACAACTATTTGGAACCAACATGGCACAGTGAAAAATTACAGATTGCTTAGTGACTTTCGGTGCCAAATATTTTTCGGTTCATTTGTGTCGTGCCACAGTAAGCAATGTTTCTAGTACTGGCTTGTATTTAAAGTTGAACTGAAACAGGCTTTAGTGCTATTCTTAAATGAATATTCTTCGTCTCCTCTAATTTTCTTATCGTTTAGCATTATTTTCCTTATTTTACATTCAAAAGGAAGAGTAAATATGCTTGACGGTTGTAACATGGTTAAATACGTTTATTACTTATGTTTATGTGCATGTGGACGAAATGTTTAAAATAAATTTGTTTGATCATTACTACTACATAGCGTTTGTATGCAACCCGCTTATTGTAATGTTATATTATTTTAATATAAACGAATCATTAATATTTGCATTCACATTTATATTAGTAATAACAATAATAATTTAAAATTTATCATAGAACATAAATTACAAGTGTATTAAAGGTGGTAAAATATAGAGACCAAAGGGGACAGAAAAAGGTATATAGATCAAAAGAACATGATATTAAAGGAAGTTAGAAGGGCAAAAGCGAGAAAAATCGTGAGCCGTTATAAATTGTCACATGGAAGTTTTAAACAATCAGCTGCATCATGGAAAATTGTCAAGGGAAACAAGAAATATAGAGAAGAAAACGCGTGTTCAATCGATAACCCTCAATCTGCGGTGATGAAATATGGATATATCAGTTCAATGCACTAAAACGAATAAAGTAAATTTAGCCAGAACTATCGAAACATTTGTGTATAATGAATTCCACGATGTAAACTTTACCATAATAGTAAAATGTCATTTAAAAGAATAGTATTATCATTCTGAGGAACAAGTGAATCTTATAGCCGGAAAATTCTGTATAAATCGTATCTTTACACCATGAGGTCCTTTTGAAAAAATGCACTGGTTTTCAATAGTGTAGAAAAAGCGTATGATAATATGGTAAACTTTAAGAGAAGGGTCAATTAGCGAGTACACAATAACAATTTTAGGTAAGTGTAATCAAGGAACAGATGTCAAATTAAAGCTGAATCTGATGAAAATCTGAGAATGAAAAAGAAGAAATTAATGCGCTAAATAAATTTAATGTGTTAGCTGCGTTTTAGAAACTGATGGAAGAGGCGTATATGAAATCGAAAAATGAATAAATGAAGAAAAATAAATGTCCCCTATCATCTAAAGTAAGAATATTTTAAACAAAACAAAAATACTAATTTGTAAATCATTGATCCAGAATATTTTGATACATGGTACAAAAGCTTGAACATTATAGAGACAATGTGCAAATAATTTACTGACTACAGAAATAAATTATTGGTGAAGAGCAGCAAAAATAGAGAAAATTAAAAATTAAAGAATTACAGAAATTATGTAAGTTGAAAATAGTTTCATTCAAGTAGATGAAAAGAAAAATTAAATTGTTTTGGATACGTGAAAAGGATGTGATAGGAAAGAATTCCAATAATATTGGAGTGGAATGCTGATGGCAAGAGCAGACGAGGGCAGCCATGAGAACAACAGATGAAAGGTGTGAAAAGGAGCATGAACAGGAAGAATCTTACAGAAGAACATGTTAAAGACAGGAATTTGTGGAGTAATAAAATTACTTTGGGTTGAAGAAAAATTGTTGTATTGTAGAAACCCTGTATTAATATATAAACAGGATAAACGCATGTATTTTTATATAGCTTAGTTCTGTTCCTTGAAAGCAACAGTACACTCCTTGAAAAAGCACTTCATACTATTCCTTACACAGGTCACGTTTTGAAAATAGGTTCCTGTTGGAACCAAAACGACTGCATATGAATATTCTTATGGCGCATATGGTGTTATGTTGCAACATAATACCACAACCTCTGCTATGTCTGTGGCAGTCTCGCTGCGTCTCTTTCTAATAAAAACAAAGAAGAAGAAGAAGAAAGAAAGAAAGAAAGAAAGAAAGAAAGAAAAAGTAAACGGGACCAATAATACCCAGAGAAGACACTACGCAAAGCAGTAGTTTTTACGCCATGCAGTGGGTCTCGTCAGACATCAAATTGTTGAGAAATTTGGGTTGAGTGTTTTATTATCTCCAAAAGCTGTTTACAGGAATGTTGACGTGTTGATCTCTGGGCAAAAATTATTACACCACTTGCATCTTGTACAGATGCCAACGAATTGATCGCTTTCGCCTTTTCTCTAAAATAGCTCTTACACTCTTACGAGTGCAAAGCGTACGTGGCTTCTTGTTTGAATCAGATGCTGTTGTCCTGAATTACCTGATCCATCTCGTAATCGCCTTCCGTTACGGAATTTGTCCATTCCGGCCGATTCGAAAGGTTGCCGAAACAAACGTTGCGTTCTTACGACGCCATCATCACAAATGAAAAACCTTTCAATTGAAAATGCATGATGTTCATTCGACCAGATACACACTGACAGCTAAATAGTTCTATACAGCAAAGCGAGCGGCCAGAAAATTCTTTGGTTTAAATTGGGCCCTTGCCTCACTCTGTATAACAACACGAACGACAAAAGCTTTTGTAACGCCGTGTGTGTTTCAAGAAATTACAACGTTGGTTTAGTTACTGTTGCTGACAGAGGGCAGAATAATGCACACAAAATTATTAATGATGGAAAAGAGGTACTTGGTTCTCTCAGAAAATACGTCGAGGAGCAGTCTAAGCCTCTAGTAAGCGATCGCACAGTTCATATGTTCATGCTGCTGGTGTTCATCTTCGCCGACCTGCCAGAAAGGAATTCTTACGGAAGCGGATCGTTTTCGCTCTTGAATATCTAACTGAAGAAACACTTCTGGGAGATCTAATCTGGTCTGAAAAAAAAAAAGACAAATGGATCTATAATGTATTAACAATACGTGCTATGACTCTGAGCACGTTGTTGCTATGGCTAGAAATGGTCGCATTAGTGTGGCCTTCTGGCATTGAATCAACGCGTTGGATTTGGGAGAGTTAGTGGACATTGCCTCGGATAAACACCAAGGAATATGTCGGAATTCTAGAGAAATGGATGTTCCAAAGATGGCGTGCAATTTATCCTGCTCAAGGAATGCCTAACGTCCATTTCGTTCAATAATAACAGTATCCACACTCACACAAAGAAACCCATGGGGTTTCACCCTTGGAGGGGACTGTAAGATCTGTAGGTCTAAACCTCCATAGAGAATATCTGGCTTATCATGGTACGAGATTGGTATGAATGGCAGGAGTGTACAAACGCACCATTGCTTTGCAGGTTTGGCAGAGTATTAGAATGCGACCTCATATTTTTACTCCTTGATTTCATCTATTTCCATAAGACTACATAAAATCCTGGATACCAATAGCCGTTGAACTTCATACTAGCAACTTTCAATGACATTTCTATGACTTTTAAGTATAATTTTATAATTCCTTGCTATAACTGAAATATAAAGAGTTTTTTTTTTTCCTCTCGTTCTATCCTTTCCAACGCTGCAACACTAACCACAGGGACCAATAATTTCATTTGCCTTTCCTTTCATTTATTAAAATTAATCCTTTTTCTCTAATAAACTAAAGTAGTAAGACATCATGTTCATATAAATAACTATTTATCCACATTAAATTCCACTACGACTTAGAAGTGTTTCTAATTTACACGAACTAATTGAACTCTACATTATTGTGGTCAGGAAAATATACTAATAGCAATCGCATAAAGTGCAGTAAATGACATACTTTTAGGCATATCTAACACAATTCAGAAGAAAAATCGAGTTTTTTTATATAACTTGATAAATAGTGTGTTTTTCCTCAAATGGGGAAGATGTATTAACATTAAATTATCAACCATAAATTATGAGGATTTATTTTCTGATTGCAAAGAAGATTATTAGTTATTATGATCTTGCATCTTTCGGTATTTTAAAAAGGTTAAAATACTTTTAATTCAGCCCTCATGTAGAACACAAGCCTGGCTAACCATTTAACGATGATTTCTAGGAATTTTTCCCAACCTTGAGAAATTATGTGTCAGATATCTACAGACCTCCAATTCGCTTTAACCACACCCATCCTGAGATCTAAGAAGTTAAAGGTACGTTAAAAGTTCACAGCAAAATAAATAAACACATTGTGTAACATATTAAAATATGAAATATTTTAAATGCCTTCTCTGGAGGTACTCGGTCATGGTATTCAAAATAACACCAATTTATATATGAAAACATACCAAACACAAATGCATCTTGTTTTATAAAACAAGCTTCTATGGGCAGCAAGTGTATTACACCGCATAATTCATTTCATATCATGACTTCTTTACTGCATTTCGTTTTGATTCCTAATAAAGAAAACCGCCACAGGTGGGCGAGGTCGTTAAGGCACAGATGTGAGCGGGATGTCTAGGGTTCGATTTCCTTCAGAACCGTCCTGCATGACTGAATTTTTTTCCAGATTTTTTCCAGTCCTCATAAATGGCAAAAAAACGTAGGCCTGGAACGTTTCCTTCCTTAAAAAATCCTTTCCCAATTTATCATTTCGTCTCATGTATCACCAGAGTCCACTGCCTGTGGTGCCTCAGTAGTAAAAACGGACGTTAAAAATTTAATAATAATAATAATAATAATAATAATAATGTTGATGAGTAGCAAATACATTCACTTTGTTATCCCTGAACTCATTATCAATATATTATTGATGTCCTCTTGTTGACCACAGGGACAACCAAGAGCGGGGGAAATAACAGGACAGCTTATTCAAGTACACCATATAAGAATTTAACCCAAAATCCCCAAGTAAAACTATGCATAATATTTTTTTATCACGTGGATTTATACTATTATAATGTGCTAGGTAACATTGTATTTAAACAGAGTCAGGCACTAATAGCTAAGGCAATGTAAGTGAACATTAGTGTCGAATATAGTGAAAGAGGATAAAACAGCAACTTCTGAGTCAGCGTGGCAACCGTTTAAACACCGCCGTAAGACACATAAACATGTTTCAATCTGGAGGATTTCAAAAAAACGTTCTTTGCCGCACCATTTTTTAAATGTATTATAATGGCCGAATATCCTACTATTAAAAAACTTGTTTGTTTGATATATATTATCAAAGTTCCACATTATCTATAGGGCTAATATTAAACAATATGGGATTCTATTACAGTAGAACTAATTATGGAAGGATATTTCTATGAGAAAGGAAAGACATTCATTCCGCCAGAATCACATTTTAGAACAATAAAAGAACTAAGGGATTCACTTGATATTCATTCCACATTTTATGTTGACGAGACCTGAGTGATCCAAAAGCACTCTCTGAAGGACATCTTGTAGAATTTCTAGAGAAATGGTGGCCTCAAAGTTCCCGTTAGAAAAGATAGTAGACTCATTGTTTGCGTCTGCAAAAACAGATTTCATTCCGGAAAGCAAATGGATGTTTCGTTCCCGTCCACAAATACAAATTTAGACCAGCACACGAAACGAACGCACAACGTTTTTTAGACTTATTTGTGAACAGGTTTTTAAATTTACTAGAAGGGGAATCATTTATCATCAAGTACAATTCAAGTTATAATTCTTAAATAATTTAATTAAGTCCCCATAGCAAAATCCAAGAAACTAAACACTCAGAAATGTCTGTAAACCCTCAATATTGCACATAATTCCACTGAAACAGTTAAGCAGAACAAGCCACAAGAAACGGTACGAATTATATAAAATTGCTATGTAAAGAGTTCATCAAATTATTTGATTATCCCCATATTACTGTCGTACAACTGTACAGAATTAGTTTGGACAAATGTAAAATATGAAGTTGCTGCCTGAAATTTGACATTTCGACTGGCGGATGTGGAGAAACTTATGCATTAGTCTGTTGGTAAAGTTAGTAGAGAACTGCCAGGCTTAAACTGAAAGTCTTCAAGAGCAAGATTTCCACAAGAAGTGGCAAGAGACAGCGCTTGGTAACAAATCTTAAAGACAGTAATTCTGACTCAAGTGTAGAAGAAGTGCTTACGGAAGGAGAGGAGGAGAAGGAGAGCGGAGGGGAGGAGGAAGTTCTTGCAACTGCTTTGTGATTTCAGGTATATATGTTCTTTATGGTATAAAGTTTCAGATGTAATATTTTTAATAATGTATACTTTCACGAAATATTACATTGCAAACGGAAATTGTTTGCTCAAACTAGGAATTGACATTTAAATTATATTAGAAAAAGTTTTTTATAAGGGGATGTTGTATTGCAAAGCTACCTTTACTAGAACTCAGAGGAACCATTCGCATCATGGAGAAACCCTTGCAGACCGAAAAAATAAGGTATATCGTGTAATCAGTGCTGATCAAATAATAGGCCCAAATGGTAAGGAAACTGTTAAAAGTATCATTCAACAAACTTTTTTTTCTGAATTAACAGTGAAGGAAGGTAATTTTAATTTTTCCTTCTGTACAATGCAAAGCGCAAACACACAAGGTTTCTGTGAGAGAAAGTCTCAAAATGCTCGATGAGTTAGCAGAAAGATCTTACAGCCCGCTAGATCCCTCGATATAGTATCCTGTAATTATTTCTGGGAACATTGAAAGATAAAAATACAAGACAGATCCATATATTTTGCTCGAACCTGGCTAAAACAATTTCTTAAAGAAAACTGAGAATTCAGAGGTTATTTCATAGGTGTCAGATGTTTGCGAAATTTGAACGAGTACATGACTTTATAAATGTAAGTAGTGTTTATTTTATTAAATAGTCACTCTAGTGATATGTTTTGAGTCTTTTGCCATAGACAATTCCAGTCTGAGAGGAAAAAAGTTATTTATAATAACTAACCAGTAAAAGAGTAGTAGAGCAGATCCAAATGAGAGAATTTCCACGCCATGATGTTTTATGATTTTACAGTTCATTTAATCCTAAGTATGGCTTCCTTCGGAAGGGAAGTAAAGCCGTGGGTCCCGTGTCGTACATTTGTGGCACGATAAAGAACCTCAAGCCTGAATAAAGAGGCTTCTGAGCAAAATTTGTCGGCCCTTTCACGCCCTGATTTGAATGGGACGCTGATGATCTGAGATGCTAAAGAGCGTCTGTAAATAAAGCAAATAAAAAACAGTTGATTTGGGATTGAGATAGTTGCAAATACGGATATATGTCCTTCACAAACACTCATTTATCGATGGTATGCAGAATTTAAGAAGCAAAGCTGATAGCTACAAACTTAGTAATTGACTGAGAACGAATGCGACTGCTCGACTGCGAATTAAGACGAGAACTGCTGAATTGAGAATCCTTGAACTGCTCGATTGAAGTTGTAGAACTGACTGCAAAACTGCCCAGCTACGAGCCAAACTGCAGCAAGTGAAGTAAGACTTAATTTTTTCAACTATACTACCCACCGCATTTAAAATCTTCGCTTTCTTTAATGAATATTAATTATGTATCATTTCCGTACTGTCTGATGTTTATCGCTTTTCCACGGTTTCCAACCTGAGGGAATACGAATACAAATATAAAGAATATAAAACAATTTAAAATAATAGCCAAATGCTTTTCTCAGATTGCTTTTTGCGCAAATACTTCTACGTTTCTATCATACAATCACTTACTCGTTACTTCTTCACAGAAAAGATGCCACTGGTAACAAAACGAAGACATGTGACAAACACAAAGGTTTGCAACAAAAACTAGGGGAAAGAAAAGGTTAGGTAAAGAATGTAACAATATGCACATCCCAGCAGAGATAAATACAGTACAAAATTGCCAACTTAAGCCTCAATGTTGTCGTATATTTTGTTTCTTGTTGGTTTTGTTTAGTTCCCAGAGAGCTTTTGTAAAATGGTCATTTAAAGAATAGGTTAACACATAGGTTACTTTGAAAGTCCCGTCACGTGCCTATTGGCCCGGCGGCCCGTCGCTTCAATGAGGCTGTAAGCTTGCCGTACTTTTGCATACCTGATAATTTAGTTTGTCTTGATAGAATACCTAGATATGCATTAATTATCTTGTGTATAAGTTCCATATGCGTGGTCCTTGAGTCAACAATTTTTAATGTCTACAATCAGCCATGATGCTGGCTGTTAAGTATTGCGTTTTGTTCCTAATAGGGCAAGTTTGTTAAACAGTTCCGTAAAGCATGTATACATTATACATATAATTGGTCAACTTTTATTCTCTGTGCATAGTGTCCAGATGGTGTTCGAAGTAATAAGTATTTCGTCATTGGAAGTTACAGTCTGTGGGTACATTTTAGGTCACTTCAGCGGATAAGCTATGTTAACAAAGACGCTGAGCTGTTACCTCCATTGCTGGCAGCTGTCTGGCCGGTATTCAAGTCACTCATAATTATACTGCTAATTATATATCAATAAATTAACTGAATAATTTGGTTTGTAGATCGTCTATGATTATTTTGTAGGGCTTAAAAACAGCACTAACTAAACCTTTCTTCTAGCTGAGAAAAGTGCTTCGGGCTGCTCGTGTATTTGTCGACATGTTCTTTTATACTAAATATAAATTCAAACATATACAAATTCTCCATTTATTAATACGATCATTAACACATAAAAGGCATCCATTCAGATTGACGACAGAAACACATATAGTTTTTTTTAACCATTTTTAACGTATCATAATTGCACGAAGATTTAGATATGAAAATATTGAGAAGCATTCATGGAAATGAGTAGAGTACGGCAACATAGTTTACGTGAAGTGCCTGAGGGTGAGAAGAGAGTTTCAGATCACTGTTTCTGCCACTGGGACTCGTGATGGTCAAAGGTACTGGCCAAATCGATGCCAGAGCCCGTCAAACTTTCATTTATGCATGATATAAATATTGCCGACTTCTACTAATTGTGCTTAAATGATGATTATAATAGTAATAATAATAATAATAACAATAATAACAATAGCATTAATGGCAGTAAAAATCTCAAATATGTATAAAAACACAGCTGATATTGCCTCAACTTTCGATGTCTCTAGCAGAATTTTTTTTTCTTTTTGGTTCCCTCGCATACAAAAATGAAGCTGTTCATTGTCCACACATTTCTTACACCATGTTTAACAATTGATCTATACGACTATTATATGTATTAATTGGGCTCTGCCCTAGTAACATCTTTCCTAATCATAACATGAATTCTTTTAACTGTCCCTAAACACTGCACTATGTTTGGAACCGTTTAAAATGTTTACAGCATGACGCAAAGTTTTCTGTGCTTTTTCCCTCCCAACTTCTTTTGACGACTGCGATAAAATATCAACGACACTCAATTATACTCCTACCTTAGGTGAGATACCCATGGCAATCTCGTCTGCGTTCTTATTCTCATCCTTTTTATGCCAAAGATTCAATGGCGTTCGCGTAATACTCTAGATCGTGTAGTTTTTGCTATAAGTTATTAATAGTTTTATTATATTCTGGAAATTCTCCCTCAATTACGGATGACCTCATGTCTGCCTCCAAGGTCGCCTCAGTCCTCCGACCAGATGGGCCTGAAGTCGAGCGGCGATGCACCATCTTGTTGAGGTTCCCCCGTCACACGTTTAACTGTTTCCACAATATATCTTTCTTGATTGTTCACTAATAGAATCAAAAAGCTAAACTATTTTAAGTCAGGGGAGTATTTCGAACAAGAAAATAAGCACGAAGGCCCGCTAGAGTTATTTTGAGACTGGAACCTAATGAGTGTTGGCTGTAAGGAGCATCCTATTTGATATTCTAGAGACAATTTTGCAAAATTGCAAAATAGATCACCACACTAGTACAAAATAATCAAGGAGAAAACAGTTAATTCGCATCTAACGTAGTCGTAAAGTATTGAAATTTACAGTTATTTAGATGGAAAGGAAAGTAATTTATATTTATATTGTAGCACAGACTTTAGTAGTATATGTGTTGGTAGTATTGTATAGTATTGTAAACACATATATGACGATATACCTTGGGAGGGGTCTTTAAGATTGATTTTAAGGAATGTGTAAATGGAGGGGACAGTGGCGTATGCGTGGAGACGCATTATGCTATGATATTGCATGATTAAGCTTCCTTCCTTCTTCGAGGCGTAGAGACGAACGATTTAATGCCATTTAAGTATAGGTTGCCAGTTATCAGTTAGGATATCTAAACCACGTATTGAATAAATTAAACTTATTACGAAATAACTTTCTTAATTTATAAAGGAATTCAGCTCTTAGTTATTTTCCTTGGTTTTTCTAGTTTTTTGAGATAGAGATGTGAAGGATTGATGAAGTTTAGGCTCTAAATACACGCACCCAAAGTCGCTTTATTAAGCAATAAAATTTAGGAAGTGAGTCAGTGCCCTTTAAATTCAAATTAGTTCGCGACATACTTGGAGAAGCTACTGGATTTATTATTTAATATCGCGATAATATTTCATTTTTAACAGGAGGATTTGAAATTATTATAAAATAGCAAAGCGAATGTCTGTGTAATAAATTGTTTTATGTTCACCGACTTTACTGTTATATATTTGAGTACGCCACAGTATATATCTCGTGATAATTGTTGCACAGAAGGTACGCGTAACTTTCATCTGGGGAATGAAAGCGTGCATCATTGCAGATCAAATGTCTCAGACCTTAGATCCCCTTGCCTCCAAAGTTTGGATGCCTTAACCTCATCGCTGTAAAAGTCAACTGATATTTATTTCTCCTTCTTATGGAACTATGCAGAAATTCTGTATCTCGATGAGAGAAAATCCGTTTTACAAGGTTTTCTATTATGTTTTCCGTATAATTCCTTCTCTGAGGTGCGCCCAGGTGATTTTTATGTCATCGAAAGAATCTATTTGTTAATTTGAAAACAGTGAGTTCCTTTTTCAGTAACATTTAATTCAGATTTGTGTCATTTATAGCTACTATGACACTTAAAATGATTAGTGAAAATTGTTTCTGATGTTTAATATATGTCAAGGAATTCCCAGTAACAGCAGTTAGCTCGTACTACTCTGGAACAGATAGTGTCTTATAAAATTAATCGTGTATTAATTAGTTTAGGTAAGTGGTGTTGAATTGAGTGAGAACGATTAAAATAAAAAGAATATATTAATTAACAATGTATGATCCTTATTTACTCCTTCATACTGTAAAAGATTTGTCAAAATGGTAAATGATCAAAGAAAACTAATAATGAAATTTCAGTTTGACGTCACGGCGAAAAGACCATCGGCCTTAGAATTCTATGATTGGATACAGAAATGTCTTAAAGCTTAAAGTCGACCAAATTGACACAATTCAGCCGAACGCCACGGAATGATCAATATGTCAATTATGTGATGTCACAACCTTGTATCATAAATTATTACACACATTTGAAGGGACTGTGCAGTTCACGCATGAAAAATGATTCTGCTACCACAGATAAACTATCAGAAGCTTGTAGTCAAACAATTTCGGTGTGGATAGGTGTATTAAAACGTCATTCCTAGCAGACTTATGGTTTCGGAATTCTTGGCTATCATTAATAATGCTGGCCAACCGCAGTAGTTTTCCATTGCAAAGAAACCGAACACACCAATGAAGTATATCTTATCCATACAGCAAGAAAGATGTGGCTGGTGATGAGGTAGAGGTGCAGCTCCGAGCGACAGCGGAGAGAGCCGAAGGTAGTGTGAGTTCCACAGGTATAGCTAGATAATAAAACTTTCAAGCAACCGCACGATAGCTCAGAAGGTTAGAGTGTCAAACTATAGTAGTGGTTTCGAATTCTCACGTCCTGATACCTTTCATTCTGCCGGAGTTAAAGGAGATTTGCTACCATTACAATGATTTACTCACTAATATAGTACCATGCACACCACAATGCGATATAATTTGATATTTATGAATTTTCTTTTTATTGAAATCAAAGGAGATTTGCCACCATTACAGTGAATTACCCGCCCCTATAAATTTATATTTACGTAAAGGAGGCGAGCGTAGACCGTTAGGCTATAGTGAGCCGCAGCAAAAACTACTGGGTCCGCCGGTTTCTAGGATTTACCCGAGGTTAGCGTTAAGATTAATGTGTGTATAGATATGAATTAATTGCGAATTGACATATTAGCGGATTTACCATTGTTACAATATTTCACCCACCTATTTAATAGCACACAACCCCGATCAATTTATATTTGAAAGTTACGGAGTACAGCACATAGGTTACAAAATAATAACACATACAACATTTACGGTTACAAGTGGTCAATGTGTTGAGAAATTCGGCTCTCTCCGCTGTCGCTCGGGACCGCACCAGCAGTCAGATTTCTCTTGCTGTAAGACTATGTGAAATATGTCCTAACAAGTGTACACGTCTGCCAGTACGTATTCAACCACGTGCAGTGTTGTCAGTGACGTAGGAGCAGGTTTGCAGCACGAATACGACAAATTGTAAACGGAGCAGGTAGAATAGCGAGCCTTTGACCTTCAACACGGCGTAAACGAACCCCTACACACGACATCTCAACTTTTGCAGGTAGAAAAGGAACAATAAGGCCTTATGGATGCGATATTAGAGATGAAGAAGGAAGTGACAAAAGTGGAAATAAAAGCAGGCACACAATCGGCGAGCGTTAATCAAGTTTGCAAGCACTGGATCTGGCAGCAAATTCATTGTTCACAAAGGAATAAAAGCTGCTGATCTGTGGTTATAACCCGAAATGAAATGCCTTCCCCGTAACCCGTAACCCTCGCATATTGAGACGTGAGACGGAAGGACGAGAAAATGAAGGAAAATGAAGTGGAGAAGTGTTCGCAAAGACTGATAAAAAGGACAAAATCATTTGCATCCATACGGACGCACTAAAGATAAGAGCAAAGGAACATAATGACAGTTCGCCTGAATAATATGCAGTAATAATTTAACCTCATCCTAGTATAACAGCTTCTGTAGCAGCATATTGTTTAGTTCTTCTCCATACCCCCATTATTCGTATTTTGTGTTGTTTGTTTTTGTTTTCCGCTCATTAACGGTTGATTTGTTGATTTGGTTTATTTACAGACGCTCTTTAACATGACTTGAGGGTCATTAGCGTGAAACGGCCGACAACTTTTTCTCAGAGGCCTCTTCTTTCACGCTTGAGGTTCTTTTTCGTTCCGTAAATCTACGACATGGGACCCACATTTAGGAATTTTGCGCCCGAAAAAAACCCATGGATCCTGGCCGGGATTGAACCCGCGATCTTGAGTTTAGGAGTCAATTACCACTACACAACTACACCACCAGGACCGACTCATTAACTGGTGGATGGATTATACCGTAGTGTTTGCGATCTTATATGTCAATTGTCTTTGGAGTAGAGCTAAACAGAACGTGTTGCGCTAATTTGTATATGAACATTATATTTATTATTTGTTTCTTCAAGAGGCGAACGTAAACTATCTCTCCTTTCTGGACAACAAATACGACTACATGCGCAAAAGTGAAGAAAACAACTGAGGAATCTCCTCGTCTTCAGGCATCGACTTAAATTAGTGGCCAAAGAGAAACAAGCTAGTGGTCTGATTGTCTTGGTTCTGACGGATACTGGTACCCTGATGATAAAAGTGCATCTACCTGCTGGGAAAAACCAATGTGCAGAGTGTGAAGCCTTCATTAAAACAGAACTCCCCTATTTCTTGATACATCGCGGTTTCAAATTGTTAACAGGTGAAGATTTCAACTATTAAAACCAAAAGATCAACCTCATCTGCCTCTTTAGCAAGGACCTGTGAGGAGATAAAGCTACTAGATCTCTGGAAAGTGAAACATGGTCAGATGATGGATACACCTTTTTTCGTTTAAACTCATCAGCCCTTATAGACAAATGATATAAAAACAGTGAATATCAAATACATTTACAAGTTATTAGTGTGATCTTCCGATCATCATTGTGTTCTGTTCAAGCGTAAAGCTGATCAAATGTCACTTCCTTTTTGTCGGAGCTATTGGAAAACAAATGCATCATTTTTGTTAGATGAAAAGATATATGCGGAATTTGAGAACCTTGGTCTCTGGAACAGCGAGCTAAGCGTTCTAGACATGAAGCACTGGATGTTGGTTCTATATGTTCAAGCCGGCGTGCCAAGGTTCTTTCAAAACAGAAGAGTTAGAGAGAGCACGAGGTGCTAGACAAATTCCACAGCAAAAGCAACTTGGTCATGACGTATGCAGCTGTAAGCGAAATAAAAGGGAATAGACATACATCAACAAATATTAGCAGGAGTTCAAGAACGAGTTGAATAGATACTCTTATGAAAGAAGAAAAAACTGATTTTTATCATATAGCAATAGAAAAGCAAGTGGAACCATCCCGTTATATAAATAATATATTAACCACCTATAATACGTATGCAAATTCTACAGCGCAATGTTTATAGGAGGCGTAACGGATTTTTGCCTAGCAATTTTCATTCATTAAAAATAACAATGAAGCACAGGAATGTGTAAATTATATCAACAATACATCAAGTGAGGACACGGCTCTCTTAAAAGGATATTGCATCTGATAAACTAGAAAATGTGATCACGACGGCCAAAGTGGCATCAGCACCTGAGCCAGATGGTTTGGATTATACATTCTATAAAAGATGCTGGTTCTTATTAAAGAACTGCTATTGCAATTATTTATTACAGAATTATCGTCCATGAAGTACAATATAACGAATTATAATTATGATAACAAATATGGCAAATCCAACAGTTATGGCCGAGTTCCTTTCAATAATGCTCCTTAATGCCAATTATAAGATATTAATGAAAATATTATCCGTCAGAATCAAGACGTATATGGATGATTTGAAGGATGGGCAAACCTGTGCAGTACCCGGTGTGAAAATCACACACCATCCGCAGACTGTATGCGATACAAAGAGACACACTGAGACACAAGGAGAAAGCTACAATTTTTGGCGCAGACTTCTTGAAAGCGATCGATTGTGATAGCCATAAATATTTGTTTGCAGTGCTATAGAAGTTTAAATTTATTGCCAAAATTATAAATACCGTAAAGAGATTATGCTCCGGTAATCTCCCGTATTCAAGTTGATGGCTTTCTCTCTAATCTAGTACACATAAAACGTTTGGTGCGACAGGGTGTCCATTGCCAATTATCTTACATGGGAACCTTTATCAGGATTGTGATTTTGCTTCATCCCATACTAACTGGTCCCTGGTTGCAAATGCCGAAAATGTGACCATAATCAGCATGAAAGAAGAGCATGTAACACAAATCACAATGCTGCTGATGAGAAATCTTCAAATGCGCGTGTCAATTAAAACAAATTCACGCTCTTGCCTTTGCGCAATGGACGACCACATGATATGCAACACACATCCCAGTAAAACCACAATACAAAATACTTGGCTTAAAATTAGAAGATTCTCTTCAGGGGATGATTTATACAAATTGAACGAAAGTCGTAAATAATGTGCGAGGGGTTATCTTCAGTCGGTTGAGTAGAAAACTAAACTGCATTCAGAAAATTTTGCATGGCTACACATTTGTATTACTCAAAATACGGTATTTGTCAGAAAATAATTCACGCCGGAGAAAATTACTCTGCGCATCGAATTGCCTATTGGCTATCATATATGGAGAAACTAAATGTCTCATGTGCAACGCCAACAGCTTTGTTTACCAGCGGGTGAGTGGTTGTAATCAAAGTGATGTGCAAGTGAGATGCAAATGAAACACCGACATACATACTTACACCAGACTGACAACCTGACTATTAATGGGTGCCAACCTGACTATTTGGCCGCACCTTGACGCGGTGCAACCAAAACTTCATTGTTTGCTCAAAACTTTCACACTTAATCCAATTAGACAATTGTTACTTCACTTGCAGGTCGTTCAGTGTGGATTGCCGGTGCATTTCTGCATATGTGATAGAGAAACGTGTTACACGTAGTTAAATTTATTGATAAACTACAACATGTCAAGATTTTTAAACGGTTGCAACTTCCTAGTAATACAATAACGCAACCTTTTAAACTGACATCTGTTTAGTGTATTGTGCGAAGTGAAGTTCTAAGACGACCATCTTGATATATGAAGTTCACTTTTCGAAAATGAATTCGGCACACGTATTATTAAAAACTCTCGTTTTCTATGTATGTGATCAGTGCACAGTAAAACAACAACAACAAAAGTTGTTTCGTTGGTTTGGTTACAAAATTTGGCTCGTATGCGAGGGCTGTGAAGTAAATGAAGTTTATCTCGCCCAGTTTCCGTTGAAATGGAAGTTAATATACTATTATAAATAGTATACAGTTTCAGAAAAAAAAATCAGCTTACCCAGCATATGTCCTAACTCAACGGGATAAAATCTGAGATAAAAATTACAAAGAATTATGTCTTTTGTTCTTATTTTGTCTCATATGCTAAAAATCGTCGTTAGTGTTTTCTCTACATTTAATTTTAGGCAATTTTTGATTGCCCATTCTGAAGATAAATGAACGCTTCCAGAAATATTACTTGGAATTTAATTTATGTGATTTGCTGATGACAGACAAAACATTAACACGCTTTTATAAGAGGCAAGTCTTATGTAAAACTACATTTTTAAATTTGTTTAAAATATTCTTATCAATTTTCGTTGGTATTATAAACAGATAATTAAGATGCTTAGAATGGAATCGGTCACAATCTACTTGGTAAAGAAAGATTAAAACAAGGCAATCCTTTCATTTTTGGCTCTTGATTTAGATTCTGTAGTCTACAGAATGCCTGGAGTAAATTTCCTCTGGAGGGAACGCTCATTTCAGCCCGCACTGCCAAGAGACACCTGCTCCAACTGGTGTGAAATTGTCGCAGATCAATCCAGAATCGATAACTGTAACAGCTACATCCACGTTCGGGTAAAAATATCGCAGCTGGGGAGCATGCAGCTACGATGTAATAGACACACCGTTTATCCACTGTTTATACACAGAATGCACATTTACATTCCTGAAAAGACTGCAGATACAACATTTAATTATTTAGTTCTATAAAAGCGGCCCCATTTGTAGATATGATAACACTAGCGCCCAAAAGCATTATATAAATCGTTTTTTAGGGCATTCATTCAACAGTGCAGATTGAAAAAATAAAATAAGCAAAAAAAACCGCAATATATTCATTATAAACATATTAGAATTTTAGTGAATTTATCTAATACAAAAAGCGAGTTAAAACTTTAAAATGTTTTTGGTATATAAATAATTTTATAAAATGAAGTAGATTGCTTCTGTAGTAAACATGTGATACAAAGCTCAATATTTTTTGCTGTACTCTACAACTTTATATGTAGGATCTGACCATTCTTTAAATAGGCATCAAAAAATGAATCTATTGGTCTTGTGCAAAAAAATATCAGTACGGGTATTCCCAGATTGTTTTCGTTGTTGTTAAATGGTGGATTCTGGTCAGATTAGACCTAACTCTGTTGTTCTTTTCGTATCTAAAAAAAAAAATCCTCTTTTATTTGGCGCAGAAATATTTAGCATTTTTCCTTGCTGAAAAATCAAATTGTTAGGCATGCTCTTTCTCTCTGGTAGTAAAATATGACTATCCTCCTTTCAATTTAAACAAGGGAACCAACTTCGGCTAAAGAGAAATAACCACACACCATGTTATTGGTTACTCTAGGAATGCGTTTAATGCACTTCATAACAGCACCACACACGCGGTAGGTAATCTTTATCCAGAAAAAAAGAAGTCTTTAGTTTATCTGGAAATTTCTTATCTTAGAAGGTGATGTAAATGTTTTGCGTCTGTTTCAGACCGATAGAAGAATGATGCTTGCGAACAATGACGCCATTTAACAACGTTTCACACCAAAGTTCCGCATTCATCCTGAGAGCTACACATTTTAATTAATTGCCGAAAGTTACACAATACGTGAGAGATATTTTAATTTCTTTAGCATCAGTCAGATGCAGGAAATTTCTCTTTCGTTCATTTTATGATCCTCAAGATGGATGACAGTTTCATACAACAACCATAATGCTAAGGACGTGCATTTACATTATGCTACTAAAACAACAATTTATGCAGACATGTTAAACATATTACTTGTACAAACATCTATCAAAAACTGCAATGGAATCACACAACAGGCAAATAATACAGAACAACAGATTTACCCAACCAAACGTGTTACTTTATATAACATGGGTATTTTATATACACACGTTAGTGTTTCTTTAAATAAAAAACGAATAAATACACAAATTTAGGAATGAAAATAAAGATCATTTGTAAATGACAAGTTTGAGAAAATACCTTCGTAGTTATAGCATTAAACTCAAAAAGAAAAGAAAGAAAGAAATCAAAAATAAATATATATGCAGAAAATAAGTATTTACTTCTTGAACAATTAGACCGCCATAGGAGCCGAGATCGTTAAGGCGCGGACTCGTGAGCGGGAGGTCTGGGGTTCGAATTCCGCCAGGACCGTCCTCCATGACTGAGGTTTTTTCCAGGTTTTCCTCAGTCCTCATAACTGGCAAATGCCGCAGAGGTACCCTAAATTTAGGCCTGGAAGGTTTCCTTCCTTAAAAAAAAATCCTTTCCCAATATATCATTTCATCTCATGTATCATTAGCACCCATCGACTATGGTGCCTCTATAGCCAAAACGGGTGTTAAACACCATTTCATTGAACCATTAGACAAAATGCGAATAGTAAAAATCATTTTCGAAAAAATAGAATGAAATGAAATTCTCTTGTAATGAAATATAATGCATAACAGTAAGCTTATATGTTGAGGATTTCACTTTAAATAATAATAATGATAACAAGCATTACTGTCACCCTGTAATTAGATAATCGACATTATTCCAACATGAATATTTTGGGTTGTTGTACCCATTAGACTGGAAACTCCATTATTTGCCATTTTTGTAAAATATTTTCAAAATTCCACCGTATATTAATTTCCAGCTGTGACAGTTAAATCATGCAAGAAAATCTAATATAAATGTGAACTATGGTTTCTGTAATACTTTATTAGTTTTTCGCACAGAATGCAAGCTCCTTTTATCAAACACACCTAAGTACACACCGCCACGGGTGGCCAAGGCCGTTAAGGCGCGGACTCGTGAGCGGGAGGTCTGGACTTCGAATCCCGCCAGGACCGTCCGACTGAGGTTTTTTCCAGGTTTTCCTCAGTCCTCATAACTGGAAAATGCCGGGGAAGTACCCTAAATTTAGGCCTGGGACGATTCCTTCGTTAAAAATATATCCTTTCCCAATATATCATTTCGTTTCAAGCATCATCAGTGTTCACCGCCTGTGGTGCCTCTGTAGCAAAAACGGGCGTTAAACACTATTCAATAACAATGACACTTAAGTACAATCTTTCGATGTTATCGTTTGTTATCTTTTACCTTAAAGAGCAGTATAGATGTGCATACATGTTATATTTTGCAATAGGTTGAGTCGTCTATCTACAACATTACGGAATGTTCCATTTCCAAAGTTATAGAGGGATGCAAATAGCTTTCGAGGGGCTCCACCAATATGAGCTAATGCAGGCATCGTTATGATATTAAAATAAATAAATAAATAAACACATGCAAACTTTAAGAATTAATTCGATATATTCCCAATCCTGTCGGAAGTTCAGTAGAATACAAAAAGCCCTCGTATTTCCGTGTCTGAAATCTATCTCCGTCTCACGTAATCCAATTTCTTCCAACCATTGCTTATGCGATTTTCTACGCTTGCCTGTAATATCCGTAACGATTACACAGGGTTTTAACAACAAAGACCTCAGTATTCCAATATTTCCTCCTTTCTTCTTTTTATTGCTTTAAACTTTGGGGATGAAGGAAGTTCCAATTAAGTGTTCTGTCAAACTTCGGAAATAATCTAAATGTTTCAGAAGTTAGAGCTTTAATAGTGATGCAAGTAAGCACAAATTGATAAAGAAGCGGTTCAAAAATAGTTTACTATAAAAAGTGCCCTGGATATACGGATATAATTTCAGAGCTCAAATGAACACAATGCAATTTATAATAAGTAAAATGGATATTTTCCATATTTAAATAAATAGAAAACCAAATTGCTCTAGTGCTATTAAAACACAACTGTTTACTTTTTACTCTATGTAACTATGGAATAAAATTAGTAGTAATTCGTTGGATATCTTAAGTACAATCTTCAATTCACTGAACCTTAACACTTTTAAGTCCATAAACTTATTTAATAACGTCAAATACATAAAAAAATTCAGAAAAAGAAGAAAATATGGGTAAAAGTGGAAGAAAGCAAATATGGAAGGACAAAAGGAAGGATGTAAGAAAGAAGTCATATATGTGTATGTATATATATATATATATATATATATATATATATATATAAATGAGAAATGATATAACACTATTAAAAATGTAACTAAATTAACAATAATTAGAAAAGCAGAAAAGGATAAAACACCAAGAAAAAGTCACAGATTTGCAATCGCTATATTTCGAACTACGAGAGTTCTTCCATGGCAAGAAGACAAGTGCAGGTGATTAAATAAATATTGAATATCGAAGGTAACGTTATGCATAGAAACAGCTGAATCAAGCAACAAGAGTGTTTGAAAAAAAAAACATTAATATGCAAGATTTAAACCAGGTGGTATACGCGCTTTATGTAAAAATATTGCTGTCATTTCTCTATCTCTTGTTTGATCTGTTTGCATGTATAACATTACCTTTGATACTCAATATTTTTATCATCTTCACTTGTCTTCTTGCCATAGAAAAACTCTAGTAGTTCGAAATAAAGCGATTGCAAATCTGTGACTTATTCTTAGTGTTTTATACTTTTCTGCTTTTCTATTTATTGTTAATTTAGTAACATTAAATATATATATATATATATATATATATAGAGAGAGAGAGAGAGAGAGAGAGAGAGAGAGTCTATAAGAGAAGACTCTATAGTAGACGAGGTCAAGTCAACAAAGGTGCAAAAACTGAGATGATAGTAATTTCAACGGACACCCAGAAGCGTATGTTACGGGCACAGGAGCTTGTGCATCAGGGCTTCAGAACAACACCATGACGGGGAAAAAGTGTGTAAGAAATGAACCAGAGAAAAAAGAGGTATATGATTATTTATTGACTATTAGGTGAGAGCGATTCTGACCCACCTATAAGCAACCTGCTTGTTATGTCTTATTTTGTACCAGGAAATGTTCAGTGTATGTCACTTATATTCAGGTTTACAACCGTTTTATCAACGCAGAGCGCTGTGAAGGTGACCACATGCAGATTCAAGATGTAACCGACAAATATTCCTTTCTAACAAGAAAAGAAAGTAAAATTAATAAACTTATCAACCGATACAACCTTTTAAGAGACAAGAAGAATTTGAAAAAGAAATTACTGAAAGAATGAGGAAGATCTAAAGAGGAAAAAGGAAATAAGAAAAAGTTTCACACTAAGAAGAGCTCATGGAATGGAATATATTGAGTCCTAAATCTTAGAAAACTGCCTTGCAAGAACGTTAAAACCCAGATGCAATGTCACAAAATGTGGGGGATATAGGTGGAAAAAGTGATTCTTTCTCCAAAGAGGTAGGACAATGGGCTTTAGAATCATTATAGAGCAGTGGTGGAGTACATTTACAGCTTGAATATATTGCTGGTTCGTTAATTGTAAGGAGACTAAGCAGTAGGCGAAAAAAGGACCAATCTAGATGATATATCAGTAGCTATTATAATTTCTCAAAACAAGGAAATTCAACAACCATTTTTAGGAAGATGTTCTTATACGTTAGACAATTCGAAAAAACCACGAAGAAAGCTTTAATGAAGAGTATACTGGAATAATTGAAAAGGATAAGCGAGGAGGACCAAGGAAAATTAAAAAAAGAAAAGTACAGAAAAAGAAAAGCAAATTCAAAACATATATCAGGATCAAGATTATAAGATTACTTACAATGATGGACAAGTCCAATGAATATAAATTCTGGTATACAGATATACCAAGCTATATGACAAAACGTATCGTTCTGTTTACTGAAAAATAAAAATGTGGATTATATGAAACCAGCAGTATAGGCGATGCTTCAAAGATGCTTGATTTTAAAGAAAAATGCGAGAAACATACCAAGAAAAAGAAAGCAGTTCCGGTAAAGACGAGGACTGCTAATGATAACCAAAGTCCAAAGAAAACGTGTTCATCATCAGACTCGAAGCAAGTAATTTATATTCTAAAATGTAACGCGAAACAACTGTTCTGTATCGGAGAATGGCTGATTATAATTTCACAGTTTGTAAGTAGAAAACAAAAACATGCCATTTATGTTTTAGCATGAATGCTGTGAAATTCCTTCTCTTGTCTTACGCTGCTTTTTCACGTGGATACGGTAAAGGTAACACTTTTTTTACCCGGTGCAAAACAAGAATTCAGTAATCTTGCTCCTCGTGTTATCCACCACCATGAACATCACTAGAATAATTTCCCTCCGTTCTTCGAGCTATTTCGTTGTCAGGACAAGGGAAATTGAGCTCACAGTTGCAGCAGCATCGCATGATAGGCCGCTGGAAATTTGTTTGTGCGGCTCAGTGCCAGCGTTTCGAACTTGCAAGAAAGACTGTGCCATACAAAGTGCATTCACTTCAAACTCAAACATGCAGCACTATAAAACTGTTTGTTGTTACAGCTCAAAGAGTGTTGACAACGAGAGAAGCTTTTTTCTTTAATGGTGTTTAACGCCCTTTTTTACTGCTGAGGTACCACAGACGGTCTGAGAGAAGCAGTGATGTATTATACTGGATAGCTATAAGTGAGGTGAGATTGCAAAATAGTTATACAGGAATCTGAATGGCAGGGTCCCCCTGTCATTGTATATTAGTGTATCAAAATTATACACAACCTCCCCCAAAGCTGTCTAAAGACAAATATCTCGATCATGTGTCTCTATGTCATTGTGCAATGCGAAACTTCCAGGAATGTCCAGTTTTACAAATCCTTTCCAAGAAAAAGTGTGTAAATGTATTGATTATAAGTAAATTAACATTTTATTTGAAATTCCTATTAGGAATGTGTTGTTTATTTTCAATTAAAATTGTATTTTATAATAAAATATTTTCCTAATGTAGTGGAGTATTAATTCATGAAACGTATTGAACCATACTTTCCTTATCTTTTGTTAAAATAATAGGACAATCTATCTTTATTAATTATTAGTGAAAATAAAGTTTAATGCTAATTAACACGTAATTTTATTTTCTAAAATACATAATGTATAAGTACTTCTTTCTTCAAAATAAAATAATCATTTTACTTATGGGCACAGAGTAAGCCGCTAGAGGAAACCCATTTCATTTCGATACAAAGATAAGCGTCTTAGCGAAATCCGTCTGTCCATCCATCCATCTTTACAAAAATGCATGAAATAATGATTTTAATAACTTTATTATACGCTATTGAGCCAGATATGCGAATTCAGACAATTAACATCAAAATTAAATTTAAAGATTACTGAAAGAACATATTTTGATTAAATCTTTAAAGCTGTCTTCTGAAAAACTTGCAAAAATGAGTTACACCTTGTTCGTCCCGGGAGGATGAATCTGGTACATAAGGATTAGAGACGGAGATAGATCAGTTCGCCATGCAAATCGGCAACTTGTCCATCACATGATATTGCGTATTGCCCATGATCCAGGCGTTCTCTCAACTTACCGTTGCACTGCGTTCCAACCACCTGCAGGCGGTAAGGAGAGTCTGGTGTGTTTTCTGCCAAGCTCGCGGAGATATTCACTAGGCGACCTCCAGGAGTATACAGCTTCAAGATGTCCTTGGGACCCACCTCCGCCGCCGCCCGGAACAGCTCTGCCACAAACAATATCTCATTATAATTGTTTTTTATACATTTTTGTACTTTTAAATAGATTACGTTTTTCCCCTTTCCTACGATATAAGTTTTCCATCTCACTCTAACGGAAGTCAGTTAAGCACACATAATGCATACTTTGACAATAACTGAGGGTTAAATCATGGATGATTGTATGCAGCCTAATACTTGTATGTTTAGCTTACGCTGCCACCAGGTCTAAGAATAGCCGGAATGACCTGTTCTAATAATTATACTAATGTTTTTTTTTTGTTTGCTTTTGAAATTGAAATGTTCATTATTAAATTCGTAAATTTTTGCAGCAAACCCACACAGGGAGCTCTGAATTACACGAAATAGAATTAACTATCTTAAATCTGTAAGTTTACTCTGCAATGTCGTGTTACCTGCACTGTAATCAGACTCCTGATGCAGATAATTTTCAGATAATGCATATAAATTGTTAAATATTTTGTAGTAGGTATTACATAAAAAATTACCAATGTCACCTCATGATTTGCGCGCCTATAGAAAGATTTTTCCACATTGAATTTTCTTTTGTTTATCCACTGAATGAATTGTTTAACGCCCGATTTTGCTACAGAGGCACCACAGACGATGGACATTAATGATACATGAGATGAAATGATATATTGGGAAAGGATTTATTTTTAAGGGAGGAAACGTTTCAGGCCTAAATTTAGGGTACCTCCCCGCCATTTGCCATTTATGAGGACTGAGAAAAACGTTTTTTTTTTTTTTGAGTAGTGTTTAACGCCCGGTTTTACTACTGAGGCACCACAGGCGGTGGACACTGATGATACACGAGATGATATGATAAATTAGGAAAGGATCTTTTTTTTTAAGGAAGGAAGCGTTCCAAGCCTAAGTTTAGGTACCTCCCCGGCATTTGCCAGTTATGAAGACTGAGGAAAACCTGGAAAAAACCCCAGTCAGGGAGGACGGTCCTGGCGGGATTCGAACCGCAGACCTCCCGCTCACGAGTCCGTGCCTTAACGACCTCGGCCACCCGTGGCGGTGAGAAAAACGTGGAAAAAATCCCAGTCAGGGAGGACATTTATCCACTGAAGATTTGTACTGACTTTACATGAAATTTTTATTTTTATAATTAATGTTTATAGCCTTTATTTAAAATGGATAATATGCTTTACAATACATTAAAATTATGTTGATCAAAATTATTTAACTACAGAAGAAACACACCCTGAGGATTCCATAGACAATTGGCATTTTAAAGTTCAGCAATGCCTACAACTTGCAGCAGGTAAAATTATCCAACTGAGAACCATGGACCAGTCGGTGCATAGAAAATCATATAACAACATTTTATGTCCACCTGTAAAATGTGAAATGACAGGAGCAGGTCTTAAACTAGAACTATTCCTGATAATGCCCCAATAACCTGAGAGTTTGTCATTAAGGTGATACTGACAATAATGGGGAGTGAGTAACACATTTGTTTGGTCTATAATGACATATCTCTAGTGAAAATGTATTAGTGTCTCCAGCAAAATTCCTGGTTTCCTTGTAACTATCAGTTATATCGATAAACTTCAATTGTGTATCATTGTTAAGATATTAACACTAACAAAGAAAGGTGCCTGAATAAAAGCCCCGCACAGTTAAAGGGACAGGTGAACGTTGATCAGGTAGGAGTTGGAACAGCGAACCCTCAACTTGATGTAAACTCATATACCACGTTACCCGCAGTGCTAGTGATAGTTCGATGATTCCTTCGAAAACATGTTACATCCAAATGCAATCTCACAGTTTCAAACCAATGGATTGCTCGCCAGCTCCGTACACATCCACATGTGTAGTCCAACACATCCGTTATTATTGCTCTAGAATGTGTTGAAAAGGCAATTTTATCAGAATGTGAACAACAGTTTCTCGACTTTCGATAATAGCTAGTACGCTCCTAGTTGATATGCTTATATTCTGCAATCTCTGTGAAGACTTGTCCAGCGTCATACTCAGCTATAGTAAATCCATTCTTCTTGGTGAAATGTCGGGCCACTTTAACTGTATAAACATCTCCATAAAATTTGATATGAAATGCATTCTCAATTTTGGAAAATACTCTCCTGGTTATGATACACACCTACTGGACAATGTGAGTGCCTAACCACCAGACAAATGTGAAGAAAGTTAATGGAACGGTGCAGAATAACCGAGCCGGGGAACTTTTTACAGCGAATTGAAATAGCAACGATAACAACTTCATCTTCGCGACGTACGCAACAGGGGCTTCAACCTATTGACATTCAAGGAAATGCAAATCATCGTTATAGCATAGTATTATTCACGACTTCCGCACTTCGGATGTGCAAAACAACTTTCGGACCTACGAACTTGCTTCAACTGTAAATAAAATCAAGCTTTTAAAAAGGCACTAATTTGCTTTCATTGTACCCACATTATCATAAAAGTGTACAAAACATTTCATCTAAAGAACGGTATAATTGAACACAAAACATGAGCCACATTAATCCAATATTTCCTGGATTAACAACTGGTAAGCATTTAAATATCCATTTATAGCAACCAATGGAAAGTGAATATGGTAATAAATGCATTACTGCCTACAGAAGTGCGAAAAATCACGAATTGTACCACCTTTCACTACATTTACCTATTATATTTGTAGGAGAATAGACCAACTCGATGAAAATTTCTCCACACAAGGTGACTGATTTTTTAAATGCTAAACCTCCTGCTTTGATCATCACTTGTTAAACACGATTAGAAGTATTCACTTAGAAGTACATAGCATAAAACAAAAACTTATTCAGCGGTAGTTATTGAGTGATTATTCACAAGGTAAAACTTTATACGATAAGAAAGCTAATTTAAAAGCATTAATATTACAGTTAAAAATTAAATAACATCTGCAGGAATATACAGATTCCAGGATATAATTAATCCTGGTATAAACTGTGTTTTCCTATAGTGAAGCAAGCAATTTCAGCAAACTTAATCCAGTAGTAACCTATTTTTCAAAACTGATTACTTTCAAAACAGCATAAGTTATTATTATTTATTGTATACGAACAATTCTTAATTTATAATAACAATAACAAATTTACATATTTTTTTTAACAAACGAGAATACGAAAAACGTCTCCAGTATTTGTTCTGCAATTTTGTTTTTATAAAAGCATATACATGGTTTATAGTGTATGTGTATATAATACTAGGAACCAGATACCTATGTATGTTAAATGGTGAGGTTCTCTTGTAATATATGTATTTTTTACAAAACCTAAAGGAGTATGTACTGAGTGTCACACATTACAAAATGAGTAATGTGTAATGACTATCTTCATCATGCTGAAGAGAAAGCTCTGTTAGATATTTCTTGTTTTCTTCTTCTTGATGTATATAACCGTAAACGGGGGCTGTAAAGTATACACACCGAACATATTGATTTGTTCCATGTTTGAAAAAAAATTGTGTCACACCTTTGTTCAATTCGTTCACAATTACCAGCACTATCAAATGGAAGCGCTGTAGCAAAAGTTTTCTACAAACATTTATCAATTCGGCGTGAGCCCAATGATTTGACTTCTAATTGCACATCTTACTGGTCGCTTCCTCAAACACTTTCAAAGCTTTGCAGAGCTCACCACATATTCCTCACTTATCAGCAATAAGTGGGGGAATGTCTAAATTAATTAGAACTAACGATCTTTGCACAGCATTCTGAAGTAAAGTTAACCACTGCAACATAAAAAGGACGAAGTTTCAGCATATGAGAATTTGTTGGTATCTTGGGAGTCGTGCTGAAACAAGAGCAGTAATGCTTCTTTTGAAATGAGCTGTAGTTAACTGAAGAGGCTTATTGTTCTTAAAGCATCTTGAACAAATAAATTAAGAATAACAACCAAAACGCTCGCTCACTCGCAATTTACTTGGAAGATAAAAAAATGAAAGAAAGAACAGGGAAAGAAAGAGCCGTTTTGCCTGCTATTCGACAATGTAGTGGTGCCAATAAGACTGTTATTTTATTTATAAGTTAATATAATCTAGTATGGGATCAAAAGTAGTATTTGAAGTTATCCTTCCGTAACTTTCAAGTAACTACCGCCTTTAATGTCTCTTCTTGCATGTTCTTGTGCGTGATTTTTGTAAACCTCTTTGACCTATGTTTGAAGCCTCTACTCAAGTAAAAAAGTTGGTTTCCTGAACATTTCAATAGTTCTTTTGTTGTTACAACATGTTAGTAAGTCTAACAGTTTTCTTATCAGCAGTTCTTTGGCAAAAATTGACAGTCGTTATTATCCGTTTGGCTAGAAGTGAAACTCTTCCGGCCGAAAGTTAAAGGTAAGGATTGAGGATGAACGATCTTCAAGACTCTTGTGTATGTAGGAAGTTTAATAAATGCCTGCTCACCTGGTACTAGACTTTCCTTAATCCTTTTCCTTGCTGGTCAGAACAGAAATGTCCACTTATTCATTGTAAGTGAAAGCATTAATTGTGTCCTTTTCGTTCTGTTTTATTGTTGTTGTGTGTTTGTTAGCTGGAAAGGTAAAACCTCTTTAATCAGACATCAAAGGATTTGGATGCCATGTTCATGAATACTTTGAGCATGGATACAAAAATGCCTAACTACTAGTGCTACGGTTTATCGAAGGCTACACTAGGAAGAATTTTACTGGAAAAGGAAAATGCAGGGAAACTCACAAGCTCGTGTAAGAAAGGTCCAGTGAGGGGGATAATTTTGAATAGTTTCAATACTATTCGTAGAATTGTTTTGAAAATATACTCCGCGGGATATATATATTCCAAGTTTAATAGATATTCGAAAGTCGAAAGTCATGCAAGGAAAAGTTAGGACGTAAGATGAGCTGCGTGGTTATCTGCGCCCATCTGTCCTGCTGTTGCTTTGTCACGTGCCCGCTTCATTTCCGTTTTGTCACTGCAGCTCTGTCCATAATGTTTTCTGATTCTGTGATTTCCTGCAGTCTAGTGTTGGTAATCTTGTCTGTCAGTGTTATACCTAGGACCTTCCTCTCCATACTCCTTTCCTTCTATGCTTTGCCGCTGTCTGTCGGTAAGACACCAGGTTTGATATCCATATATCGGGAAGACACACGAGTTGAGTGCCTCAAGTCTCAGTTTCTTGTTTAGAGATGCATCCTGCAATATGAACTTTAGAGACCAGAATACTTTCCAAGCTTGTGTTACTCTCCTCTTAATCTAATTATCCATTTTTTGTCAAACGAGACCGTGCGGTCCAGATATGTGCATTCATCCACATACTGAATCTCTTCGCCATTTATTTCTATTGTCCTTTTTGGTGCTTTGGTCATTATTTTAGTTTTAGCATACTTCTTTATGAGGCCGATGGAATTGCTGTGCTGGTTTAGGTCTAGAAGCATCTGTTGTAAGTGTTCAGATGCTCTCGACATAACACCATCCGCGAATCTTAGGTTGGTTATCATTTATGCTGTCCCATTGTAGTTCAGCTTTAATAATTCGATGGGAGAAGACAGAAGACGTTAGACGTTAAACTATCACAAAGTTATACATAATTTGTTGTGAAGTTCTTTCATTGAAGGACAAAAATCCTAAATAAAAAAAAAAAAGTTTTAAGGGGAAGGCACTAAAGGTGACTTTTCTCTACATTCTTTTAAACTGTTTTCATATGAAGTGTGAGGATAAGGGATCAGAAACCCTCAGTGTATACGACTGGAATAGTTTTAAATTTGCACATGAATTTTAAATTATCAGTAATGAGCATAGTAGTAACTGAGAAATACAAGTATTAAAATAAAACACATAAATCCTCATTGATTGAGAAAACTTAAGGTTACTTTCAACAGCTCGTTGAAATCATAATCACCAGCCACTCCTCCGATTTCTGACTTTCAGGGTGAAGGCTGATAACAAATTGTACGTGAATATTGATCGCGATCCTTTCTCTTCAAACACTGATTTTACTTCCGAATTGTAAATTATGCATTTCATTTGTGGACAAAATCTTTCACCTTCGCCCACATCAACTCATTTGAATTGGATTCGCAATCATAAGGACGTAAAGATAAATTCTTCGTAATCGCAAATTTTGTGGTCAGCCTCCACCTAGGTAGTGCAGCATTGCATTCGTGTATTTTGGCACCTTGCATTCTAATTGGCGTTGCGGAAGTTGCTTACTCTCGCTATGGCAATTTTAATTCGTTATTTCATTCTTCATTCTGTGTGTGCTATACATAGAGAGAATATTGTATCGCCTGCGAAAATAAATTTGGTCTTATTGGGAAAAATAGCAGCAGCAAAGAGGAAAGCGCTTTCTCTTTCCGAAAAAGTCGACATTATTCGAGAAGCAGAGCAAAATTCAGAAGTGAGAGTATCGAAGATGATAGAATGGGCGGAATGGCACTCTCCGCTCGTAAAAAATAAGAGCGGAGAGTTGATCAAAAATGCGACTCTAAAGAAGAAAGAAGTAAGAAAATGAAACCCTCTACATGTAAAGAAATGGAATGTTTAGCGGTTTGTGTTCTGCCGACTTGTCTGCATTAAGGAAAAAGAGGCAGCAATTGCTTTAAAATTGAGGATAACGGACTTCAAAGCGTCATATGGATGACTAGACAGGTTTAAAACCCGACATTATGTATGCGGCGCAGTGCAGACGTCAATGAAGAAACTGTGTGACATTGGAAGAACGAAAACTTAGCGGAGCTTTTAGAACATTATGAACAACAGATCATTTACATACATTTTTGTTTTCTTTTAATGCCAGTCAGAACACTAAGTGTAAAGGGGGGTCATGCCATAGAAGTAAGCAAAACAAGCAGATGTTATCAATGTTCTTTTGTGCATGCGCTGACGGCGGTAATAAATTCCATTTGCATTAGGAAAGTTGATAAACCAAGATGTTGTGCTAATTGTTTATTACCTTGCAGATATTACAGTAACAAGAATGCATGGACGACGGCAGATATTTTCACCAAATGACTCGAAAAGGGTGCTACAAACACAATATGGATGTGTGCTCCATACATTCAATAGAGCTTTGCATTTTGAGGATATGTTAAAGTTTATCCCTTTTCGCCAATGCACCAACAAGCTTCAACCGCTAGACTTAGGCAACATTCCCAGCTTTAAAGCTAAATATAGTAAATCACTGTTCCGGAATGCTATGGTCGAAAGGAAACCATGAAAATTAACATGCTACAGGCAATGCACGTTCAGATTCGGTTTCCTAATAGTTTTTCCAAGGGTGAGTGACTTCATGACATCAAGATATTCGATTGTGAGATAGGAGACAGTTGAAGTCGTGATTGGAATTTGGTTTATAAAAATTCGGCAGTCACTTTTGAGAGTTATGTATATTGCGATTATGATGCGCTTACTTATGGTGTCCTGGAGCGAAAGAGCTATGTTCCAATAAGCTGCGTGAAGATGAGAACGAAGAAGAAGATGCTTCTGATGAAACGAAGTTTCCAACATTCTCTGCAGCTTTAGCAAGCTTTTGAACCGCGAGAAATTATATGAAATCCTTTGAAACGAATTCAATAGCATTAGAAGGGATTAATATGGTGGAAACAGATCTGATACATCTTACAAAGCGGTATAATTAATGAGACAACTGATATGGCATGTTTCTTTCTTTTAGGTGGCCTTACTACCTAATTGTACAGTTTTAATGTAATTTTAAGTAATAAATACAATGCTATACATTAACTATTTAACATTTTTAAAGAAAAAGTGTAAATCTCTACTAAATGTTTCTCAGTACGCAGAATAACGTTAAATAGCGGGGTGCAAGAATGTGGAACACACACTAAGTTAAACATAATATCAATTAAAAGTATGAAAATAAACAACAAAAACAAACATTAAAATACTGCCTGCTGGTAGCAAAATGGTAGGTTGGTTTATTTAATGAAGATGCATTTGTCACCGCCTCTTTTGTGTATTTTTCGAAGGATTCTTTAAATATCACATTTCAAGTACATATTAAATTTCAAGATAAATTAATGGCAATCAAAAGCATTCGTAATGAAATGGTTTTCATATTTAACAATGTTTCCTTCTTATTTACATTTTTCTTTTTTTATATGCGCCGACGTCCTCAAATATTGCATTAGCTGATAACTTTACCCGTAAAACAACGGTTATGTCCGGATAATAAAATGGAAACTACATTTTAAAAAAGAAATGCGTATTGTTACTGTAATAGAAGGAATTAAAAGCACAATCAATATAAATGTTTCAGTAATGCACGCAATGTATTGAAAGTGAAATATAATAAAATTAAGTTAAATCAGAATCACAGGATAAACTTAATTTACCTGTGTACTGCTGGTGCTGGTTTTGCAGAATACTATCAACCCGTCACTGGGAAACTAATTTCATCAACTTCTTTAGTCCATTTGATAAGATTAACTTGGACTTTATATTTTCCTTTCTTTTGCTTTTTCTGTGCTCCGAGGATAAAGTAGATCTTGATTCCAGTAACATCCAAAATGCCACGAGAATTATAATGGGTATATGTTCCTCCGAAAAGATAATTGTCTCTACTTGGACTGAATGCTATTATAGTTGACCTGCAGAAATGTATTTTGCGTCTAAGTGTTATTTATATACAACGCACACAAGTAGTACGAAAATTCAACAACCACGGTTAATTTTGTTGCTGAGCTTCTACGGGGAAAGGGGGGATAACAAATGCCTCTGTTGGTAGAGAAGTGCCAACAAATATTCCTATAGAGTTAAATGTAAACAATGAAAACAGAATGAGGGAGCGATAAAGAGAGAGAGGGGGGATTGGGTATTGCTAGCATAATTTCTACAAATATGACAATCTTACATTTATTTATTATGCTTAAAACATGCTCTTCCTGAGTTTCATAAAAATAGGAGCATTATAAAAAAACATACGTTTACTTGAAGTGCCCAGATCTAAGATGAACATATTTATTAAAGCACTAAGTACATTGCAATGTTTAATATTTGCAAAGCATTAAAGAAATGTTGTTTCTTTCTTGTGTATCTAATGGTATATCTTATTTTTCACCCCATGGTATATCTTATTATGGTTGCGGGAAACTCACATTTTCTCGTACAATCTCAATATGTTCTGAAACCTCGTTCTCGGCATAGCCTTATTTGTCATCTTTCAAGTAACCACTTCCATTTCTGGAAAACATTTCCACGGATGTCAGGAACTGCCAAACCTTAAGCACATTTCTAATGAGATTATAAATAATAGATTGCTTTAGATTTAAATTTCGATTACTCCAATACAAATATTATTTATTTTTTGTGTTTAGTTATATTAGAATTGTATCCTCCTATATGGTTGGTCCTGGTGGTGTAGTGGTAACCATACTTTCCTTCTAAACCCAAGATCGCGGGTTCGTACCCGGCCAGGATCGATGGATTTTTTCGGGCGTAAAAATTCTAAGTATGGCTTACTTCGGAAGGTAAGTAAAGCCGTGGGTCCCGTGTCGTACATTTACGGCACGAAAAAGAACCTCAAACCTGAAAGAAGAAGCCTCTGAGCAAAATTTGTCGGCCGGCCGTTTCACGCTCTGAATAGAATGGGACGCTGATGACCTGAGATGTTAAAGAACGTCCATAAATAAAACAACTCAACAATTTATCCTATTATTGTTATTCTAATTTTATTATAATTCATATTTATATCATTTTCATAGTAACGTTAATGCTTTTCAATTTTTATGTCTTGCAAGAACATTTACTTCCACTCTCTTTCACGATTTATAGGTACATATGATTATATGTTCATAAGTTGTATTTGTTGTTGTTTGAACTATTGTAGTTATTACTGTGATTATTACGTTAATGTTTTTCATTTTCAATAATAATGTTTACATGCTTATTTATTTATACTCTCAAGTTTACATAGACGTAAATGTGTTTTGTTCTTGTTAATGCGTATGCTATTTATTGTAGTGTCATTGAATTATAATATAAATATTATCAGATTGATAGAGAGAAAGACCGACTAGTTTACTGATCAGTGATTTTAAAAGATTTAAAACAGTTTTAATATAACATATTTATAGTTTTTGAAGAGGAAGAAAATAGCTCTTATGTGGTTTTTGATGGTGTTTAACGCCCTTTTTACTACTGAGGCACCACAGGCGGTTTCTTGCGTATACATAGTACATTTAGAATTAGTTTGAAGTTGATGAACAGAACGTGCCTTTGGCTAGGCTAGAAAGCTCTTCTTATGCAAAAGAATATTCTGGGATAAGGAAAGACTCTACGGTAGAAGACAAGTCAGTTCAATAAAGCGTGCAAAAATTAAATGAGATAATAGTAATTTCAACGTACAACTCAGAAGCGCAAGTTCTGGGGGAAGGAAACTTGTGTGCCAGGGACCAAAACGGCACTAATGACATAAGGCATACAAGAAGTGGTCCAGAACAAAAGCGGTATATAATGATTATTTTAGCAACTATTAGATGACAGCTTCTGACATTACCTTTAAGCATAAGTTTGTACAACAGACATTTTCAGTGCATACCACTTACGTTCAGCCTTACATTGCTGGAACCGTTTTATCAACGAAGCTGACTACACACATACACACATCAAGATGCAACTGATAAAGTTTCATTTTCAACAAAAAGAAGGAAAATTAACACAAGTATCAACTTATCAGCATTTTAGAGATAAGAAGAATTTGAAATAGAAGTTACTGAAAGAATGAGAAAGATCGCTGACCATAGAGGGGAAAGGGATTAGAAAAAACTTGTATCATACACTTAAGGAACGAAATAGGCAAAGTCCTAAAACTGGGAAATATGTTCTTGCTACAAAGTTAACATGTATATGAAATGCCACAACATGAAATGATATAGTTGGAAAATGTGACTCTTTCTCCGAAAACGAACGACAAGGAACATTGGAAGTATTTTATAGCAGTAATAGAGTAAATCTGCAAAGTTAGGTACGTTACTTATAAAGAGACTAAGCAGAAGGTGACAAAAATAACCAGTTTAGTTGATAAATCAATAGCTATTATAATCTCCCAAAACAAGGAAAAACTGTTTGAAAGGCGATGTTCTTAACACGTGAGGCAATAGGGAAAATTATGAAGACAGTTTTAATGAATTAATGAGATACTGAAATAACTGGAAAATATAATCAAAGTGGAAGAACAAAACAATTACAGAACATATATGAAGATCAAGATAGGCCATTACTTATATCCAGGTCTTGACAAACAGAAATAGTTGGACATGTTCAATGAAGAATATTAAGTCAAACAGGCTATACAAGAAAATGCTAAAATTTTTAGACACAAAATATGTTGCTATTTTTTGTCCAAAAAATTAGGGATTATGTGAAGCTTCAAAGAAGAGTCCACTTAAAGAACAATACGAGAAAGATATCAAGGAAAAGAAATCAGTTCTGGAAAAGACGACAACTCTAAATGTTAAGCAAATCCAAAGAAAAGGTGTTCATAGTTAGATTTGTAGCAAGTATCTTATGTTTCAAAATATAATGCGAACCAACTGATTTACAAACTAATTATAATTTCACCATCTATTAGGTGATACAAATACATGTCATTTTTCGCATGGCCAAAAGAGGTTCCTGTGAAATTTCCACTCTTGTCTTACACTGATCTTCACGAGGGTACCGATAAGGTAACTTTTTTTTCTCTTTTTTTTTCCCCCGCTGCGAAACAAGAATTCAGTAGTTACCAAAGGGCTGCTCCTCGTATTATCCACCACCATGAATATCACTAAAATAATTGTCCTCTGTTCTTGGAACCATTTCGCGGTCAGTACAAGGGAAATTGAGCTCACAGTTGCAGCAGCATCGCATGATAGGCCGCTGGAAATTTGTTTGTGCGGCTCAGTTAGTGCCAGCGTTTCAACTTGCATGAAAGACTGTGCCATACAAAGTGCATTCACTTCAAACTCAAACATGCAGCACTATAAGACTGTTGCTAGAGCTGAAAGAGTGTTGACAATGAGAGAAGCTGATAATGGTGATGTGTTGTACTGGACAGTTATACGTGAGCTGAGGTTTCAAAATAATTACAGGAATAATACATTCTTGAAGCCGTCATTTACAAGATGAATGTTATCATCTGAAGCCCGGAGCCCTCCTGTCAGTGTATGTTAGTGTATCAAAATTACACAAACTTTCCTAATCTATCTAAAGACAAATATCACGATTTTATGCCTTTCTGTCGTAGATGATTTGTTGCTTTGGTTTAAGCACTCTCTTTAACACCTCAGGTCATCAGTGCCCCCATTCAATGCAGGGCGTGAAACTGCCGATAAATTTTGTTCAGAGGTTCTTTTACATCCCGTTAATCTATGATAAGGGACATACGACTTTCTTTCCTTTCGAAGGAAGTCATACTTAGGATTTTTACGCTCGTAAAAATCCATCGGCCGGGATTGAACCAGCGATCTTGGGTCTAGTATGGTTACCACTACACCACCAGGATCGATCCTCCCTCACTGTTACACTGCAATGCCGGTCGCGGAATTTCCAGGAGTGTCTGCTTTTGCTAAACCTTTCCTTATTTACGTCATGACGTTAAAAAAAAGTGTAAATGTATTGATTATATAGTGAAGTGGTTTTTCTTTGTAATTGCTGTTAATATTTGTTCTTCCATGTATTTATTTGTGTATTAAAATATTATATTACTACAGACTTTTTGTAAATGTAGTACAGAAAACATACTGTAGTCTACTGATTCAAGGCTACCTTATTTGTTGGTCAAACAGTAAGGGAATGCATATTTAGTAGCAATTATTAGTGAAAATAAAGTATAATTATTTTTAACAGCTTTATCACGTTATTTTATTTTCTAAAATATATTGTGTACAAAGTAAGCAGTTGGAGGAAACCTATTTCATTTCTATAAATCACCGAAACAAACTTAATATTTTATTTTTCGCTTGACGAAGAGGCCTATATGTATATTGTTAAAAGTTGCACGAAATAATACTTTAATTACCCTTCATTGTCGCTATTGAAAGAGTTTGCTTTGAGCCAAATATGCAAATTCGGATGATGAAAAGCAATATTGAATTAATTACTAAAATAATATATATTGAATAATTTTTAACCTCCTAAAAACTTGCCCAAATGTTATCTCTTAAGGAATCACCCTTCGTGAACAATTAATGTACTATTTATACACAAAAGTTATTTGCTTCCTTTTGGAAAACTATAAATAGATTAAATTGACGTTTTTTTAAATCTTATAAAATCACTGATTAGTAAACTAATCAACTAATTGATATGCAAAACTCTCAACAACTCTGACAATTTTGTAAGTTTATCTTTTTTTCCTCCCCTTATGTATACTTCTCTTCTCGCCAGTTCGGCAAACGCCACCACAATAAAATGTAGACACTTGCAAATCTGCTAGCTGAAAGCTACCTTAGAGTGCAAAAGTGTTTTTATATAGGCGATAATTTTTTTAAGAAATACACCCGTACTTTATTTTAAAAAGGAGGAAGAAGAAATCAAATTACTTTATATGAATTGTGGGTCTTACTTAAGCAATGCTTCTAGATTATCCGAAATGCATATCTCTGGTGTAAGGCCTTTAGGTTTTATTTAACTCTTAATGAAGGGGAGTCCCGTAGTTAGCTTATGTTCCGTAATGAAGAAACTATTATTATTTCAATTTATTATGTGAATAGGTTAAGTCAGGCGCATATATGTACAGCAAACCTTTTCTCATTTCCCTGCAAGGGAAAGAGAATAAGGGTCGAAATTGCTGTAACTCTTCTTTCAACCACCCTTTTCTCCCTATATGATGTGAAGCCCTACGCCTTCCTGGATTAGAAGCGGATCCAATTCCAAGTGGAACGTGCGTTTCTCTTGGACAGGTGCTATCTTATGACTTCCAACATCGGCAGCCCTTAAAGCGAATTTATCCCAATTACAAGGCATTATTGTCAGCCTGGATAGACCCGTGCACTGGTACAATACTTTTTATTTAAAATTTAAAGAATTATAAATGAATCTATGATGCATATGATTGAAGTTTAACAGAATATATCACTTTAGCTAGAGAATTATTGAATCTATTGAATATGGATGGGGGTCACCTTCCCTTCGTTATATGGACAGATGCTGATCATGAACTTCACCACAATGTCAAAAATATAATATAGGTAAGAACCCTAAACCGTCCTAAGCCTAGTCTTTGAATTTATAATAATAATAATAATAATAATAATAATAATAATAATAATAATAATGATTAGATAGTAATAATAATAACAAGAATAATAATTATGAACACGATAGTAATTATTATTATTACTATCGTGTTCATAATCATTTTGAGCATAAACTTGTATGTAAAACAGAAAACATAACCTAAAACAAGGTACAATATAATATGGTGAAGCACTCCGTTTTATATAGGAATGAAACAATTATTAGGAAATTTTGTTAGGTATGTTCCAATTTATCCGAATGACTGCTCGACTCTAGTGGTACTCCACTTAATTTTTACACTCAAATCGGAGCTTTAGATACTTCCACTCCTCCAGTTTATTTTACTCTTCAACATTTAAACAATACAAATCACATCATGCCGAGTTATATAAACGTTGATTTATTTAAAACGTGATATACACTTAAGGCTATTTTGTAAACCTGTAGTTTCGTATAGAGGTAAGAATCAGTGTAGAGAATATTGCTAGTACTCGATAGCAGCAAATAAAAACTGTAACATGATTTAGAAACCCATTTCTTTTTCACTTAGGTATCAACAAGCTATTATTCTCACCGACTGAGCCATCTTTACCACCATCTTTAGAACGAAATAATATCTGCAGCACGGCTAGAGAAAATAAAAATGTAATCAACCTATTAGGACTGTTAATTATTACGTAACCAAATGTTTCAAAGCGGGTATTAGGAATGCAAAACTCTGCGGCAAAAAGTATTGTGTAGCGCCTGTACTAGACTCAAATGCTTATATGCAACGCAACTTTGAATGACTGGAGCAAGGAATAGCTTGTGCATGCGTGTCTATGAGTGTATGTGAGCGTGTTTTTTTAAACACTTTCTTTGACATTATGCCCATTGATGCGATAAATGTTTATGTGCTTTCTTTTAAATTAATGTTTTCTTAATACGCATATATGACAACATTACGTTTATGTCTAGATCAGTGTAGGGAGTGTTTACACTTAACTACTGGTGTCTAGATCAATGTCGACACTCAATTCTGTTCACAGGGTGTTAGTGATTCCATGACACTGGTGACGGACAGACGGCAGCTAGCTTCAATAATAATTCAATAATAATAATTAAAAGGCGGGAAAGAAGAAAACACAATATTTGAATGAAAGAATGGGTTAAAAACTGCGAGCTCTAAACCCTAAATTCTACAAAAGTCCCCATAAGTGCAGATTTTGATCTTTATTGGAATAATAAGTTCCCCCTAATTCGAAAAGAAGACTCACAAGTAATTCTGTCACCCGGGGAAAGACTAGCGCTGACATTGGGATTTTTCGCTACAGATAGGAATAATTTATTTTATCTGTAAAACAAATATGTCATAACACAGTGTTCCTTTGCTTTCTTTGTTATTTTGTTGATTCAGAAAAAATATCTTTCAAAATTTTCAGTAAATTCTTAGCATTCTTTGTTGTACCTGTTTCCAATCCCTATACTGCCACGGGTAGCCGAGGTCGTTAAGGCGCGGACTCGTGAGCGGGAAGTCTGCGGTTCGAATCCCGCCAGAACCATCCTCCCTGACTGAGGTTTTTTCTAGGTTTTCCTCAGTCCTCATAAATGGCAAATGCCGGGGAAGTACCCTAAATTTATGCCTGGAACATTTCCTTCCTTAAAAATAAATCCTTTCTCAATATATAATTTCATCTCATGTATCATCAATGTCCGTCGCCTGTGGTGCCTCTGTAGCAAAAACGAGTGTTAAATATCATTAATTCATTACAATTTCTATGCAGACATTTCTGTGATAGTTCTTGAGTGGTGCCAAGCTATTTATAACTACTTACAGCATTATCTTAAAATAAGTATGAAGTACTTTCTATTTCTTTTTAAACAAAAATATCTTCTAAATAGCTGTCGTTTAAATGGATAAGAAAATCACATTTTACACGCAGTTCAGAAAGACTGGTTTGGACCTTCACCTTCACATGGGAGCAAACTAGAAAATGACAAAGGAATAGAGTAAGAACACGGTTGAGACAGAATCAGTCAGTTTTTCTATTTCAAGAACCATCGCTTGAATTTTTATTTTCAACTTCCGTTTGAATGCTCAGAATTGATGTTACGGAGTGCCGATACCATGAAATCCGAAAACTATGTCCCCCGTATTATTTATAGATGGACTCAGAACTCTCACGGCCGTCTGCAAAGTGCGTTCCTCTTTGTTATTTCTTTTACATTTTTTTTTATTCTTTGGTGGGTGGGATTTCACTGGTTTAGGGCTCTTCAATGCATTTTCATCATCCAAAATTATCGGCTGAAATTAATACTTTTGCAGATCACAACTACTGAAAATGGAAAGACATTGGGAAGAATTTTGCAGTAAAATGAAATTACCCTAATTATAGGGAACCTCAAGGACAAGCATATAAAAACCTAAAAATAATAGCAGCATGTATTTTAATTATAAATATGCATTTTGTATTATTTTAAATGCTAAGATGGATGCGAACAACAGAATATCATATTTCGACGTCGGCTGCAATGGAAGAGCGTCTCACAGTGAGCTATTTCAAACTGCTCTCTGGAAACAAATGCATTGAACGTGCCAAAGTCGCAGTTCCTTCCGTCTTTTACTTTATAGTAGTAGCTGACCAAGATTTTACTATGAAAAGCAACGCAAGGAAACCTAGTTCACATAGAAACCAATCTGCTCCAGTTCAAATATTCAACTACAGGCTACCAAGAGCACATGGAGATGTTGGCAATGTGTTTGGTTTCATTGCCAACCGATTCAGAATACTGAGATGCGCAATAATACTGCAGTCCGACAATATGAGGACTAATGTCTGAGCCATTGTTGCACTGCATTATTACGCCGTTGTCAGAAATTGTACACAACGTGTATATCCTCCTTCCGATAAACTGAGTAAAAGACTGGTGGATTATCATTCTTGGAAGCTGGAGGGGGTTTTGAAAATGTATTTTTTTTATCACCAGCGTCCAGTCAGGGAGAACATAAACTATGATTCAAAATTAGTAGGAGAAGAGTTCAGATAATATTTTATTTCGCCTTACAGGGAGGTATCGTTGCAATATGGATTTATATAAATGTAAAATTGTCTTATATCTACATGTCAACAGAATCTGATAATAAACAAAACATTAAAATTAACGTAAGAATCAATATACATTCTCGAGGCACGTAAATAGATTTTGTTATGCAACTTTTATGCAGCTTTCGTAGTTTTCTTTGGGTCCCTGTATGCTATTTTTCATTTATATTATGCATTCCCTACTAAATTTCATCCGCAAGTTATCAGCCTTCTAGATATTTTCTTAGCATATTTGTAAAATTAAGCCACTAAGTACCTGTTGCAGCTGTCCTTTTGACCCTGTTTTTTAATCTTCATATGTTGGGTTGCACAATTCTGGCACGGTCTCCATTTTTCCTCTATGAAATACTATTAGTTGAAGGAAAAAAAGCTCTTAATAATGCTTCAAAGACACTTATCAGTATTTATTTTTGTTCCTTCATCCTTGTGCAACTTTAAATAATTTCCAACGTCACTGGAAATGCTCGGTCTGTTAGGTTAGGTTAGGTTAGGTCAAATGGTGGCAAAAGGGGACTGAAGTTGAGGGGGCTTCTACTGTTTATCTGCACACGTAGAAGTGTATGTGAGATACCCATGCTGCCACATGAATGAGGCAAGCCCGCTGGACATTAAAATATGCGCGAATATATGAGAACACAATTTTTATCGGCACCAACGTACATGAATAGTGAGGAGGGTAGAAAATGTTTATGTAGTACATTATAGTCGCATGTCTTCTTCTCATCGCCAGATATATGCACGATAGAGAACGTTGGCACTACTAATATCATCGAATAAATTGTATGGGAACTCCATGCTGTAGTATGGAGAATGTCTCAGTTATGCAAGTTGTGTGCCAACGTTCAGTTTGTGCCGTCGTTGGCAATTAAAGATAATGTGAATTTGACAGAGTTTCAGTGGCTTGCTTGCATTAATTCTTCAATAAGTAAACAATTAAATAACATACTTTTATTTACATCTGTAAAAACGAGGGAGCGTCAAAAGTCAATGTTAGAAGTGCAGTGAGATGTTTTCATATGAAGAGCAGCGCGTTGAAAAGCCAACTGTACGGAAGTGTTAACTTTCGTCAATAATGGTCCTGATTTGTCCAGTTTCAGAGAAAGCAGCTTCTATAAAATCCGGTGCGAAATTGGTTTCGATTTTGCAAAATAAAGGGAAAAATCAGAATTATTGACCGCGAGGATATTTTATTGTGGAGCAGGAATTATTTGATAAAAAGAGATGCATACAGGAAGCAAGAGCGCACGTTATATTTCCTGGATGAGACTCCATGTTGTGGGTGGACTCCATTGTCAAAAACAAAAAGCAAGCATTCCTTTCAAGACTAAGTACTGGACTAAACATCCGACAGGAAAAGGAAAACGCCCTAATTTGCTGCATATCAGAAGTAATAGCGGATTTTTAGAGGACGTGGGAACTACTGATAGAATCAAAGAAAAGGTATGATTATTACAGGGAGATGACCGATGTTGTTTTCAATAGTTGATTCGAGAATATCTTGCCTTCAATTGACCGAACAGTGCCATTGTTATGGACAATGCCTTGCATCACCCTGTGAGCTTAGAACGCATTCCCAACAGGTCGTGACTTAAGAAAGATATAATTCAATGGATGCAGCAAAAGGACCTTAAATTTGAAAAGAACAGGTGAAAGATCAAATGATTCGTTCAATCTAAAATGGCAACCTGGATTGAGATATGACATACTTGTTAACACTATGAAAGAGAAACACAGTGCTTCAGCTTCCTCCTTAACACTGCGTTCTAAATTCTGTTGAATCAGAATGCAGCTAAGTGCCATGTTGCTAGATATAACACAACTTCCAGAAGTAAGAAGGCTCGCAGATGAAGGTATAACGCTCGTTACACCGGAAATGTAGCCGTCATTCATTCATACCGTGGTGGGAGAGGAGTGAAAATTCTGGGAAGCGAACGCCTTTGTGACTGCATAGTTGATTGCCTCATGATAATCCCTGCAGCAGTAGCACGGAGTAGGAAAAGAAGATTCAGATCTGCAAAGAATTCAGCCCATCCCATCTAATTAGGCATGTTATCTAACAAAATAAAAAGCTAAAATACTGTAATTATGTTTATGTCGGCCACACGCGAACGTTCAAGCAAACTAACGTAATAGCAAAGCTTAATTTATTTGGTTTTCTCATTATTTTGACATTTTGCTGCTTTAATTCATAATGAGAATTTATCTGCTGACCGCCTCCTTTGTCTAGTAATTAGTGTTGCTCATTGTTGACCCGGAGAACCCGGGTTCGATTCCCAGTACTTACGATTTTTTTCTAAGTTAGGGAGGTATGGAACCGGATCTACCCAGCCTAGTGAGGATAGTTGTTCATTTATTTTATTTATGGAAGCTCTTTAACATCTCAGGTCATCACGCGTCATGGCGTGAAACAGTCAGAGACCTCTTTTTCAGGCTTGAGGTCGTAAATGTACGACACGGGACCCACAGCTTTGCTTCTCTTCCGAAGAAACCATACCTACGATTTTTACGCCCGAAAAAAATCCATTGGTCCTGGGCGGTTTGAGCCCGCGAACTTGGGTTTAGAAGGCAAGTATGCTTACCACTACACCGACATCTAATGAGGATAATATGGGAGCTGCCTAGTGGAGAGGTGGCGTTCTTCGATCTAGAAATCTTCGTGATAGGCGACCCGGGGGTGACGCATGCTGATCACATGACCCCCTTCCCTTGCAATACTGTCCTCTATCAATGTAGTCGTAAGACGGAGGTAGAGGAAGCAGAGTTCGCTGCGGCCCGTAGCGCCGTAGAAGAACTGATTGTAGTTATTACATACATATTAATATAGTCAATTGCTATTCCTACATAAATAATGCTTTTGTTTTGTCTAATGGCTCTTTTGTAAGCAAGAGCGAGTTTTACACGAGGTCGGTTAGTCAGTTCTGACGCCTGCAACCAACCAGTCAGAGCGGTGACTATGTAAGAACACATTTTACTCACTGTTTTCATTAAGTATCAATTCTTATCGGCGGCTAATATAGGAAATCCACTTCGCAACCAACCACACCCAGGTGCAACAAGTGTCTATGCACTGTGTCAACTGCTAAGTACAAAAAGCTCCATTTGCTTTACGACATTTGCTCTGGGCATAAAAATGTCGTCGTATAGACACATATTACGGCTGAAGGTGAAAATATTAGATATTAACCTAATATGAAAAGTGGTTCCTAGAGGAGCAAATAAACATTAGTGTGAACATCGTCAGTGCATGATTCGTGAAACTAATTATAGTGTGTAAAGGCATTTACAATAATATATTATCATTAATAGTGTTGAATACAGTGCGCGTATGCTTATTTGAAACGAACATAATGTGCACAGGTATTAAAAAGATATCTTACATTGTAAAAACACGCTATTTTAAATAATTGTAATGTCTTAATTTTATGACTGCTATGAAGATTTGTTTCATATTTTGATATTTTCGTGGATGGTCAGATTCCATCGTCAGTTTCATGATACTTCTTTGGTGTTCTAGCAGTAGCTAACGTTCATGTGAGGTGTTGTGCGTTTCTTTCTTTTCATTACAGGAGCACATGGAATTATCAAATAACTTGAATATTCAAATGCTTTTTCTTTTCATGGTCTCTGCTAAATGATTAAAAAGTATGGTATAATTGAGATCTTTGATTTAAATTTTTTTCAGTGTTGAGAAGAACAACCGCACATATTATTATTATTATTATTATTATTATTATTATTATTATTATTATTATTATTATTATTATTATTATTATTATTATTATTATTATTATTATTATCATGCTTTTATTATTTTTCTTATTTTTTGTGCATTTTATCCGATTCTCTCCTATTTTATTAATCCTTTCTACTTATTCTGTGAGACTGTAGGCATGAGCTTCCTGTATGCACGTGTATGTCTATGTATGTGTGCGCACAGGAGATACATTGCTATGATCAGAGATAAAAGCGCCAAATACAACACAAAACTGACGAAATATAAGAATATAAAATGCATCTTATCAAACGGAATGTCTTAGAGTTGATGCAGAAGATGCAGAAATCCTGTTGAACAGGAGCATAAATGTAAAAACCCGCTTTAAAATCACATACCTGGTTGTGTTTAATTTCAAAGTGTGTTTTATTGTTTAATATGTTTATTTGGATATAATTTTCATACTAAGCTGTTATAATTTGTGATTAAGATTGTTGTGCCCTTATTTACTGTTTTGGTTAGGCACGGGTGTTTCCTGTTCGTACTCCATAAGTTGGATCGTGTGTTGGGTTGTTAGTGCCTACTGAAGCAGTAATAATGAAATGCCGTCCGCAATTAAACTATTATAAAATGATAACATAATCAATTACATACATTATAAATAGTGTTACAATTAGTGTGTACAATTTATGTGTATTCATGTTAATGGTTAAGTTATTTGTGTATTGTATATTTATTATTGGGTATTTCATGGGTAGTGAGAAAGGAAAACCTGACAGACAGAATCTTTACAAATAAGTCAGAGTATGTAGATAGTAAATGTGTTTTGTGTACTGGACAAAGAACAGATGACCATGAGTCTCCTTTGTATATCTCCTTTGTATTTGATCCTTTGTATAAAAAAAGGTCGCCTCCTAGGGTTCTGGTAAAAATCAATTTCGTTAGACTCCGAACGCAACCATAAAATAAAATAGAATCAGATCATGAGGGTGAAATAAACCAGATATGCCGTCTTGTTGGAACCAAAGGGGAGAAAAATGCAATGCTTAAATTTAAGGCATATAAAGGTTCAATAAGGAATCTTAAGAGTATGTATATGCGCGCCCCTTGGCGAATAGAGAGAAATTTTTAAGAGGAATAATAGTCGAAATGGTAGGAGATGGTCTAACGACCGGACGAGGAGATTTTTGAAAGATTAGGATTTCGTACCAGGAGGAAAGAAAGAGTCGAGCAATCAATGGTGTGTGAATTTAGTGCAGACAGGGTGAACTTAATCAGACAGAGGAAATATAGAAAGTGAAGGTAGAACAATAAACGGGAGTGTGTTATGGTAGACAATTAGTTCGGTTAGGACAAGTGAGAATCAAGAACCGCTCAACAGAACTTTGAAAGGCGATCCTTGATATTGAACAAGTGACAAAAGTAAATAAATAATGTCATCTCCAGTCTTAAACTTCGCTTTCATACATTTCCTAGTTCCGAACTATTTCCCCCCGTTGACCTGTAAAGGTAACCAAATTTCCAGCACTCTACCGAATCTAGCTGTGGTAGAGCGGCGCATCGAGACACCGGCGGGAGAGAAGACGAAGAACTTCATTGATCCTACAAAATACTATGGGCATTCTGAACAATTAAAATCCATCCATTTTCTTCCTTCCCCCCCCCCATAAAACCGTCGCACTACTGTAGCGTGGAATCCATTATGCGGCCTTACTCAAACATTTGGGACCATTTGACACAGTGGACAATGAAAACACAAAGATAAAGGCAATGTGTAAATATTACAGTAAAGTATGCGAGTATGCAGTGCATCGTTTACGGAACCATATCCTCAGACAATCCGTGAAAAGGGCTGCTCAAGATGAGAATAAAGCAAACAAAACATTTCACATAAAATTACTTGATTTTCAACGTTAACGTCACCTGGATCATCATCAGCGTCTATTCCATCAATTTCAATGACTCCGTCAATGTTCTCTACAAGATATCATGAGTATATGTGATGTCGCCACAAGTTGCACCTTCAGCGTAGTATAATAAAAGGCTGGAAATTACCTTGTGATTGACGTTTCTGCTGCAATGTGGCTGCGCCAGCATGCTGTCGCCACATTCCCTCACTCGTTGTCCGTCTCCAATGGTTGTACTCCAAGTGCATGATCATCTTCTTCTTCCTGTTCCTCTTCGCTGTTGATTTGCATTTCCATTGCATTATGTTCACTATCACTGTCAATGAAATCACTGGAGCCGCCCAAGATTACTATAAAAGGTTCCACTACTTCTTCTAGAATGCCTTCTTTCCACGTATTCTCTTGAAAACGCGTTGTTATTGCGTGATTTCCGTTAACTGTCAACTGTTGCAACGCCGATTATATCATGTCCCTGATGATAATGAGTTTTTGTTACCTAATTGGTCAGCGATAAGAAGATCCTCTCGCCAGCAGAGCCGCCAGCGTCCTAAGAATCAATTACAAACTAATTTCTCGCCTACTGTAGGCATCGTCACAAAATGTATTAAACAATGAATTGGTTGAATTGACAGCTAGAGCGACTTATTCTTACCATTGACTGTAGCTATTATGGTATCCCAGTACTGGAAAGGCGTTATCTATCAACCTCCTCATTATCAGGTTGTGTATGAGAGTCTGCTTAATGTGAAATATAGTAGTTTAAATGCTATACATAAGAAAGAACGATAGATCTCAGCCCGTAATTTGTAATAGTTGGGCTGTCACAGGAAGAAACGTTTTGAACTTCATTATTACAACATCAGAACCATATTTGCAAGGACTATCCGTTCAGGTGACAGAAGAAAACTGCTATATTTATAGCTAAAAATACTATACGCGTAATAAGTGTTTTTTTTTCTTTTCCTTTTTGAATTGTGTTTAACGAGCGTTTTTAATACTGAGGCACCACAGGCGGTGGTACTGACGATACATGAGATGAAATGATATACTGAGGGGAAAAAAATTAAGGAAGGAAGCGTTCCAGACTTAAATTTAGGGTACCTCCCTGGCAATTACCATTTATGAGGACTGAGGAAAACTTGGGAAAAACCTCATTCAGAGAGGACGGTTCTGGCGGAAATCGAACCCCAGACCTCCTGCTCACGAATCCGCATCTTAACGACCTCGGCCACCCTTGGCGGGAATGAAAGTGGTTTGAGTAACAACAAATGTATTGATGTTATAACAAACAATGTCACAAACAGGCAAGCTGCATAAAGCACATGTTAGGGAGCATGGCTTATGCCGACTGACACTGTTGAAAATATAATGGAACACATCAGTTCCCTTCAGCTGCTCCTCTCACTGTAGCATTAATTACTCCTGTAAAATTTATCTGCCTGAAGAATTAAACATTAAATTTTTGCATCAGATGCACACAGAGACTTTTCTAGAGTATACTATTTTATATGAATTTTATCGAAACATATTTCAGACAAAATTCAATATTGCTTTAGCGTACGGTCGGTCTGACACTTGCTCTGTATGTGAGGAGCTCAAAGCAACAAAACATCTACTGTTGCAAGGAAACTTAATGACAGTAGTAGTGCAGAAGAAGTAGATAATGAAGAAAAACGGTTGGAGACATATTGTATCTAGTGGGATGGGTTGAAACTTTGAAAGTGATAACAATCCAAAAAGCAAATGACAAAAGCTTTGTTTCTGCAAACTTTATTCATTTTATCTTTCCGTTAAAAGATTTGGAATGCTAAACTCGTTTTTTGCAATTTGCACAAATATAATTTTTCATTTGTGCATTTTTGTGACAATTTTTTACCCAATAGCTTAACCCTGATCCATAGCGTTCCTTAGGAATGCTCAAAATTCGTCCACCTTTAAAGACAGATTTTCAGAAAAGTCTACAAGAAATAGAGTTCTTCATTGTCTATGTTTAATTTGTATTATTTTGCTGTTTTTTAAAGAAATCGTTTGCGCCTGTAACGTTCTTAAAAATGGAACACATATATGTGCTATTTTGCCAATTTTCCTATAATGCTATTTGTGGTGTTCATCAATTCAGAAGGATGTTGGTCATAAAATTCAGCACTATTACATTTAATTAAAATTCAGTCGAGTCCCCTGGGTCTATTGTCGAAAGTTTAATAAGCATAACAAAATTTCTTTGTTTGATATTTTATGCAATGAGCAAATTACTAGCTTTTTACTTTGAAACTTTAATGCTAAAACCCATTCTACAAATAGTAAGTGTGAAAGTACAAAATTATCATTCAGAGACTTTTCTAACTTCTCGACAGACAAAGAGGCCTCGGTGCATTCCATTGTTCTAGTATCGTGAAACTATACTTAATATCGACAACCACCTTAAGCGTGGCAGTGCAAATTCTTTTACAATGTAATTCAAAAATATGTGTTTATCCTTTGCAATGTTTTGGCAGATTAGTTTCGGATTCCTCACTCGCACAGGTGTGCAAATATGTACAGTATTTTAATAAGAAAAGCATTGGTAGTGCACTAATAACGGACTACTTTCCTCATCATATTCCGCCTGCAAAACCTACTGCATTTTCAAATAGGGTTTGATTTTTTATCTCTTGGGCACACCTTAATGCATAGCCCTTTATATAATATGTAATTATCTGCAAAATTGTTTATAATTATTACTAATTACAGTTCTATGTTATGTTCATGATAATATCTTCAGCAAACATCGATTTTAGTACTTAAAAGATCTGCAGATTCATTAACTAATAAAAGAAATTTTGTAACACATCATTTAATTCATCCAGATGACTTTCTTATTACCCCCACGCCGTCATTCTTCTTAATTGAATGTTCTCAGTAATTTTGCATTAGAAAAATGCAGTTTTAATTACATGCTTCAAATTATCGGGGAAATGCGTTTTACTAAAACTCATATCCATATTATCGCTCTCTTAATTTTGATAATGAAAGCAGATCTGCACTTTTCACACCATGATGCCTAATTTAATATTTTAAAGCTTGTTATAGGCACCCAAACAAATTTTAGCTCTGAAATGGGTCTGTTTTACTGAGTTAGAGCATAATTGAGTCGTTCTTAGATCTATTTTCGGTGCGTAAAACAGCAATTTAATCTTACATAATAAGTCATATCATATGATTCATAGACAGGCCATTGTAGCGTAAGAAAAGATTTCGTAATGAACAAGGATTTAATACTATCTTATTAGCCTTACATAGACTAGCATGTATACTTCGTTTTCGTTTTGAATTATAATAGTCTTGTGGTCCTTCAGCATCTAGATTAAACATGCATTTAATAAAATCGAAAACTGAGAGTAAAGGGCCTCTCACTGCAAAACATTTTCTTAATGAAAACATTTATTCAGCATGTTTATGAAATTTAGAAACCATTTCTGAATAACTGTGCAAGAATCGGTTTTCAATAATATAAGAATAGCTAGAGCTTAAATTTATCAAAGGAATGTGTATGTAGTTATAGCTATTAATTATAAGGAAAAACTAAGGAAATTGTTACGGATGTTGTTTCAAAAACACAGGGGTAAAAATCGGTCCTGGTGGTGTAATGGTTACCATACTTGCCTCCTACACCCAAGAACGCGGATTCGAACCCGGCCAGGATCGATGGATTTTTTCGGGCATAAAAATCCTAAGTATGGCTTCCTTCGGAAGGGAAGTAAAGCCGTGGGTCCCGTGGCGTACATTTACGGCACGAAAAAGAACCTCAAGCCTGAAAGAAAGGCCTCTGAGCAAAATTTGTCGGCCGGCCGTTTCACGCCCTGAGATGAATGGAACGCTGATGACCTGAGATGTTAAAGAGCGTCCGTAAATCAATTAATCAATCAATAAAAAACAGGGGTAAAAAGGAACAGAGTGCCATAATTATATGGGGTGATTTCGTACTATAAACGGGACAACATTTTCTAATATCATTCTGGCCGTTGATATTCTGATCGAAAAAAGTTTAATTTTTGCCTTTTCTTTCATATGCTGCAATGTGCTATTGTGCAGAAATTCACACATTGGTTATAATAACGGACAAACAAACATATACAGATGAAATAATGCCCTTTGCTATTTTCCACAGATGAAAGCATTTTCACATAACTCACCTCAAAAGTTTTATGTGAATACTTTTGGTTTAAAAGTGATACTTGGTATAATAGCAGATGATAATGTTAATAAAGACTTAACAGAGCATAGCTATAGTTAAGAACTTGTTTTCGCTAACAAACACACACTGAGTATTTACAATACGTGTTTTCTTAAATTGTAAATTACCTCGCAAAACATCAAGCAATTTTTACATAAATGCTTATTTTCTCGAAAACTCTAAGAGATAGGGGGAAAATATTTAGACATTTTTCTCTATTTTTAAGCCTTATACACACGAAGAGACATGTGTTAGGAGAGAAGTTTTTGAGGTTAGGAGAAGTTTTTGAACAAATATTTACCCAACCCGGTGTTTGGGCTTTATAAAACAGCTAACTCAATTTTTGTGTAAATGGAAATCATCTGAAGTTAGATAATAATAATAATAATAATAATAATAATGACATGTCATTATTATTTACATATTATAACATTATAACGTGAAATATAAATTATCGTGTCATGTGTAAATAAATGTTCATAGATATTTTTCATTGCAATTAATTTTTCTTCTTCTCTTCAGGCTTGTTGCAAGTCCCAAATTATTTATTTGTTTGGCCACCCACTGTTTATTTAGTTTTTCGTAATTATAGAATTTTATGTATTTTTTCTGACGTTATTTTTAATTTTTTCACGTTTTTTAAAATATTACTGTAATTCATCTCATTGAAAATTCAGCACAATTTATCTGTACCCTGATGATGAAAAAGATGTGCAATTTACGTAAATTTGATTTTGAAAAAAATTCAAGTCTAAAAACACAGTTCTGTTGGAAATAAATTGCCTTTAAAACTACACCTGCAAAATTTATCTTAAAATTTTTACCAATACAAATATCTTGATTTTTAGTGAAGTACTTTTAACGTATTTAATGATAGAAGACAAACTGAAAGAAGGAACTTCACTGTACAGTAAACTATTAAGTTAAGGCCGTCATTTAATTAAAATATGATGTTTTTATAAAACATTCAGTTATTAATAATTGATGTTTGTATAACTTAAAGAAATAATAAATAAAGATTAAAATAAAGCGGAAAGTCGTAAGATTTAGAAGATACAAAGAAAAGCCACGTTGTTTATTTCTGCAGCTTAAAGAAGAATGACGTTTTAAGTTCCACAACACTCTCGGCTTGAGACAGTGACACTTTATGTTTGAATAATTATTTGTACAGACACAACTAACAAAACCTTTGCTTTCAAAATGGTTTATTTATTAGGCACATACAAAATATTCACAATTGTTCATCAGCTACTTAAACTCGTTCATCTCATACAACGTCTGAAAACCTCTGATGATGGACCTAGCTGATACTATCAGTGCTGTCTGTCTTTATCAACACGGTCATTATGTTCCTTAGTGCTGAACACTCTCTATCAACGTCAGGCATTTTAACCGATAATGTTTGTCCAACTTCTACTTCTTCTTCTATATTTATTGAGTCTCATTAACATTTCATTAACTTGTCGTTTTAAAGTATTATAAGAATCACTCCTGAATCATTTATTATTTTTTCTTCTGCACAATTAGCACGCCGTTTCCTTGCCCGTTCTATATCTGTATATCTGCTAAGAGCTCTTGTAAAGAACACTGATGCTCCTCATTTTCTTCATAACTGTTGGTTGTCCTCCTCCTAGCATCCTTTAACGACTCTTCAAATTTTTCTTCCGATTGAACATTTCGCAGTAAATCCAGGGGGAATCGGAATCAGCGTTGTCATTCAAATAGGAACTTCAAACATAGCTTCATATGGATTTATTTCCAATTTCACTACAAGAGGACTTGTTTTTCTTTAGTTATACAAGCCAAATTTCTTCAGCACAATAAGAATTGCATCATCATCACCACCATTATTATTATTATTATTATTATTATTATTATTATTATTATTATTATTATTATTATTATATTTGCTATTGAATTATATTAGAATGTCCCTTCTTCCTAGTGTGCAGGTCCACACTCCCTTGGCACTGAGAATATATTTCCCATGCACCATTTTATCACCAATATATCATCTAGTTCCTAAATCACAGATGCTGTGAATTCACATATATTGTCACTATGAAGATTACCTAATTTTGCAAAAAATGTCCATTAGATTATAAGCTGCATCCTTCGATCTCTGCATCTGTAAAACTTTCAGGCATAATTCATCATCAAGATACAAGCCTTAAGCCAATGATCTGTTCCTATTTGAAATTAGTTACACTTAGCACCTACACTTATTAGAAGAATAGAAGAAGATGATCAGGCCATCGAATCAATTGTTTAGGAATAAAAATGTGGTCAAATGATCCTAGTAGTTGAATATACAGTTATAGTCCTCATCCTGTTCTGTTTGCGTGTCGCTGAGGTTTATTTGCCTTCTGGATTCATAATATTTTGAAAATTTGTATTACCGCCAATTATTTTCACTTTTGTTTTCTTTTGGTTGACATTGGCCACACTATTATGTGTATCACTTTCCTAATTATGTTACAGTATTTTTGTTAGAGTTCTTTCTTTGTCTATGCATCTTGTGCGTTTATGACCTGTGTCTAAGCGTGCATTATGAATTGTATCATGTAACTCAGAATTAGAAAAGAATATCAATTCTATTTAGTATTTTTAGGATATTTTTGTCAGTTTCCTAACATTAGTAATTTTTAAAGTTTCATAATTATTAAAAACATGGTAAAGGATACAAGAACACTATCCTCTTATTTATTTCCCTTGAGCCGCTTTTATCTCAATTAATATCTGAATGTACTTTGTAGAGCTAGTAAAATCTCATTAGTATTCGAACTTGTATTCTCAAACAATTTTACTAAAAACCTTCTTTAGGAACTATACATACTTCTTGCATACTTACTCAATAAAGCAGCTACATAGTAAAACTAACAACATTGATATCCCGCATGCATTAACAGCTCAATTTATTGAAACCAAAGTTCTAATCATAAAGTTAAATGTAAATATTAGCTTTAGACTTTGCTCAGTTGCACATCCTAGATTTGGTAATTATGAGATGTCCAAGGTCCGGAGAATGAATGTGTTTCAGGCTTTGGCAAATGTGAAACGTCCAAATTTAGTTTTGGTCAAAATAAAGCAGCAAGTTCAAACTTTTCTCTTAATATAAATAAATAAATAAACAAACAAATAAATAACTATATATATATGTAATATACAAGAAAAAAAATAAAGCAACACTATTAACAATGTAACAAATTAACAGTAATTGGATAAAATACTAAGAAAAAGTCACACTTGAGATCGCTATTATTTATATATATTATACATCTAGCGATCTCAAGTGACACTTTTTCTTAGTGTTTTATCCTTTTCTACTATTATAATTACTGTTAATTTGTTACATTGTTAATAGTGTTGCTTTATTTTTATTTTTCTTGTATATTGTTTGCACCTCTGGTGTTGCTTTTAACTTTGCTTATTAAGTTTAATTTGCTTTTGCGTGTTTTGCTTTTGACTTCTTTAGTATTTATCTATTATTCTTTTAATTTTATTTCTTAATTTCTCTGTGGTTTTTCTAATACTTTTTATTGTTCAATACATCTTGCGATCTCAAGTGTGACTTTTTCTTAGTGTTTTATCCTTTTCTACTATTATAATTACTGTTAATTTGTTGCATTGTTAATAGTGTTGTTTTATTTTTATTTTTCTTGTATATTGTTTCCACCTCTAGTGTTGCTTTTAACTTTGCTTATTAAGTTTAATTTGTTTTTGCATGTTTTGCTTTTGACTTCTTTACTATTTATCTATTATCCTTTAATTTTATTTCTTACTTTATCTGTGTTTTTTCTAATACTTTTATTGTTCTATACATCTTGCGATCTCAAGTGTGACTTTTTCTTAGTGTTTTATACTTTTCTACTATTTTATTATATCTACTTTCTACTATTACTGTTATATCTACTATTATAATTACTGTTAATTTATATTTATATATATATATATATATGCTTCTCTAGTTCTTATATATATATATATATATATATATATATATATATATAAGAACTAGAGAAGCAGAATTTAATGAAACACTGAAACAACCATACAAGTATCGCAATATTTCGAACCACTTTTGTTCTTCAAAGTCAGAAGACAAGCTATATATAAAGCTTAAAACATAAAAACTATTACACTGAATTATTTTCTAAAGAGGTAGGAATGGTATAATCCGCAGAACTTTTTATTTTTGGAAACGATTGGCTAATCCGTTTTCCATAAGGATACGATAGAACTGGTGTTGGTATTAACGTAGCCCTCATATGCCTTCTAAGGATTTAAGCAGTAGGTATGTAAATGCAGAAAATTGTATTTTAAAGGGAAAAACAAAATATTGCTAGATTTTACGTTGAAATGTAAGAATGAATTTCTACAGCATTTTTTTTTTCAGTACACTAACTAGAAATGTAATGCTTTTGTTTATTTTTCTATTAGTATTTTAAGATATAGACGCGTTGTACAGGGTTAGTCCCGCGCCACTAAAATAACTTTTAATTCTATACATTTATGTCAGTCCTGGTGGGGTAGTGGTAATAATACCTGCCTTCTAAACCCAAGTTCGTGAGTTCAATCCCGGCTAGGATCGATGGATTTTTCCGGGCGTAAAAGTTCTAAGTATGACTTCCTTCGGAAGGGAAGTAAAACTGTGGGTCCCGTGTCGTACATTTACGGCACAAAAAAGAACCTCAAGGCTGAAAGAAGAGGCCTCGGAGCAAAATTTACCGGCCCTTTCACGCCCTGAATTGAATCGGACGCTGATGACCTGAGATGTTAAAGAGCGTCCGTAAATAAAACAAATCAAGAACAATATACAAATTTATAATTGCTAAATCAAGGGAGAGGGAATGAATCTTATTATAAAATGCTGCTTCCTTAAAAAAAAAAAAAAAAAAAAAATCGTTAGTCCTCGGCTGCTTGACATATGCCATTTGGTCACAGAAACGATTTAAGTAATGACTTCCAGGCTTTAGGAACGTCTTGCAACTCTTTCATTATTCGATACTCCAAATCTCCAGTTGTTCGGTCTTTCTCGATATACTACTGACTTCAAATGGCACCACAAAAAGGAGTTCAAATGTCACAAGTCTAGGGATCTCGCTGGCCAATATATGTAGCGTCTCCTGTTAATTCATCGTCTAAGTGCTAAAGAACATTTTGTCCATAATAAGCTAAAGCTCCATCTTGTTGGAATAGATGTCATCTGGGTAGCCTACGGTTGACTGGATGTGGAGACAAATTCGATACCCGGTACTGCATGATTTCGCAGCGAATCCAAACATCTATTAGCGTTTAGTGTTTCTCTGGAGGAGGAGGAGGAGGAGGAGGAGGAGAAGGAGAAAAAGAAGAAGAAGAAGAAGAAGAAGAAGAAGAAGAAGAAAGGATCAATGATATGATCGTTACAATACCAACCAAAACATGACGTTTTTTGTGGATACTGCGTGTGGTTCTACTCCACCCATTGTGGATTTACGCCTGAGCAGTATTAGCAGGTGTCTCTTGACAAATCCAATTAGGCAGGATGCGACTTCATCTGAGAATACAATTTGTCTAACAAAAACTGGATTGTTGGTAATGCGCTCCAATATTAACTCACAAAACCGTATTTTTCTATCTGGAGCATCCTCAGAAAGTTTCTAAAAATTGCATTATATAAGGATGTGGCTTGGCACTTTTAAGAATGTTCATCACGGAACATTGGCTTATATTTTGATTATAACGACACATTTGTAGTAGAAACTTTTGAATTTTCTTGCACACGAAGGAGAACATCCAATGAAGTATTCTGATCACTTACCTGATCTTGATAAGTCCTTTACACTTCCAGTTTGAGTACATTTCTTTACGATCCTTGTCACTGTTTTATATGGATTTTAATTGCGAACCGGAAGAATATCATTAAATAAATTCGCCGCGCTAAATGAATTAGGATTATTTAAAAATGTAAAAAATGTAGAATGTAAAAATATATTGGGGACTCCATTTAAAATAACAAAGTTGGAACCGGTAATATAATGTTTGGTTCTCAGTAAACGGCCATACCTACACGTCGAGTTTTATATCACTAAGCCACAAGCTTTGAAAGCTATTTAGACATTTAACTAAGCCTGCATGTAGTTACATGAGCGCTTTCTGCATAACCTGTAAACTGTACGACAAGAAACTGATGTCGGGTTCTTTCCGTTCTTTCCCTCACTATGACTAACTAACGAATTTTCTTTGGCGTGTTTTGGATATTGTGTTTCCCAAGAGGTCATAGATACAATAAATAGACATCTTAGAAGGACAGTATGTATATGGATTTTTTTTAGTAGTGTTTAATGCCCGTTTTTACTACTGAGGCACCACAGGCGGTGGACACTGGTGATACATGGGGTACCTCCCCGGCATTTGCCAGTTATGAGGACTAAGGAAAACCTGGATAAAAACCTGTCAAGGAGGACGGTCCTGGCGGGATTCGAACCCTTGACCTTCCGCTCATGAGTCCGCGCCTTAACGACCTCGGCCAACCGTGACGGTCCATATAGAGATGGAAAGGCCTTTTGCTTTATTAACATTTTGCTATATTTAAATTTTGTTCCGATGATAATAATTACTAGCGGATGTCTTTGCTTGGCTTAATGGCAGTGAAAGAAAAACCCATGTATTCGGTCCAGCCCTGAGAGGGAGCAAGGGGAATTCTCAAAGTTCTTTGTAAATACAAAAATAAAAGGAAGGTTCTAGGAGTAGCAAAAGCCTTAGAGATGTGAGTGATAACTTCCAGTGCCCTATCGGTCACTGTGACGTGATTGCAAAACAAAGCACTCGGAAAAGAGATAAGTACAAAAGCATTGAGATTCTGCCATATGAGCACCCACTTGTACACGGCAGGGTGCTGCTCCACAAAACCGCCAACGAGCTCCAATAATAGTCTGCCTCCCGCTGCGACGTCTCGCATTAAGCGTCGCAACGGGAGTTTACTTTTTCCTCATTGTCAGGACCCATTAACTTCCGCTGTGTGTCCTTCGCAGTTCTAACAAACACGCTTTGTTACATGCACCATAAAGTCCAGTGTTTCAGAGTTTCAAAATCATCTACTGGTCTTATAACATTCTAACTTATTTATCCAGCAACAAAGATCCTACCAAGTTATTACACATTTTATTCTCTGGATATACGAAATATCTCACAAAACGATTCAAGATGAATTCGAACATGAGCCCTCTGCATTCAAAACAGGATAATCTCATTGAGATATCAGCGAGCGATGGATAAGACTAGAACCATAAAAGTAACACTTAATAATGATGCACGTAATAAGATATTATGTTACATTTAATTGGGAATCTGGCCATTGTCATAATCAGAATGACAACTTTTCTAATGCGTATTTTGATCTGAAATGTATACATTAGTATGATAAAGCATTTTATTTGCATTATCATTATAACTAGTGTTAGATACAATACTCAGCCCCGCCCACCACCATGGCTGAGATGCCTGTTTGTCAAGTGGCAGATCAGGATTTTATTCTAGGTCGGGTTATGTTGCCTGCGTGGTTTTATCTCAGAAATTTTCTCTTACCCTGAAAAGATATAAGCTAAGTTTAGATGCCAAGGACGCCGAATTCCTATACGTTATCTCATTAATAGCACCCATCGCGGGACTTTAAACGCTTGGAAGAGAAACTCAAGTTACCAAATGGTGGAAGCAATATGATTTAATATAATATTTTATATACTGCTGATGCATATTATTTGTGACAGCTTTTGGTAAATTGTGCTAATACTCATACTAATTAGAACTCAGTTCATGTCATGTTGTATGATATAATAATTGTAGAGTGCATGATATTCAACCATCTCTCAGAGGATCGACAATGTCACGTTTTCATCTATTGGAGCGCACACACACACGCGCGCGTATGTATATGATCTAGTCACAGCAATGTCTACTTACACAGGTATATATTCATACATCTTTATAAAAATAAATGTTTTCTAATCAGAGCTGTGTTCACTTACACAAATTATTATAAATATTGATGCTAGTTTCTGAATATCACGAAGGGTATGTAAAATCAAGATTAGACAACGGGTGAAAAGTTAACATTTAAGTAGCGATTTCAATATTTTGATATGCAAGTTTTGTGATAAGAGATTGGCTTGGGAAAGAAACAGTAGAGTAGTAAGCGAATGAAGCATTTCATTCAAAATCTACAAAATAACATTATTGGGTTAAGGCATGCTATCGTATCAGGGCTCGAAAATGAATCAAAGAAAGCTGTTTTGTTAAAACAAAACAAAAACAAAAATAAATTTATTTGGTCGAAGACATGGCGTAGAAGTGTTCACAAGCCAGCATTCATTTTAGTAAATTGAATCACCTACCTGTGTGGGATTTTTTGGACTGTCGGAAATTTTTTTACTCTTTGCTGCATTGCTTTAAATTAACTTATAGTTATGTATGATTATTAATGAGAAATGAGAAAAGAATGATGCAGTATCACAAGTATGGAGCTTATCTACAAAATCTAGGCAAGTCGACAGTTATTATTTTTCTCAGTACAGGAGATTCACTAATAATTCTGATTAAAGCGCCACTTAGCAATACGCGAAGACATCAAGGAAATTTGAGTAGGGAAGTAATTGTCATCAGTGCATCATTCATGTTTTTGCTGTGCCACTCAGAAAAATGATAATGGGTGCAAACCACGAGATACATTTGGTTATTTGCAGTTTTCTTGAAGGCAAATGGAACAACCTTTAGCAGAGCTTCACCAATGCCTTGAAACTTCGACAACTTTCTGGGAATAAGTTTACATTCAGCTCGATATATGATCTATTTTCAGATCTCAAGAACAATTATTATTGATGCATTTTCAATGATTTGTAAAACTGAATTTGATACACTGGGGTCTATCTAAACTTTTTTTCCCTCGAATTTAATATGACAATAAACAGAGTTGCATTAGGTCACTTCTGTTACAAGAAATATTGAATATATAATTTTAATTTACAGTGGGGTGCAAAGGTTTTGAAAGTGTTAATTTAATGAAGATTTTATCTTCACCTGCCACAATGTTAACGTCCTTTTGTTAGTAAACTTATGGCCTTGAATTGGTGAAAAGAACATTCCAAGCTATATGTTTTATCCCGTTGTTCGTTGACGTTTTGAGTATTGATTTGTTGGAGATATTTCAGCTGATAGCTATCTGAGACACGACACTTTTGGGCCCACTCCTTGGTGTCTGTGGAACCGGGTTTTGACTATATCTCCCTCTACTCCTCTAGTGTGCTGACAAGTCAATGGTATTGTTGCGGGTGGTTGATGGTTCGGGATAAGAAAGTAAGTGCAGCCCCTTGCACTTGTCTGCCGGCTAGAAGCTTTTAGTTTGCATTTAGAAAGCAAATAGCAAATGCATGTGTCAGTTGAGATAAATGTGCTGTGACAACGATGATCATAAATAGAGTGCAGATCAAACGTGGAAAGAGACTGGAATGGAAAATATCTTTGGACTACTAGTAGTCTAACAATTTAATAGCCTACCAACGTATAAAAACGTAATACATTGCTATTTATTCATACGAATTTGAGAAAAGAGGGTTTTAAGGAACCCTATGGATGTTCATTGCTGACAATGTAGCTAAGAAAGCAATTGCTGTTTAGAAGAAAGCCTCTATTCCTACAGAGATGACAGAACTTGTAACGTAAATTATATGTGACTATCACACATAAGTGCACAACATTATAAAAAGTGCAAAATAAAAAGTAATTGATCTAGTTGAGGAAAAATCGAAATATTCTCTTTGATGTTGCAAGCAGTAAATTGTTTTAAACAAATGTAAGTGCAGTAAATTACGGAAAGTGCCTCTGGAGGAATTATGCGAAAAATTTGATATAACGAGTAAACAAACAGAAGAGCATTATGTTACCAGAGGGAAAATATCGAGGCCATGTTTGTATGTGTAATACTACTAGTGAAAAAAAAATTCTGCTAATCTTAAGATATCTTAAGAATCTTGGATACTAAACTCATACCTCTATGAAAGCTTACGGCTTAAGGATGTGATGGAACCGATACCAACAATGGTCACAAACATCTTCTAGAAAATTATATTGGAAAATTTCTTCATTGATATATCTGCCTCATTCATTTTGCGGAGCTCAACTTAGTCATTAGCAAAAAGAGATAGACGGTGGGACGTCCGGAACATCAAATTTCCCAGACTCTATTGGAAAACTGCTGACCAATTGTGACAGAGAACGTGTAATATCATCAAAACTTTCAAAGTTGATGAAAAGAATTTCGGTTGCGATTAGAAATATCTTAGAAATGTCGTAAGCGGAAAATGTGATTCTATTCTAGCTTACAAAAAGCTTGTTAACGATAATATCAAAATTAATACCTTTAATGTATCGACAGCAATTGTCAGAGCTCTTACCCAGTTCGTAGTGAAATATATGTCTCATTGTGGGCTGGCATGGAGCTCAAGAAGGTTCTTTGTGCCTTTGCAAAGTCATTACATTTTCACACTTCTGAATGAGAGACTAAAAACCAATGTAAAAGAAGAAGAAGAAAAAAGCTCTTTCGGCCATTCAGAAAATATGCTGAATTATGACATAAACGAAACCAGGAAAGTTATACTGACAACGAGTTTTGTAACAAGGAACTCTATCACAACTTAGGCAAGAAATGCACGTGCGTTTATGTTGCCTGATCTAAATTTTAAGGCAAAGAATTATGCAAGCATGATTGACTGGAACTAATGCATCATAACAGAATCTCTAAATCTCCAGTATCATTTCAGAACACCTGTGCTGTTATTTCTTTGAAAATAAAAATATTATAATTAATATTTAATCTTTACTATGTCACACATAAGCAGTAGAAAGACTTGTTAAAGGAGAAATAGAAGCTTCTATATTATATGTTTGAGTCATGAAGCAAGGGGTTTTACATGAGATCCAAATTTATTGCTACACAAACCCTCCCCAAATTTGGAGAAAAGGTGAACATTTCTCAGGCAGACTAGTAAAAAATATATGGAAATTAGTTTGTTAAATTATTATAAATATAGCTGAGATTGCGGAAGTAAAAGAAAGCATAGCCTATGTTATTTCAGCCAGTAATGATTTTTATTTGTTTCAGCCAGTAATGCTTTTTATTTTATAATTGATAATATTATTTTATTAGAGTATAAAAATATTTCATTTGGAATGAGTCTTGTGACATATATAAATAATACTAAAAAAATTATAATGAAGGCGTGAGCTGTAACAATTACGTTATAGATTTGATCATCTCCAATTAAGGACCCTGGTTTTTGTGTAAATAAACTAAAATTATGGATATGTGAATAAAACACAGATATTTGCTGTATGAATCAAGGAAATAGCTGCAGAGTAAACCACATTAAAGTATCTAAAAAGAGAAAATTTAAAAGCTAGTGCATTCCGGTTGAACTTTTTAAGATATAATCACTATACAATATTTTGACCAGCTGGCAACAGCGAGTTAGATTTCCCATTTATTACTGTCATTTCAAGTTACACGTTAGTTTTGATTACTTGTAGCGGTGTGGATATTGCACCCTCCCAGGTATAACGACACCTAAAGTCCGGCTTGAGTCCGCAAAATTCTGAATTTTAGCTCGATTTGCGGTTATACCCCCTTTCGGTAAGAAATTACCCGTAGAACTTCTAGAGGGTTCTAGAAAGTCTTAATGATGCAAATTCCTAAATACCAATTTTCCTAGAATCGGCTGGAAATCGGCACTGTTTAAATACGGTAGAGCGGCACATAGGTAGTTGTTGCCTGACGAGTCCAGATCAGCTGAAGCCAGGGATGGTTTGGGCGTCACCCTCGACGCGGCCTGTTCTGCTTTATCACACGATCCCCAAGATGAGGTCACAGTCCGGATGGGAATAAACCTCTAGCTGGACTATCATTGTGTTTGGGGGAATAAATCATTAATTATGGCAATGTCCAGTAATTCAGACTCTATAATTGGTCCGTTCAGCTAAGCTCATCCCTCTTGACACAATTTATGGTCGTGACAATATTGCAACTTTGAAATTTCGGAATTCTAAAAAAAAGCTTAGCTTCTTTTTTGATACACCCAACTGTTCACCGACTACTTCACCGTTCATCATGTCATCTCTCTATGCAGTTCTATAAACTGAAACAACTTTATTTTTCACATTTTTTTCGATTATTTCTATAGTAAAATGTTTATAAATTTCAAAATATGAAGTTACTCATTGCTATATTCATAAGAATTTTACTATAAATGAATCATAATTGAAATAAATATAAGATAAATAAAAAATTGAATGTCATGGTATTGCATCCAATTTATAGTTAAAGGACAATAAATATTACACTTAATGAGAAACCTGAGATTATAATTTCTCCAAAGCAAGGAGAAGTGATTGAAAGGGTTCAACACAACGTTGAATGTCTATTTCGTTCCTTAGTTTTCCTTTGCAACAAAGCTAAACTGACTCACAGAAATATATTGTCACAAATGATAGAAAATCTACATTGAACTATGTCCTCACACCTGGATGTCGTAAAACGTGATATTTGTAAACAGGGAACTTTCGTTACAATATTGACCTACACCCATCAAAAAGTTAAGGCTTGCTCACGGAAACTTCACCGAGTTGTATTCCCTTCTACCACTAGAAAATCTAGTTCACTAAGCTGATCCTCTTCATCCTCTAATCAAGTACTTCGAAAATTAATTTTAGCTCCTAAACTCAAATGCTCTGTAAGCCACGTTTCCTCTTGACAACAACCGAGCATTTGCGTAGAAAATGGTACACCATGTTCGGCATCCATGTTAATAGCTCTCGTAGATTCAAGATCGCGGATTCAGTCCCAGCCAGGATCGATAAATATTTTTCGGCAATAAAGATCCTAAGTATGGCTTTCTTCGGCAGGGAAGTAAAGCCTTGGGTTTCGTGTTCTGATTTACGGCAAGTAAAAGAACCTCAATCGTGAAAGAAGTGATCTCTGAGCAAAATTTCCTGAATTGAATAGGACGCTAATGACCCGAGATATTAAACGGCGTCCGTAAATAAACCAAATAAATAATAACAATAAAAAAATGTGCAAATACGCAATGTCTTGTGTTAATAACTCCTATTTTAATGAAATGCACTACTTCTATTGTCTGATCCAGATCCTATGCCAGTTGAAATGGAATTGTTTTTAAGGTGATTGCCTCAAGATAGGTCCTAAAGTCAGTAAAGTTTACTTTCGCTTCACTGCACACCGCATTTAAACAAGTAGCACCACTAGACGAATACCTTCGCGCTTTCTTTAACAAAAATATGCATGCAGGAACTTCCTTTCTCACTAAATAATTTCCGTCTATGCTGCAGCAAATCGAAATTCTTGTCAAAAACTTTCCAGTTCGGTTCACTTTTGTACGCTCCGGTCTATTTATTTCCTGGAGAACACCCCTTCACTTTTACCCCGGTGCATGTTCTCACTGAATACCAGTATAGTGGGATACACGTAAGTTTGATTGTTTTAATCTAAATTTTACTGCCGTGACTCATCACATGCAGCTATCAATATTCTCAATTCCTCGAGCTTTACTATGTATAAGTTTTCCTTTCTTTCTTTGTTGTGGATTATTTTTATGTATAAATATAATTAATGGGTCACTATATATGTAACACTACACACTAACACTTAACTAAAACATGGAATAAAACGTCCAACTTTTCGCCATTAATATTCTGCTTTCGTTAACGCAATGAGAATACAGCCGTAAGTATTTGGATAGATGGTATTGCGTAGTTTTACTTGACAGATAAAGGCCTCTCTCCCGGCATACGCCGCTGGCCATCTCTCCAGCCCCCAGCAGTATGTATTATTTAATTGAAATAACAGTATCAATATGTTAAAAGCAATAAGGTTCTCAGAAGCCACCGAAAAAACTAAAAGCTCTGCTTCATTTTCATGAGGATGAGAAATTAAAGTTGTCAGAAAAACGATATAGGACACGAAAAAATGAACTTGTTTTTGGGAAGCAAAGACCCCTAGAGCTTAGATTTCCATACATTGCTTCACAATTTTAAGTTTATGTAAATAAATGTGTATAATAATAATAATAATAATAATTATAATAATAATAAAAAGTATATGTAATAACAACTGTATAAGTAAAATTAATACATAACAGAAATTCATGTTTCCATACATTCCAGAGACAGCGGTTTATCTGATAAATCACTGAGCAGGATTACTCAGGAAGTAACGTTTGGAACTTGCATTCGGGTTCAAATCCCTTGTATTTTTCGTTCTCCCATTTCATCTCCTGGTATGGAACGGCTCTTCAGCAGGGCTTACACTCCTTAGGGGGGTAGGCCCTTCGCCGGCTCTGAAAACAATATTATGGATCCTGTCTACTTCCGTGGAACCTGGCCACCCGGTGTCTCGTTCATCTCATCGCTTTATCCGGAGGGGCCCCTACTGGGGACTTAAGCACGAGCGACCAGTAAGGTTAAAGTACCAAAATATCCTTCTCCTTCCCTAACACCCATTCTGATAAATCTAAAAACATTGAAATCACTAAACTTGGGCCATATAGGGTACAGGCTACTAAACAAGGAGAAATTAAAAAAACAATTTAGTGGACAAAAATCATGGCCATTAGCTAACGTTTTGAAATATAGTAGCTCTGTTAAAGACACGAGTACAATCCAAATTAAGGGAAAAGTCATGGCAGCAAGTTCAACAAGGAAATTCTTACTTGCTATGGTATATTATTTGCTAGATATTTCACTGTAGAATTTGAGCATAAACGAATTCGCAATGTTAGAGTTTGCGAATGACCAGAACAACATTGTAATCAATTAAAATTGTTTGTTTATTTATTTTTTGTATATCAAGAATTTTTTATGTTTGTATTATCACAATCCACTAGAATATACATGTAAGGGTTAAGTAAAAATGCAAAAGTGATGCTAATGCTGCTTAACAACATTCTTTCATTAACGCCCTTAACTCAACAACAAAAAATGAGGGTCACAATTTTGCTCTGCCAAGCATTCAGTATTCATAAATAAGTCTGTATTTCCTTTAAAAGTACACGTATGTAATAACAAAGGCAATAAAATAACTTGCATGATATTAATATAATCATTAGCCCGCGGCATTCAGCCTGTTTCAGAATAATTTTGAGTAAATGTTGTAATAAAGTCGTATCCTTTTGTTTACTATTTATTTCGTTAACTAAGTATATGAAGATCTGTATACCATATAATGTTACAGGTTACAGATGAAATAAAGAATGAATTAAACCGTGTTTCTCCAAAAATTTAATTTCTCCTATTTTTGGGGTGGGGGTACTTAGCACGAACGATATTCCAAGATCTTAAGTTTGTTAGCTTAGAAGGAAACAGTTCGTACGTTAAAGCGACACGAAGCTTTTAGTTTGATTGTTGATTTGTTTTATTTATTAACTCTCTTTACAGACCCCCCAAGCAATCAGCGTCCCATTCAATTCAGGGCATGAGACACCGAAAATTTTGCTCAGAGGCCACTTTCAAGCTTGAGATTATTTTAGGTGCTGTAAATGTACGACACGGGACCCACGGCTTCACTTCCTTTCCAAAGGAAGCCATACCTAGAATTTTTACGCGCGAAAAAAATCCATTGACCCTGCCGTCTTGGGTCTACGAGGCCAAGTAACCAGGACCGACAAAGCTTTTTGATGCTTTGAACCATAATGATGTTGAAGACGCAAAGAGACTACAGAATTTCTTTTACAAGAAACAAAAAACGATTTGGCTGGGAAAATGCAGAGCAGTCAGAGCACATTTACGCACTACACATGTGTGAGCATGTACTCATTAATAAAATCATCGATGCAACGTGCCGTGTTTCATTCCAATGTCCCTGCTACCAATAAACCTTGAATAGTAAGAGATTTCATCTAGAACCGCCTTACAGATTTTCCCCCTTGTAAGCGATTTATATTCTGTCAATTGCTAAGATATTTCTAAATGATTGGAAGGATTGGAATGATAGCGTATGAAAAGTGGAGTGAGTCCTAAAGGTCCCGTATTCGCCATTGAATGATATGAGAAAATTCCGGAAATAATAATTACTGAGTAAATGTATTCCAACCAGGACAGAATCCGGCCCGCTAGTAGACAAACTGTTGTGCTAGTATCTGAGCCACAAAGGTAGAAAACGTTTGCTGATGTTGCAAGCTCTTTTTATGTTACTTTATGAAACATTGTGAATTAGTACCACCAGTGTTATATATTTTGAAGAGGCAATTAATTTCTTGACAGTAGCCGTTCAGTGTACATTTTAAAGTAAAATATCCCAGTAATTTACTCAGCTGATTTTGCAGCTAGAGTGCAGTAACTATCCTTTTGTCTGTAAAATGTGCAATAAACGTTGTTCTTTATTGTACAGTTACAAAGATGTGCTGTTGGTGGTTCCCATCTGACATGTAAGTAAACTTTAATTGCTAATTGATGAAAAAATAAATAAAAATGAAGAGACAAATTTGAAGTGTATACGGAGAAGTTGCAAGAATAATTAACCATTCATACTGTAAATAATTAGAGAAACTCTTCAATTCAGAAGTGGCTACTTACATTAGTGAATACTACAAAGTGTAAGTTATGAAACAAGAATGTATATTTTAATTTTTTAGATAAGTTGTGTGTACTTATGATTACTTTAGTAAATATTTCATACTAGAGACAATTCAAATTTTGACTGACTACAAACATTATTTGCAATGCAATTGCAATTTTCACTCTTTATTCAGCCTGTTAACCTGACCACCTATCAATAGAGAATGTATCAAAATACGCAATAGTTAAAAAAAAGGATCAGCTGTGTGTCCCTCTGCACGAAAACCAACCTCATACACTGGCAGTCTCATAATATGTCTAGTACACAACGAAATATCAACGTGTTATCATAACCATTCTAGTTAAAAGATAAAGGTACAGATAGCCTATTGTGTCCCTTAAGGGCAAAGGCCTTCTAGCAAGCAGTGAAAGCTAGATTTTTTCTAAAGTGGTGAGCTAGTTTTTCGTATGCTGTTTAAGATATTGACTGATTTGTTCTTTGGCTACTCCATTTTTCTCTTCCTCTTGCTACTCTTGACCAATCTGGACCTACATGTTCCTTGAAGAGATCTGTCCGGCTTCTTCTGGGTCTGCCTTGTATCCTTTTTCCTACCAGGGGGTCCCACATGGAGATCTTGTAGGTCCATCTATTGTCTTGCATTCTTACGACGTGACTGCCCCATTGCCATTTGCTTCTGGTACCTATTTGTGCAATGTCTGTTGTCTGAGATAACTGATTTATTATTACTATAGGTATTTTGTCCTTCAAAGTTATTCCCAGGATCTTGTGTTGCATTTTTCTTTGGCATATTTGAATGTTGTTCTTTTGTTTTTCTGTTAGTGACCATGTCTGGCACCCATATAGTAATGCAGGGAATGCACAGGCTTCGAGCGTATGGGATCTGATTTTCTTAGTTGGTGTTTGGTCTAACAATATAAACTTAAGGGCCCAAATCTACAGGTTAATGAGATCCTTCTTTGTACTTCTTTTTCCATTACATCATGGAAGGAAATCTGTTGTCCTAGATATGTATATTCGCTCACATATGTGAGGACTGTTCCATCTATTTTTATTGGGGTTTCAGGTCCGTTTGAAATTAACTGCGTCTTCAGTTTGTTTACTGACAGCCCTGTTCGCATAATTGTTCCAGCATAGTTTGAAGTGCTTTCGGTGTTTTGGCGAATAAGACCACAACGTCGGCAAATCTTAGTTTTGTTAGTCGAATGCCGTTTATGTTGGTTGCGAATTTATTATGCCAGTTCATTTTCCTGAATATATGCCCCATTATACGAGTGGAGAGTTTGGGAGAGATTAGCCTTGGTGAACTCCTCTTTCTAATAAGAATGGCTGTCCTTCCTCTTCTGTTTTTACTTTCGCCAAACTTTGACTATAGGTTTTGTGTAGGACACGAATGTACTTTGCCTCTATTGCTTGAGCTGCCAGAGTGTGTAATATGCTTCTATGTTCCACTGAGTCAAAGGACTTACTACAGTCAATAAAGGCGACATATAGTGTTAGATGGAATTCCTCTGATTTCTCTAGCAGCTGGTTTATAGTTTGGAGATGCTCTATTGCGCTGAATTCTGTACGGAAACCCGCTTGTTCTACTGGTTGATTTTCATCCAGAATCTTCGTTATTCTCCTAGTTAAGAGATTTGTAAACAGTTTGTATATATTTGACATCAGGCTTATAGTCTGTAGTTGTCTATATCATCTTCAGGGCCATACTGGCCTCCTAAACCCAAGATCGCGGGTTCGAACCCGGCCAGGACCGATGGAATTTTTCGGGCGTAAAAATCCTAAGTAAGGGAAGTAAAGCCGTGGGTACCGAGTCGTACATTAACGGCACGAAAAAGAACCTCAAGCCTGAAAGAGAGGCCTCTGAGCAAAATTTGTCGTCCGTTTCATGCCCTGAATGAGTTGAATGGGGCGCTGATGACCTGAGCTATTAAAGAGCGTTCATAAATAAATCAATCAAAAAAAAATCTCCAGGGCGTTTTTTTTTTGAAAGAAGAACAATTGTGCTTATTTTCCATTGTTTACGCATTTTTTGTTTGTTTTCATTGAAGATTTTGGTGATTTTTGGTGTTAGCTGGTCTTCAGCAAGCTTTGTTTTGCATTCTATCTTCGTCTGGGGTCTTCCTGTTTTTGAGCTCATTAATGGCAGTTCGAACTTCCCTGTGCAGGATAGGTAGAGATTGTGTGTTTGGGATATTTGGTATCCGGTTCCTCGACAGAGTTGGGATGGAGCGTGAGTTTAGGTGTTTGTAGTAGTCTGTAACCGAGTTAATCATGTCTTTTCTCGATGTTATGCTTTTCCCCTATGAACTCTTTGTTTCAAGTATCCATTTCTTTCCTTTGTTCAAACTGCCCTTTGCTTTCTTGATTGATTTTGATGATTCCATAATTCGTTTCGTTTGTTTTGTGCGATAGTTGCGAATATCTTTCCCTTCCCCCCCCCCACGATGGTAAACTCATTATGTATCCAGAATACATATATTAAATACAAGGGAAAATGATCAATTACTACATGTTCTGCTCTTATTTATACCTATAGAATTATGCAACATCTCAAAGCAAACAACCTTCACATAAATAAAACAAACTTTAAGAGTTTTCCAACCCCCAGAAGAAAAACAGCACAACCTGTGAATTGAAAATGAACAGATCGGCCAGTTAATTCAATAAATTTCCTTAGAGCCATTATCGATAATGATCTTATTGGGGGATAAGTATATAGATAAAATATGCAATAAAATTACTTCAGGATTATTCCTGCTGGGAAGGAGATATAAGTTAATGATACTAGAACGAGCTAAAGCAAATTTCCATATCAAAACACATACAAGAATGACCCAACTAATGCAGAACAAGAATTTTTCAATAAGTTTCACATTTAATAAAAGAAATGGAATGTAAGACTACTTTTAATAAAAGGTTAAAAAAATTTCTCATTGACAAATTTTATTATTCAATAGAAAAGTTGTTGTTTAAATAAATTTTCTATAATTAATGTATTAACACCTATGAAACAAAACATCAGCCTCCTCTGACTGTTCATTAACATGATCTTCATAACACTTATTTTCTATTATTCTTAATTTATTGTTTTACAAATATATATGTGTTATATTTAATCTGGTTCACTTCTTCTTGTTTTCAAAGATGACTGTGTAATATCTAAACAGATTGAATTCTGACTTTACAAAGAATTGTTATATATTTTTGTAATTTATACTAAATGTATTATTTTGGACGTGTCCAATATCATGATTATTGTCGCATAAGAAAGAAAAGTAAATAAACTGAACTAGACTAATTTTTGGGCGTTTAGATGGCACATTGGAGATATTTTGCACAATTTTCTTCCAACGAGGCAAATGATGGTTTGCTCACTTTTCTTCTTTCACAATATTGCAGTTCTAGCTGCTTGAAAATAGAATTTCCTTGTATTTCACTGTGAATATCAAAATTCATACAATTATAGAGCGTAGACTTTGTTGGCACCATTTTCGCTTAATTTAAACAAAAGGTATGCATCATAATAAGAAAGATACGTTATAACAGCACAGTAACATAAGATGTCGGGAAGATGATACTGAGTTTAAGTACAAAGCTTTGTAAAGAGTACGGAAAAGGCCTTTACCTAAAATTGCTAAAGTTTAACCTTCACTTTTATACTTCTTTATTTGTTAAAAAGAATAAAAAAAAAAAACTAACACTTAAAATAGGTTTCAGTATCGCTATCTTAAATATGTATGTAGAATAGAATTGATATGAAACCCATCTGTATACGTGTGCTGATTAACGGAGTTCTTTGCTGCGCATGAAAATTTCATGTCTTATATATTTCACCTTCAGTAATATTAAACTAGCCTTGAAAAACACATCTTCTCGAGATGTGACTGAAGTACAATAACAAAAAGCAAGAAACTAGCCAGAGCACTTAAATATTGGAATCCTTACAAACATTTGAGGAAGCAAACGATTAATGGTTATGCAGTTAAAGTTCTATATGCACTCCTTGTCATGAAAAGAACACAGAGAGAGAGAAGCGCCGGTTATTTATATAACAATGCGTTGAAGGTAGAGGCGGTCACCATCATGAAAAGATTGTTCTTTCCGTTTTGCCTAAAATACTGTGATTCGCTTTTTTCTATGTCTAACTAATAAAAATTGGTTTGTTTGTGTGTTAATATAGCTATACATATGTTTTATTTTATTATTATACGTTTTCATAAATTTCTAGTTTATGATCTCATGTTACATAATTTGAATAGTTTAATACATGATAGTTATTTTCGATTTAAGGAAAAGAAACACATTATGCTAAAATCTAAGAATTCCAGCTTTAAATGAGTTAGTTTGAGTGGTTCAAAAACTGAATTGCAAGAAAATTTCCCATTTTGTAGCCATTCCATCACAAGTGGCGCGGATTGCCAGCTTTTATTTTCACAATTATCTAATCAGTAGAGACAGGATTTCCACGCAGATTTGGTTTACATAAGCTTGCTGCACTTCTCAAACTTTGTAAATGTTCATTTCATAGCTAAGCGATTCCAAAGAAACGCACATTCCCACGTATTTGGCATGTTTCGGCCTTTTTGGTATACATTTATGCAATATGCATTTTTAAGATTTTTAAACTATTAAAGAATATTTAGAATATATTTCAGCACATTAGCATTAATGTTTTCAGCTTTTGTGCATACAGTGTGTTTTAATTGCATGATAATGCATTTTATAAATTCTTTCTTTTAGTAGTATTTTAGCTTACTATATTTCAGTATATCCTAACTTCTGTCAAAAATGTAACATTTATCCCCCCTTAGAAAATAATTGGTCCCCGCATTACTCTGTAGCTTTAGACCGCTATAAAGAAGATATACAATCAAGTTATGCGATGAAAACGTGAATAAAAAAGACAACATTAGAGGTAAATGTTCAGAAATCACCGGAAGAGGGAAAAAGTATAGCCGGAAGTAATTAAAGGCTTTAACTTTGCTATCTAATAATTCCTGAAAGGTAACAAATCTACTCAGCGGTGTTACAGTGGAATTTCTATCTCTCTTGTATTGTACAACCTGGGGCTAAACCTTTTAGAAAAATGCAGCAAGCTGACAAGCGTTAGTATATACGAGTATATATGTATAACTTGGTTTCTAATTCAGTTAAAAGTATGAATTACTCTAGTAAACTGTATAGGATATGTATATAGAAACTGTTCTTTCACACTGGCCGTGTGTAGAATATAAGTTGTGTATGAAAAATCAGGGATCCTCATTTCTAACTCATGTCCTACACACGGCTAGTGTGAAAGAAAGTTTTCTACACATAAATTAACCTCAATATACCCTTAGTTAATGTAGAAGCCTGGCCTATAAGTACTCGTATCATTAGAGTCGCTTCTTAAGCAATTACTCTTTCATAGTAGAGAAAAGCTTAGGGAGGTTTCGGGGTATATACAGTCAGATGAAAGAGGTTCGTGGTACCGTGCTTGGAGGATACGGTAGTTCAGTTGCTAGAGCATCAGCCTGAAAGACTGGAGCTCCGTGGTTCCAATCCCAGCCGTAGCCCGAATTTTTCAAATTTGATTCTTCGTTTCCATTGCAATGTCTCCGACGAAACATTTAAGAAGAGATCTTGTGGCACACTTAGATGGTGAAGTGATTTGTGCGATTGCTGCTATAAAGACGTATGTATGCCTACTCATATGCGACTATTTGGAATACTTGTAGCTAGATTTTATAAGATATTATATAACATGTTCATCCTGAACGTATTGCATGTTAGTCTGACCTACTAAGTACAAAGTTGATAGATCAGTTACTCTTTCTGAAAACCAATAGATCTATAAATAGAAAAAATAAAAATTAAAAATAAGTGAAATATATATAAAACTATAATCACCTAAGCTATTTATCAAATATTATTTTTTCCGACAAAGTGTTGAAAATATAAATCGAGCTACATGTTGCAACAGTTTCATTTGTGACAAAGATGAAATACGGAAAAATGACTAAAACCCGGTGTTTTCAAATTTTTCACTGCATCGTCTAAGTCAGAACCAAATGCCTTTTTGTGTGATGCTTTCATAGGAGAAAATATACCATAAGTAAAGTTAGGGAACAGTATAATGAAAGTATTTTTAAAGAAATACACAACAAATTATATACCATCCCCCTCGAGCTTACGATAAAATTATCTCCTGAAGTCACACGCAAAACAATGAAAAATTAACATAGTAAAATTTTTATTTTACATTTCTATTAATAACATATATTTTAATTAAAAGTAGTTTATAAAACTGAAACTATCCATAAAAGAGTCAAATAAAATAAATAATTGCTGCTGGCTCTAGAAGCAATTCGAGATGACTTAGAAAATTCATATATACGGACTTAGGTCGATTCCCTGGGCCAGTATTTTGCAAGTTTAACATTTTAAAAGTTAAATGAAGATGGGTCAAGTCATTCTCATATCGTGCGCTACCAAGTTTTGGAGAAAATTAACCACTGTACAATTGCAAATTTCTTTGATGAGGGAATAAGTAAGCACATTTATTATTCAGTTTACTAGTTCACAAAAATGCTTCAAGTTTATGACAGATTTATGTTGATATTTTTCTATTCATGTTATTGAAACTTTGTGCCTATAACCTGAATAAGGGAGGTGTTCTCTTGCTGCTAAGTGATGCTGTTCCTTATATGCCGAAGGCCGGTAAAGCAAAAGACATTTTATCCCAATGCTCACGACTGTATTGAGTTGCGGAAACAGTTTGATTTATGTGTGTAAGTACATTATTATCCATAAAGAAGGTAAAATAATATATAAATATTATTTTTCATGTTTTAAATTTTAAGTATCCATAGATTATTTAATACATGAACCATTAAATTAACATAAATTTTAACATTAAAAGATTTCTTGAAAGCACTAGTCCGCGTTATTACCCATAGGTTTCACCTACCACATCTGTCTTTGCCACCCACCATAACCAGTCCTAGGGAGATGGGATACCTGGCTAAATGTTGCAGCCTTTTACTGCAATAATTCTGATGCATTTAACTCGATAAGAAATAACACAGCATAGAGAATTGGATATTTTTTGAGATATTAATTGATGCAGTTTTGCGTATTCAGGTAGCAGTTCACCATTCGGAATGTTTTAAAGATATTCAGGTAGCATTTATGAATATGAATGCTCAGTGCGATTTGAATTGTATTAAGATAACTTTGCAACTTAGTAACTGCAATTGCAAACTTGTAGACTATAGGTCAACTATTGCTTGACTCCCTGGAAATCAATGGAGATCTCCCACTTTTTTAGCATGTGTACATGAAAATGCTGGTTTGTTAGCTATAGATAAACTGAACAAAGTCAGCAATGGAAATGCTGATTTTGTTTTGTGTTCAGCTAAAAATTATTTTCGATGAAAACGTTGAAGATAGCTTTGTCTCAGATATCTTTTGCACCTGTCACTTTTTGTGATGTGGAAAGGTCATTTTCTGTCTACCATAAATTTTTGTCAAATAATCGTATGAACTTAACTGTCGAAACTTGGAAAGACTGTGCTGTTAGAAAATTAAACTCAATTAAACTTTTAAATTGCATAAAATGAATGCATATTTTAAGATTTTATATTGCGTGAATATCCTGTTTTTGCTAATCAGTAAGTCTGTATATCCCATTGCTTCCACATTTATTTAACCACTTTCTTACTGGCGAGGGTATTCATGTTACCACTACTGTGATACAGATATAACGATATACTTTTTTACTCCCGTTTTAGTCGGTTCTGGTGGTGTAGTGGTTACCATACTTGTCTCCTAAATCCAAGATCGCGGGTTCGATCCCGGGCAGAACCGTTGGATTCTTTCGGGCATAAAAGTCGTAAGTATGACTTCCTTCGGAAGGGAAAAAAGCCGTGTGTCCCGTGTCGTACATTTGCGGCACGAAAAAGAACCTTAAGCCTGAAAGAGAGGCCTCTGAGCAAAATTTGTGGGTCGTTTCACGCCCTGAGAGTTGAATGGGACGCTGATAACCTGAGATGTTAAAGAGCGTCCATAAATAAACAAAACAAAAACAAAAACAAAAAAAAAAACCTCCCGTTTTCAACGCAGTGTAGTATCTCATGGATTTCCCAAATACAAACAACGAGCCTTACATGACAATTGGCTCGAACAGCGTTTAGTTAGGTTTTCGCATATTACATTTACATAACCGTGGGAGAACTATTTGGAAGAGCTGTTATGCCGACAGTTTTATCACACAATATGTAGAGTGTGGCATGAGTTCCCTCTGTACGTTGAACCACGAGTTTGTTGAAAATTCTAAGAGTTTTTTTCGTATGCTGAAAAGGCAAGGAAACCGCACATTTATGGTCGGGAGCAGTAAAGTGGAGTAACATTCTTCAGTTTATTGAAGCAGTATTCTAGAGCTGAAAGCACTGTTCCTTATTCAGCGAAATGTCACTTTTGCAGTCAGTACTTTATATATGTACAGTCCGGCGATTAGAAGAAGGAGAGTGCGGATTGAAGTGCGAGGGAGCTGGAACTGTTTATCTGCACAGATACGGTGATGTGGGATAACCATGCTGCTACATGAATTAGGATCTCTCAAACTCAGACCTAGCACGCCAGCTAGATTTCCAACCATGGGCGAGTATCAAGTCCGCTGCAGAGTGGCGTGGAGTACAGACGTAACAGTTGACTGCGTTTCGTTTTGTGCTATTCAGTTTTTGTCAGTTTCTTCTTGGTTAAATTTTTTCTTCACATTTCCTTTGCGACACTTTCATAGTTGTCTAGCAAATTTTAATTATGAACAAGATCACACGAGTAAACACTTTAAAAGCTGCCTTCGATAAAAGTAAGCCTCGGCCTACACCATTAGATATACATCTCTGGTTGGATACCACCCTACGTATAGCCGAGGATCAATTGGACACACTTCAATTAATTAGTAAGCAAAATGCAGTATTTCTCAAGTTACACAGTAGAGTGATTTTCGAACAGTTGTTAAATGTACACCAGGGCACATCTCCCTTTGTAACTGAAGACGGATCTGTGACTTGCGTAACCATTAGTGATGCCAGTGCAGAATATACCCATGCCCGTGTGTTTAATTTACCCCCGGAATTATCAAATGATAAAATACGCCAATCATTACAGGCATACGGTTCTGTAATTAAAATTGAAAATGAACATTGGTCTTTTGACTATTAGTATCGGGTGCAAAATGGAATTCGTTCTATTCAAATTGATTTGAAAAAACCTATTCCATCTAATTTGATGGTTGCTGGTCACGAGGCTTGCATTAGTTACGCAGGGCAACCACCCACGTGTAATACGTGTGGAGAAACCACTCATTTCCGTGATCGTTGTCCTTACAAGAAATTTACTTCAAAGATCCCACAAGTACCGCGTCCAACATTAATGAGTGAACTATTCCCTCAGGAAAATATTATTACTCCTCAGGAAATTTCTGCTTCCAGCCCCATTCAACTTGATCAGCAGGCAGACGCTCTCCCCCCTTTCGAGCCCTCTCAACAGCCCGCCTCTCCCTTGGAACCTATGAATCCGACCTTGTTGTTGTCGCAACGGCATGACATACCTCCCCTATACCCACTTGATAGTAACACTGACCAGGTAGCTACTGCACCATTATATTCAGAGGAGATAAATATCGGACCAAATGCAAAGAAACAAAAAGTATGCGAAAGATCCCAAGCTATGGCGACACCTTTGCATGACTTGGATGCTCTAACTTTACTCAATAATAAACCAGAGATTTCACCTCGAGATCCGCGCTTACAGGGTGGCTTGTCTTCTAAACGTCATGTTAACAGTGATAAAGCTGGGAAATCTCTGCCGTTATCTGAAAGTCCTACTGAGCCTATGTCGGAAGACACGCCTCATGCAACCTTAGAACTCCCGCTTGGAGAATAATTTCTTACTCCTGTCCTCTAGCTCTTATTCTTTTAATTGTTCTTGGACTAACTTGTCCCTCTTTATGTCACAGGCATATAAAATTCTTACCCTGAATATTAGTAATATCCAAACTCCTGAAAAATTTCGTCTTCTTGCAAAAACTTTTCATTCCCTGGATATTGACATTGCTCTTCTTCAGGAGGTAAGTTCTCCGTTTATAACTCGCTTATATGGATATAATGCTGAAACTAATACTGATTTTGTTACCCGTGGTACTGCCATAAGATCACTTGCAATATACGGATGTGTGTATGACTGCAAATTTTAGGGGTATCAGCCTTATCCTAGGGAATCTCAATATTATCAATGTGTATGGTCCTTCTGGCACCCATATGCGGAAGGAAAGACAAAAATTCTTTGCTGAAGAAGTAGCTTCTTTGTTTTCTAATTCTCCTCATGTGTTATTAGGTGGCGATTTTAATACTGTTTTATCTCCTAAAGATTGCACAGGGGTTTACTTGCCTTGTCCTGCATTTGTAGATTTAGTTCATCGACTTCAGTTACGTGATACATGGGAAGTCGTGAATCGTGATCGTCCGCTTTACACATTTCAACGCAATCTCTCCGGAGCACGACTCGATCGCATTTATGTTGATCGCGCTCTTTGTATTAGTACTGTGGATATATGTCCGACAGAGCTCTCTGATCATTGTGGGTATCTTACTTCCATTACGCCACCTGCGTCCTCTTCATCATATGGTCGTGGTTACTGGAAGCTTAATGTGCAGATTCTTTCTGACAAAGATGTTCAGGAACTCTTTGTAGAGCGGTGGCGCTGTTGGACTTATCAGCAACGATTTTACTCTACTAAACTGGAATGGTGGCTTGTCATCAAAACAAACATAAAACGGTTTCTGCAATATGTGTCTGGTGATAAATACCGCAGAAAACAATGTTATCGCCAGTTTCTTTATGGGGTATTGCGAAATTTGTACAGTCGCCCTGTGGTTGATACACATTGTAGTATTGAAATAAAAAGAATTAAAGCTCGGATTCTTAAACTTCAACTGGACGATTTGATGGGCACTCAGGTGCGTTCCCGAGCTACGTTCGTTCATATGGAATCTCCGTCCATATATCATCATGTCCGTGAACAACGGCGTGCCGGGCGTAAATATATTCATAGCATTCACAATGGCTCCCATGATTCTGTAAGTAGCCAAATGGATATCCGTTCTGTTGTGTTTGAATATTTTCAGAAGCTATATTCTGATATCACACCTGACGAACTCCTTGGTACAGAGGAAATTACGGTTCCAACCTCTTTTGGGCCCAGTGGTAATATTCCTCCTTTTACCATGGCGGAACTACATGCAGCTTTAGTTGCCTGTCCTTGAAATAAATCACCTGGAGTAGATGGACTACCTGCAGAATTTTACTCTGCATTTTGGCCGTTGCTGAAGGATGCACTTCTTGCAATTTTCAATGAGCTACTCTGTACCACCTTGATTCCCTCTGCATTTTTCCATGGTGTATTGGTCCTTGTACCTAAATGTAGCCATCCCAATATTCCACAGGACTTTCGTCCTTTAACAATGCTCAATACTGATTATAAATTGTTCATGCGTTGTATTAAATATCGCTTATCACCAATGATTGCTGATATTCTTGCACCGGTACAACAGTCCATTTGACGTGGAGGCAACATACTGTATGCCTTGTGTGCTCTTCGTGACGCTTTTAGCGACACTCATATTTCGCGGGTTGGGAAACTTTTGATCTCCTTGGACTTTGACCATGCATTTGACCGGGTGAAAAATAGTTATTTAATTAAAACTATGATGCACTTAGGAATCCCTGATACATACTGCTACCTCATTCGCAATATATTAAAAGCAGCTACTTCCAACATTTTAGTGAACGGCTATTTCACTCATTCCTTTCCTGTGAGAGCGTCTGTCAGACAGGTCTGTCCGATGGCTATGCACTTGTTTGTGATGTCCATTGAACCTCTCCTAAGAAAATTACAACAGTGCCTTAGTTCTGATGATCGCTCTTATTAGAGCATTTGCTGATGATGTCACTTTGCTGATCTCACGTGGTTCTCTTCTTCCTCATATTCACGAAATTGTGAATAATTATTATAGAGATTCTGGAGCGCTCCTCAATTTGAATAAATCAAGATATATGCTCGTTGGCTCTACTTCTATAGTCCCACCTTCGTGGATATCTATGGCTTCAGTCATTAAAATATTGGGTATTACGTTTTTATCCACGCTACCGGCGATCATTCAATATAATTGGAGCTGTGTTATTAACAGTGTTCGTAAAGTTCTTCAAGAGCATCAATTTCGTTCCCTTAATTTATTACAACGTGTTCATTTTGTTAATATATTCTCACTATCCAAAGGCCCCTCAGGGGCCCAATTTATTGGGTACGGGGCGTAGCGACCCCGAGGCACCCGAGCTGCTCCCTCAGGTCCGCGCTTAGCGCGTTTGACTCCTTTTTATTTCGCCTCTTTTGTTGTTTTATTTGTCCTACTTCCCTATTCTTTGTCTGATGGGTGCCCCCGTGTTTGACACGGTAAAAAGTTACTGGGTAACAGCGTAACTCCCAGCACTGGGTTATCATGTAGGACGGGAGCGTATCCCCTGGTAAAGGCCAGGCCCGGGGAAGGGCCATTGCATGCGCTGTAGACTTCCTGCAGGCGATTGGGTCCCTTCGTCAGCCCACAGGAAGGTGTGACCCTGAGGTTACTTTGTTCAGGCCAGAGCCAGTAACTTAAGCCGGGGTGAGGCCCAGGAAGCAGCCTGCCATCGGAGACAGTTGCAATGGTGGAGGATTATATCGCTATGGTGAACGAACATAATCTCACACAAGTTAAAAGAAAACGAGTGGATGTTAAAGAAGTAATCGAGAAGCCTTTTCCTCGTTACTTGGTGATTAGTCGAACGGAAGACGGACAATATTTTACCCGGGTGAACCCGTTTATAATTCAGAAGGGCATTGACACCATAGCTGGACCTGTGAAAATCTTCACCCGACTTCGTAATGGATCACTTTTGGTTAAGACCACTGGAATGTCTCAGAGTAACTCGCTGCTCAAGGCGACGATTTTCCACGGTTATCCCATCCGTGTTGAGCCACATCGCACATTAAATTCGTCGCGAGGAGTTATTTTTACTAACGTACTGGACGGAATGTCTGACCCGGATATCCAAAGTTGCTTGGAAGACCAAGGGGTCCCGTCCGTGTATAGCGTGCAGGCGAGGAGAGAGGGTGAATTGCAGCCAACCCGAACACTTTTCCTCACTTTTAACAGGGTCGAATTGCCGCAGAGGATAAGAGCGGGCTACGAGGTCATTGAGGTGCGCCCGTCGTACCGAACCCGTTGCGTTGTTTTCAATGTCAACGCTTTGGCCATACACGCGTCTCTTGTAAGAGTGCCAATTCTATCTGTGCTACCTGCGGCCAAGTTTCTCATGAAGGAGCATGTACATCCGCTCCCGTTTGCGTTAACTGCCGCGGAGATCATCCAGCCTCATCCCGCGAATGTCCTCGTTTTAAGGAGGAGCGCTGTATTTAAGAGATCCGGGTGAAGGAAAAGCTCTCCTTTACTGAGGCCCGGAAGCGTTTTCAATCTCGCCAACCCGTCGTGCCTAAGACCGGCACATACAGCGCAGCAGCTTCATCATCGATCAAGAAGTGCGATAGCAGTACGCAGACTTGCGACCTTGTTTTTACCCGGGTCCCAAATGTGCCCAATCCTCCAAAGCGCTCAACTGAGAAGCCCAAGCCCATAGTTTTTAATGCATCAGAAATTAAGTTTAAGACCAGTTACACAAAGACCGACTTTTTAAAAACATCCACTCCTGCTGAAAAGCAGAAGAGCCCTTCTCCTCCTCGGAGGTCCCGCTCCCATGAAGGGAGCAAACCCGCTAGGCGGTTGCCATCACCGCCCCTCTCTACATCCAACCGGTTCCAGGTGCTGGAGTCGGTGGATGCTTCTCAGCGGGAGAGCCCTCCCTCTGAGGGGTCATGGAGCAGGATGTGTCTGCTCCTGAAAAACCACCAAGTCCCACGCGACTTAAGAAAGGACGTTTGATTCGTCCTGGGCCTAGTAAAAAGTAAGGTGGTATCTTTAACCTTTTTTTAACTAATTTTAACAATGGCTATCCTTTCTTGGAATGTGCGTGGACTCCGCAGTCGAAGAACTGACTTGGAGTTAATTTTACGATCGACTGACTCTCCGCTTGTGTGTCTCCAAGAGACAAATCTTCGACCACAAGATTCTTTTATTATACGCGGTTACTCTTCGGTGCGATTTGATCTCCTTCCCGAAGATGGCACTCCCGCTCACGGCGGAGTTTTAATTTTAATACGACAGGACGTGTACAGTACTTCATTACAGCTCCAGACTCCTTTGCAAGCAGCTGCTGCTACCGTTAATTTCTCTGGCCTTGGTTTTTCAATCTGCAGTATTTACCTTCCTCCGTCTGTTACAGTCACTACAGCTGATCTAGATCATCTGTTTTCTCAGCTACCGCCCCCTGTACTTCTTTTGGGGGATTTTAATGCGCACCATCCTCTATGGGGTTCTGCCACGGAGTGTGCGAGGGGTAGCATTATAGCCGACTTTCTGGATCGTCACCCTCTAGTACTGGTCAACCTACATTTCTTTCAGACAGCACTCACAGTTTTTCACACTTGGACTTATCCATTTGTTCTGCCTCGCTTGCTGTACATTTCACCTGGAACGTCATCTCTGATTTATATTCCAGTGACCACTTTCCGTGTCAGATCCATGTACTCTCTTCAAACGCACATTCATAGCGCGCGCCAAAATGGCTCATTGAAAAGGCGAATTGGCCTCTCTATCGATCTTTGGCCGAATTTTCAGGGTGTGAATTTCCATCTATCGACATCGCGATCGAGCACCTCCGTACGGTCATCATAACAGCCGCAGATAAGGCTATTCCCCGGTCGTCTTGTCACCCCAGACGCTTACCGGTTCCCTGGTGGACTGATGAATGCCGGGATGCATTGCGTGCACGCCGAGGTGCTCTCCGAGTGTTTCGTCGCCACCCTACTTCAGCAAATATGATTTGCTACAAAAAACTTCGCGCCAAATGCCGCCGAGTCATTAAGGATAGCAAAAAGATTTCTTGGATTTCTTTTACCTCTTCTTTTAACCGCACAACGCCTTCATCCGTAGTTTGAGAACGGCTACGCCGCGTTGCTGGCAAACCAAGGTTTACAACTATACCCGGTCTTAGGATTTTAAATCGAGTGCTCACTACTCCGACTGACGTCGCCAATGTTTTAGGGCGAACCTTCGCTGATGTTTCGAGCTCCGCCAATTACCCGGCTACTTTTCGCGCATTAAGGGAGCAGGTTGAGAGGAAAGGTTTCTCATTTGCCTCCGACCATCAGGAGAGCTACAACGTTCCTTTTACCGCCAGGGAACTGGAGCATGCCCTTTCCACCTCTCGACATTGCGCACCGGGGCCAGATGACATTCATGTTGCTATGTTGCATCATTTATCAGCGGAAGGCAAAGCTTTTATATTACGAACTTTTAATTTTATTTGGTGTCATGGCACATTTCCCAACGCTTGGCGATTGGCCACCGTCATTCCTATACCTAAGCCTGGAAAGGACCCCCATCTTCCTTCCAGTTACCGTCCGATTTCCCTCACCAGCTGCGTCTGCAAGGTGTTGGAACGCATGATTAACGGGCGGCCAATGTGGTGTTTAGAGTCGAGACATCTATTGATGAACGCTCAGTGCGGTTTTCGTCGTCACCGCTCCTCTGTCGACCATCTCGTATCTCTTTCGACCCATATAATGGACGGTTTTATACGGAAGTGCCAAACGGTTGCAGTATTTTTTGATCTGGAGAAAGCGTATGATACTTTCTGGAGAGGCGGTATCCTCCGAACGCTTCAGGATTGGAACATACGTGGGCGTATGTCCTTTTTTATTCAGGAATTTATGAAAGACGGGGTTTTTAATGTTCGCGGGGGATCAGTTTTATCATCTCGTTTTATTCAAGAGAACGGTGTACCTCAGGGCTCGGTACTTAGTTGCACAATGTTTGCCATTGCGATTAACTCTATCACCGAGTGTTTACCGCCGGGAATATAATCGTCATTGTTTGTAGACGATTTTGCCATCTATCTTTCCTCTCGGAGAACCTGTCTGTTGGAACGCCGCCTCCAATGCTGTCTCGACCGCCTTCACGCTTGGAGTGTTTCTCACGGGTTCCGTTTCTCCGCAGAGAAGACCGTCTGCTTGAATTTCTGGCGCCACAAGGAGTATCCTCCACCTTCGCTCCATCTTGGCCCAGACGCCCTCTCTTTCGCAGACGAAGTCAGGTTCCTTGGCTTGGTGTTTGATAGGAAATTATGCTGGTCATCGCATATAGCGCAACTCAGAGGCAAGTGTGAACGTTCTATTTGTATTTTACGTGTTTTAAGTGGCACATCTTGGGGAGCTGACCGGACTGTTCTTTTACGTTTTTATCGCTCACTTATCCGATCGAAACTGGATTATGGCTGTGTAGTTTATGGCTCAGCGCGACCTTCTGTGCTTCGTCGCCTTAACCCGATTCATCACCGGGGTATCCGTGTTGGCATTGGAGCATTCCCCACTAGTCCTGTGTCGAGTTTATGTGCGGAGTCTGGAGAAGCTCGGTTGTTTTATCGTAGGGATGTTTTACTAGCTGCGTACGGTAGTCGCTTAGCTGCGCAACCTCTTCATCCTACGAATGGGCCGTTTTTTAATGCGTCTTTTGATCGTTTTTATGCTGTTCGGTCTTTTACCCCTAAGCCTGCTCGCTTTCGTTTTAGGGAGATTTTACGGATGTTGGGCTTTGAGTTACCTGCTTTTTTCTTAGACGGGGAGAATTCTTCTCCCCCCTGGATTTTAGCAGAGGCCCCCGTTCATCTTGGGCTTACGTCCTGTCCGAAATCTTCGACCGCAGCACATGCTATTCGTTGTTCTTTTAGCGAGATCAAATCCTCTTTTAATGGCTGGAATTTTATATATACAGACGGCTCGAAATCTGACACAGGGGTAGGATGTTCTTTTGTTTTTAATGGAGCATGTTTTACGTTTGGTCTTAACGTTGCGACATCTATTTTTATAGCGGAGCTTTATGCTATCTATCGGGCGATTTTATTTATTTCTGTTCACGGGCGTGGGAACACTGTTATTTGTTCTGACTCTTTGAGTGCAATATTAAGTTTTAGAAATCTGTACAACCACCACCCCCTTGTGCAGAAGGTCGAGGATATAGTGTTCACTCTTTTGGACGCTGGCGTCAGGGTGACACTATTATGGGTACCTGGACATGTGGGACTCAAAGGTAATGAGGCCGCAGATGTCGCAGCTAAATCCGCTCTTTTAGACCCTGCTGAGCACGAGCAACGTTTTTATTTTGGCGATTTTAACCATTTATTACGTAGTGGCATTCTCTCGCGCTGGCAAGATGAGTGGGATTTAACACTCGCCAATAAGCTTCGGGAATGTAAATCATCCCCTTTTACTGGTCGACTTCTTCTCGCGCTGTTCGTCGCGAAGAAGTAATTTTAGCTCGTCTTAGAATTGGGCATTGCCGTTTTAGTCATTCTCACCTTTTTAATGGTCAACCCGCTCCAGCTTGCCCTCACTGTGACCACCCCTTTACAGTGCGTCACATTTTAATTGAATGCCATTATCTGGCAGCTTTTAGACATAGCCTAGGTTTGCCTTCCTCTATTGAGGAATTACTAGCAGATGATGTGGTTGCTGTTGAGCGAGTGCTCCGTTTTATCCGTGTTTGTGGTTTTTGGAGCAAGGTGTGAGGTGTTCTCTTTTTATCCATGACGGCATTTTTAGACGCTTTTAAGACTGTTGTTGTTTCAGCATTTGATGCATCGTTTTTAGTACCAGTCTTTAATTGAGTTGTTATATATAACCCTTGTTATTGTTTTGGGATTTTATTGTTACCAGTTTAGACTTTTACAATACTGGTTTATTTTAAGCTTTTGCTGATGTGTTTTACTACCAGTTTTTATTTGTTTTAGTGTTGATGGTTATAGGGTTTTATTGAACCTTTTAGACCATTATAGGACTGTTGTTTTTCGCTATTGCGGATTTTTTAATACCAGTCCTTTGTGGACCATTACACCCACTTGTTATTTGTTATGGGTTTTTATTTTGTTGCACAACGTGCTACTTAGACTTAATTTGTGTTAACTATTTATTTTTTAGTTCTGACGCAGTTTTTAGTATGTTTGGGCGCTAATGACCTTAGCTGTTGTGCGCCCCTTAAACAACAATCATCATCATAAACTATCCAAAGTATGGTTTGTGAGTCAGGTTCTGCCGTTACCATCCATCTTTGGCGCTAAGTTGAAATCGGCTACAGAATGATTTATTTGGAAAGGTTTTTTGTTACGAGTACCTGGGAATCAACTCACACTTCCAACTTCTGAAGGGGGTCTAAATGCCATTGATCCACAGTCAAAAGTTGATTGTCTGTTTCTCCGGACAAACTGGGCACACCTAGGAGACTATGGCGATTCTTATAGTCATCAGTTTCTCACCCAGTGGCTGTCAGAACACCGTCTCAAGAATCCACCATTTCTTCGAGGGTTGCCGATCCAGGCTCCTCAGGTTAAGAAGCTACTTCAGTTAATCGCATACTGTCCTGTCGACCTACATGGCCAACCACCGAAAACCAGAGACTTGTATACTGCCTGGTTATTTCAATTGCCGGCTTCCAAAGTAGTTCTCCAACACCCAGTATGCAACTGGCGCCGCATCTGGTCCAACATTCGACATCCTGCACTCAACACTTACCAACGGAGTGTCTGGTACCAACTGGTGAATAATATCTTCCCTACCAATGAGCGTCTACATCGTATTGGAATGAAGATATCTCCTAACTGTGATGCTTGCGGCCTTCAAGATACAATACTCCATCGTTTAGAATGTGGTGCTGCTGCATCAGCATGGCGGAGGGTGCAGGCCAATATCCTTCGGATCATGGACGTCTCTGACAAATGTTTTGAACCCCATTATTTGACATTTCCAGTATTTAGTTGGTCCTCAGTAGCTCAACGAATGGCAGTGTTGCGATGTATTGGACAGTATTTACTTGAGTTTGAAGATTTAATTTAAAAAAAAAAACAGTTCAACCACCACTCAGCCGCCGCAACGCACCGGAAGCCGTAGAAGAGCTGTATGTATAGATGTGTAACTTTTATTATGTTGTTTCTTAATTTAACTTGATTATTAAAATATCATTGTTAAAATGTTTTGAGTCAAAACTTCCAAATTCTCATAGATGGAAAATAAATGTAAAAACTACTAACATATAAATAAATAAATGAAAAAGTATCAGATAACTAAGTTCATTTTATCGGCATTATTTCAGAGGAGTAAGTAATTTAAAGTGGCAGCTACTAAATGTACAAAGCTTGCTCCTAAACACGTAATTCACTATTCAATTGCTTCCATAAAGACACTATGTTACGAGGGTAGGTCCATAAGTTTACGGCCTAACTATTTTCTAGGTATGGTAAGGACGAAAACTATATTTCACTTTTCAATATAGTTACTCTTAATTGCAATACACTTCTCACATCTTTGAATTAGCATTTCAATCCCCCCCCCCAAAAGTCTGAAGCCTTGTCTGCAAAATGGGTATAAACAGCATCCATTCGTCACACTTAAATTTCCTTCCTCGAAGGTCCTTCTTGAATTATGAGTAGAGGAAATAGTTGCTGTGAGCTAAATCTGGAATGTAGAGTGGATAGTAGATTTCCTTCAAGCCACATTTCTTCACAGCTTCTTTGGCAACCTGCAACTTCCTTTGCTGTGTGCACAGGTGCGTTGTCGTGAAGAAGGCGCACACTACCACTCAGCTTTCCTCGCCTTTTGTCTTTGATGGAAGCACGTAATCTGTGCAGTATGCCAGCATAGTATTCCCCATTTACTGTAGTGTTTCTCTTCTTGAAGTCAATGAAGGGTATTCCTTCACGTTCCCAAAAGATTATGGCCATGATCTTCTTGTTTGACTGAGTGACCTTCGCCTTTAGAGGCGGGGCTTCACCAGGTTTACGCCACTCCCTTGATTCTCTTTTGGACAAGGGGTTGTAGTAGAGAACCATAGTTTCATCTCCTGTAACAATGGTTTGCAGAACTTCTCTCTCGTTGCCAAGGCAGAGCTCCAAAAATGCCTGGCAACAGATGACTCATTGCTGCTTTTGGACTGAGGAAAGAAGTCTAGGCACTAACCTTATTTATGGTTAAATGTTGATGAATATTTCGAAGGACTGCTATTTTCGAAAGGCCTCAATCTTGCTGCTATTTCTGTAATTGTAAGCCGCCGGTCTTCCATAATTTTCCTTCCACAAGAGCGATGTTTTCAGGAGTGAACACCTCCAAGGGGCGGTCTGCGCGCTCTTCGGCTTCAATACTTTCTCGACCCATTCGAAAAAGTTACAGTAGAATATGAGAGGGATGATTCCTTATATATATCGTCAAATCGCTGTTTAATTTCATTTGGAGTAAGTCCTTCTCTTGTGAAGAACCAATTAACAGCTCGAAACTCCAATTTGAACATGTCACAATCTTTTATACATCGCCTTCTTTATGCAACTATACCTGAACAACTAAACACAGAGGAGCGAAACATACAGCTGAGATTATTTACTTTAAAGATTAGGTATGACACCAGATAAGGCTTTTGTGAAGGCGGTAATCCTTATTGGCGAGGCCGGAAACTTATGTACCTACCCTGTATATGCTGGTCATAGATGAAGCTGGCACGAAATAGTGACAGTGCATATTTTCGGGTTTTCCCAAAACCATATATAGCGACTGTAGTGCATTTGGACGTAATATCATTTAATAGAGTGTCATATATCAGCTTAGCAAGATATAGTAAGATAATAAAGTAAAACATGATATAATAAGAAATAAGAATATCTAAGGCAAATTGCAAGTGGCAAGTATATGCTAGGTGGTTAATGAATGGACATATACCAGGATATTATCGATAACAGAGGAAATTATAACAATAACAATACGTCTTACTGTCTGTAATTGTTTGTATCCAACTGAGATTAAGGATGAATCCAATCTTGCCTAAGCGTTTGCATAAAAGGGCCAAACAGAGGCGACAGGAGAAGGAGAGAGTTACGCAGGTTGTTGAGATTCTGGCTGACTTTGCCAACAACTCGGATGATACTTCGCTTCACTGATTAACTTTTTCTTTCAAAGCCCGAACTACCTGGCATTTCCTGAGGGTACGATTTAGTACCTAATTCTCGAATCTCCTTACTCATCTTCGCCACTAGAAACTAAATAGGCATTGGCAGGTGTACTATTTCCTAGCTCAGTGACTGGAGGCGGTTAACCATACTGGGGGTACTTCGATCCGTACTGAGCTGGACAAAGCATTTCTCGAGAGAACAATGCTCCAGATGATCTGTGGTACCTGATCATCCACTGGAAGGTGTATGGTTGGAGGCTGAGGTGAAACCGAACAACGCCACAGTTGGTAGCAGTTGGCGACCTGCACTGCAAGATAGACAGTTTTGAATACGCAAATGATAGTTAGTGGTCCTGAAAGTAAAGTTAGCTCCAAATACTTATGATGGAAAGGTTTAAAATTTGTTATTGAAGGTGTAGAAGCAGCAATTCATGTAATATATTCAAATAAGAAATCGTTAATATTGGAATTTGTAGAGTCAATAATTACTTTATTTACATCTAAACAAAGCAGTAATGAAATAGTAGATCAAGGCTAGACGCCATGGCAGTGTGCTGAAAAGGGAGGTTAGAATCTGGTTAGAAAAACTAGAACGAGATTAATAAATATATGTTGTAGAGGGTTTGCAGTTAATAGGGGAGTTTTTGAAAGGGAAAGGTGTACATCTTTAGGTGAAGGTCTAAAGGATGAAAGTGCTAAATACACATTAAAAGCAAACAGAGAGAAAGGCTCATTAGTTGAAATAATATAAACTAGCCTACAAAAGAAGATTGAGGCAAAAATCTGAAAAAGTTAAAGGCAATCGATTAATATTCTTCTTTTTTTTAGTAGTGTTTAACGCCCGTTTTTACTACTGAGGCACCACAGGCGGTGGACACTGATGATACATGAGATGAAATGATAAATTGGGAAATGATATTTTTTTTTTAAGGAAGGAAGCGTTCCAGGCCTAAGTTTAGGTACCTCCCCGGCATTTGCCAGCTATGAAGACTGAGGAAAACCTGGAAAAAACCCCAGTCAGGGAGGACGGTCCTGGCGGGATTCGAACCACAGACCTCCCGCTCACGAGTCCTTAACGACCTCGGCCACCCGTGTCGGTCTATTATTCTTCTGAGAACATATTACCTTTCATTTAGAAAACAATATGAAAAATGTAAATGGTTGGACATAATGCTTTAAGTGTCATGTTTCACAACATAGCACGTGGACATGTGTTTGTAAGCAGGGAAACAGGCAGTAGAGCCGGCTGAGCAACCGCCGACAGCTGCAGTTTAGCGGATCGGGAAGGCCAATCAGCTGACATTGATTATCACGCAAGTTAGTGATATGGAATTCTCTCGCGAATTAGGTAACATTATCACAAGAAGTTTGGGATAGAAGAATCCCTACAGCCATTTATAGGTTGAAAGGGTTATTTTGGGTGGTTTCAATGTAGGGGTATTGATGGTTCTCAGGGTAAATTTTGGAATGTTTTTAATGACTTAGTCATTAGGGGGGAAGGAGATTGTTCGCTGTATTAATAAGTCCGGCACTAGTTGAACTTTTACTTTATTTTTCAACTTGGCAGATTACTTCCTGACTGACTGCTCGTCGCTGACCTCACTACTCGCTTAGGCTGACTTTAGGATCACCTTAGAATGACTTAGAATGTCTGCGACCGCTTTAAAAAGACTTAGACTGATTGCTTTCGAGGCTGCCTGATTCCGTATATCTGAGTGAATCCTCTCGTGTCTCTCGTATCTCTACTGTGTTCTCTGACTTCTGTCCTCGAGTTTTCTACCACATTGCTACGCCTCTAGGTAAATTAAATTCCCCCGTATATTATCCTATTTCCGTGTTATATGTTCATCATTGGCTATCCTAAAAATATTTATTTGTATCTAAGTTCTCCTTATTCATTGACTTTTATCCGATGACCATTGGCTAGAATTATTCTCTCCCTCCTGATCTATAATGTCTTCCCACGAACTTGAATTTTCCAAGAACAGCCTGTCATAAATTTCGGCACTTTCCTTACATGCTGATTTCTAATGAAAAATCTTTTGCCTTCCTTAGTTTGTAGATTTCCAAATGTACAAACTAAGGAAGGCAAAAGATTTTTCACGTAGTTATGGGTGGTCTTTACTACCTTGTACCCCCGGCTTGCCTATAATAAAACATTTTCGCCTCCTTTCTGACATTTCCATTTTCTCTTAAATTATTACTGTGTCTGACTTTGTTCAAATATTGTCCCGTTACAGCAACATGTTTTCTTACTGTGAACTCCTAAGTATTTCCTGAGCAGAAGTTTCGTGACCTAACAAAAGATAGTTTACCCTTTCCTCAGCATTGTCTAAGGAGTGGTCAGCAGACAAGGCGTCAGGTATACATCTCTGTCTCTTTCCCACATCTTTTACCACCAAATGTACACAAAACCCTTTTGTAAGATACATTCACCTCTCCAATGACCTACACATAAGTACAAGTTACAAATTATTTCAATTCCTGTTATGGCTATCTCTAAATGATATCATTATACATATACATAATTATCCTTATCAAATCTAATGCCTTTAGAAATATTACTTTGCAGCCTTAAGTTATTAAATTAATAAAGGCAGCCTTATTTCCGGCTTTAAGGTGAGGGTGTTCATCAAAGGGTGGGTGCTCTGAAGAGCACGCTTTGACTGCAATATAAGGCAGGTAAAATGTTTGTCACGTGTGCACGAGCATGCAATGCACAAAGTATGGCTTGCATAGAAATACAAAGCATAGGTAGAAGAAGAGTTAAAGTGAAGGGTACAGTAAATTAAGATGAAATAATTTCACAAGTCCAGTGTGAAGAGTGCAGTCCGCGCATTATTAGGGTATGCTCCAAGATTAGATCATGTAACACATGCAGGAAAAGACTTAAAAAAATGTCCTCAAAGTTTAGCATTGTATTTAAATTACACCCAGTATTTCAAAGGCGGGCGATAATATTACACAATTACAGATTAGTAGATGCTCATAAGGAGGGGGAGAAAGCAAAGCATACAACATAGATGTTAGACGATGGCGTCATAACGCACAGTGATATAGATTTTCAGTTGATAGTAGTGCTGAAAAGACATTCAGGACTGAATATAGACTTCAGAAAGTTAAATGAAGCAACATTAGGAGATAGCATTCAGAACATTCTTGGCATAATTGGAAGGAGGAGATTGTGCCCGCGGGAACTCTCAAGTTTCAATAGAAAACGAAGATCAATGAAAAACTGATTTTAGCACCCCAGGGTCATTTTGATTACAAGAGAACACCTATCGATTTAAAATGTGCACATTTCAGCGAATAATGAATGCAGTTTCAGGGGACCCAATAGGGGGCAGATATTTCCTCTATGTGGATGGTATTTTAGTACCGGATGATACACTAAAGGAACACCAAGAACTACGATATATTTTACGTCAGTTGAAAGTACAAATTTAAAGTTGAACCTGTTGTACGTGAATTGTTAAAGTTAAAACATCTCAGTTGTTTAGGACATGTTGTGATAGCACAAGTACTCAAATCCAAACACAAGAAAATTCAAGTAGTATCAAATTTTCCTGTACCAAAGAATATTTAATCCTTTTAAAGGTAGGTGAAATACTATAGAAAATGTATAAATGTATTTAAATGAATTTTGTATGGAAAGGCATTGAAATTAAAAATGCAAGGAAAGCTATATCTTTAGAGAACATCAAGACCACAATAGGCTCCAGCAGAGCGGCTCGTTGGCACATGATATGTGAGCTGCCCTTGCTCTTGTTTCTCCAAGTAAATTGCCTCTTAGGTAGCTGACTAGGTTGTTCAGGTTAAAAACCTGTTGGAATTAAATTTAAATTTTAAATACGTCATAAGATATAAGTTTTCAGCTCACAATTGACTCGACATTATCAAGGTTTAAGTGTTTGTTGTTGATTTCAATGTTTATGTTCACACTTCTTCTTCTTTTATGCGAATGTGTGCGTTCCATCAGAGCAGGAAGCAGAGATAACAAATTAAGTTCTTTGGAAACCGATTCCCTCAATGCACATCTTAAGGGAATTATAGCATAACCTAATGTCCTGTTTTATTATGAAAATACAAGATTTTCTTACATTGCTCAATTCTTCCAGTGCTGCTTGCTTAAACAGTAAGTTCTTCTGCCTTCAGGGAATCAATTTTTGCAAACTTATCAGCAAATAACAATCTCCTCAAAATGTAATACACATACATTTTCTTTCTACTGTCCCTGAAAGATTTCACTTTTTCCTGCTGTAAAACTACCCGCACTACGATTCTAGCGACATTTAAAGAAAACAGAATAAGAAAGGAAACGGAAAAGAGAAATAAGAAAGAAGGAGAAAGAAAGCGAAATGCAGAATACTAATTGAAATACTATTACGAGCAATAATGAAAGAAATATAATCACAAAAGTTTCTTCTTTTATACATTTTAGAAGTCTAATTGTATTTATTAATTGGCAACTCGCTCAAGCACAGTGTTTTAACAAATGGTTAATTCTCATCTTACTCATCCTGCATATATTTGTACCCAAAGTGAATCTCAAGTTCGAGCTATGACTGTTCTGTTTAAACAAATATGTGTCAGAATAACATGTTGACAACTATTAACGGTAAAATTGCTGGAATTGCACTGGCGTGAATAGAAACGTTAGTTCTTGCCGCAGGGCTTATTCATCAGTTTCCTTACAAAAAAGAACTTTTTTTTTACGCGCTAATGTTTTCTCCCAGCGGCAACTTGGAGACACTGTTAAGACGGTGTAGCGATTCATTTGAAAGGTTGTGGTTAATTCCGGCATTACATGAAATTAAAAGTTCACTATGTTTTATTAATTATTAAACAATATGGTACTTGAATACCTAATAGACTCACAAATATCCTCTCCCATCAAGAAGAGGCATATTGATGACATTGCCAAATATTGTTTGAAAAGTTATCCAAGTCTTACGCTGAAAGATCTCTACTTTAGAAAAGTAATAGGCTGATCATTCGCTATTTATAAAATATGAAATGACAGTAAATTAACCTTAAGCTCGATAAATCTTGCCATTCAAAGAGTAAATCGAAATGAACAGATATTTTAATTAACTATGCAATAATATACATATAATAAAATATAAGCATTGGAGGAACAAGTGGAAGATGTTAATAAGATAAATGAGGAAATAGGATTTATACAAAAAGGTATAGACGATTTTGAGCATTAATTTGAAATCCTGTTAGATGCTTTTGTACATGTCATGTAAGGCACATTATAGCCACAATTGAGAGAAAATCAAGCACATTATGGAAAATCAAAACTGCCAAGCGGACCGTAATGTCCTTACTTTCTCTTTTCTGAAATATTATGCCTCTCTCATGTTCTTACAAGCATATACTTAGAAATTCCTAACCTCTACTGAACATTTGTCATTTCTACGAGTATATGATGCTTCCCTTTCCTGCAAAGAAAGAAAGAAAATATATTTATTTGTATGTTCACATAAAGAAATATATGTCGGTATACAGTGACCCCATTAGATAACCTTATTGGTAAATGTCAATAAATGAGTTAACAGGATGTTTTCCACCAAATGAGCCACCATGTGCCAGCAAAATATTCTCATTTATACACACATACTGTAGAACTGTGAAGTTACGCTTCTCCTCCCTTCTACTGTTGTAATGCCTAATAACTGTGAGATAAGAGTAACCAATGGTATTAGTGACACCTCAACCAAAAGCACTATCTGCATTATTAATATGATTCAGCGAAATTACAATTGAAAAAGAAGGTAAGCCCTTAGTTTGAATTAAGAAGTATTCAAGGAAAGATTCCGCTGAAATTATATTTGGGTTGTTTGCTTATGTTAAAACGTTACTGTAAAGACTTCCCAGGAAATATTATGCGTACGCCATGTTTAGTATTACAAATATCCTCACCACGATATGCAAATTACATTTTGATTGTTGTATAGCATTAGGGGAAAGTTCAGTACGATAAACTGCATCTTAAGATGTCATTGGTAAATTTAATGACACCGGCCGACATTTAAGAGTAACCAATATCAAAATACCATTTCAGGCAACAACTTACTGGTCTCTTCCGCACGACGACACCCACATTAAATCTATAGTAATTACGGGCAAAAAACACAAAACCGTAAACCGGATTAATAACGTTCCCAGAACACCCTAAGAATACTACTCAATTTCCTAAAATTACACCAACATAAGACATCGCATCCATGAAGACATCATTAACCAGCCACCTAATTTACTTATTTATTATATAACCATATGTAAAATTACCAAATTACCAAATATATGAAAAAGAACACGAACACTACATAAGAATCATGCGTGTACTTGAATAAATATTAGTACTTGTAATTTATATATACAAGGCGTGTGTAAATAGTTACAGGTATGTACATGACCAAAACAAAATTAAATAATCAAGCTTGCACTTGTATAATGGCATGTTTGAAATTATAATATGTAACATTATAAATAATATGTATGTACTATTAAACCACGATTGTCAAAAATAATAAACATAGGCCTTCAAGACAGTCAATTATGACCAAATGCTGCATTACCCGCTGGCCGAGAAAAATGACGTCGAAGTTATGATGTCATTTTGTTGCCGCCGAGGGGCATTTATTATTTTCGTCATTGTTTACCAATCGAAAATAAAGTAAAATCACAGCGAGAGACCGAAGGTCCGCATAAAATACATTTACATTTATTAACATATGTATCAGCAGCAGTACACTATTAAGAGAATAAGATAAAGTTTTAATTTAGTGAAAGCATTAATGCAATTTAAGTTTACTGTAAAATACAGTGTTAATATGTATCATGCACAGGTGCATTATATGGTATTGTCACATTCCTAACATTGTCCATTTTATTAAGACGGCAAACAGAAATATCATACTAAACTACGCAAACAAAAAGAAAACAAGCTATATACACGGAGTTTACTATAACAGAAAATTATATCACCACAGTCAGCTTCGATGTTTGTTTATTTTAACGAACACACTCCACTACGACTAATGAGACACAACTTGTGAAGGAAAATAATTATTTATACCACCCCTGAAACCCTTGTAACATGCACCCAACATTACAATTACGGAATATATAACTTTATGAAGTTGACGGTGGTTCTGGAACCTCTTGTATAAGTTACGGTTAAAAGTAGAAGCTAGGTCGTGTATGCCTTCTAGGCTATTTCATAAAATGTATTTAATTTTTTTTCCGTGCATTTCTCGGAGTGCCTTTACATATTGTGTAAACCAGGAATAAGAAGAATACTCTATATAAAATGAGTAATTGCTCATTATATTCGTAATTTTTGTAAGGTTTGTTGTGTGTGTGTGTGTGTGTGTGTGTGTGTGTGTTTCATGACCCCAAAAGTTTCCATTATAGATTAATTTTCATTTACAAAGAAAGGAATTAATTATAATAAATTACTAAGTTCTCAAAATTACTGTACAATACACAATCAATATAAAACTCACAAAACAAGTGAAAGTTTCTATAGCAGTATATTTACTGCAGAAAGATAATGACATTTAGATTTAGATTTCAATGCCTCTGCCTTGCATTTATATCTTTGTCAAAATGCTACAGTTTGCTGGAACAAAAAAAAAAAAAAAAAAAAAATGCATCTTTGATTTTCGGTACACGATTTTTTTTCTGTATTTATGAAGAATTGTTTTCTTATCTGTAACGTCATCAGCCATTAAACATATTCTTTAGATTCGCTGAGCTGCTTTTCTGAAGAATGGCACTAAGAACAACTTTATTTCTATGTTTAGAACCAAGTCTGTAAAAACCCATCTTTTGTTAAGCTCATAACCATACGGACCACATTTTTTGGTGGTTAAATTTACCATTTTCTACAGCTGGTACTGAAAATTTAACGGTGGTTCTTGCTGATAGAGAAAGAAGCGTCGCATCACATCATTCTTAAACAGTCGTTTGATCCCATATTGTGAAACATCACAATAGTATGGAACATGGATTATGAACTGAGATATTTCAAAGCAATTCCATCATAATCAAGTGTGATCGAATATTGATAAATTTGTTTTCTTTGCATTTGACTGTTTGAATTCGTTCTCCTGCATTACTTTCTTCTTTTGTTCCAATAGAAAATTTGCTAAACGTCTTTTGTAATTATCACCCTATAGCCAAAAACTGTACCAAATGGATTGCCATGGAAGGCATCTGCAAGCATAAATGGTCTCATAAGGTGTTCGTGGACTATCAATTTTAAACAAGTAGTTCTACACCCTATTGCATCATTGGTTTGAGTAATTTTCTTCCATTGAGACAAATATGAATGTTCGTGATATATCTTGAATAGCCATTATTGCGCTATATTTTTGGAATGTTGTGAACTAACATGAAAATAGAAGTCAACCTAAAGGAATTGATGGTTTTCATGGTGTTTCAAGTAGAAAATAATCACTTCGAAACATATCTGCCAAAGAAGTACATTCCGCTTTTTTTCATATAATGCAGATAAGTTAAAGTTAGCCAGAAATTACGTAAAATTAGCCAAAACGTTCAGATCTGGTCAGCTATTTGTAATTTTTCTATATGTATATCTTGATTATCTTTTCATTAAGCTACATTTGTGGAATGTCGTGGAATTGAAATTAGAAACACAACCTCTAAGAAACCAATGTTGTTCATCGCGTTGCAAGTTGAAAACAATCACCTAATAACTTAGAAACATATATGATGAACAAGCACATTCCTTTTTTCATTAAATATAGAGATTGCATAAAATTAGCAGAAGCTTGAATATCTAGCCGGCTATTTGTAGTCCGCCGTCATTTCGAGATTAATTAGTGACAAGCACAGTCCTAATATTGGTGTGAAGAGATAGAGTAAGCCAGGTCCTGTGTCATTAAAGTAGTAGAAGACATTTATCATACCATCAAAACAAGTTATTGTCATTATAGTGTAATCAACAAACAGCATCTCTTTAGAAACTTAAAAAGTCGAATTTGTGGAAACAACGCAACTTCTATCCGAAAGCAATATCGAAACAATCCTTTTGAAATTCAGATATATCCTGTAATTAACGGTTCAGTAGGTTCTTAGAATTTTAAAAATAATATTACTCCCGCTTTCCAGATTTCTGAAATAGCTTTGATATACCGTCATAGAATGTAAACTGTTCACTAACGCAGTGAAGACTACTTGAGAAAAGTGTTGTGAGTAGTTAAGGCCCATCCATGGCAGCTTGGATTAACAATAATCCTGTCAACAGCTGGCGTTACTGGCGCTTTCAATCCGCCCCTCCAACGATGTGAACAGGCGTGGGAAAAAGCAATCTAGGTGTTAGGAATAAGTGAAGTTTTCTTCCACCTGTTCACACCACTATGGGGGGGGGGGCAGATTGCAATAGATGTTAGCGCCATCTAATGGCAGGGTTTTCGTTAATACAAGTAGCTATGTGGGAGTATTTTTATTGATTAATATAAATATATATATGTATACTTTTAAAAGGAGTGTAAAAAACACAACTTAAAATGCACAAAGGCGTGCGACATTTAAAGTAAGGAACACATAAAGACACTATAAAACACTGTTCGAGGCACTGTAAGACAGTGTGGAACACTGTTGAGGTTACTGGAGGTACTGTAGAACACTGTAGAACATTGCAGAAGTTACTATATTTCGAGCCAGGATGGGCTCTTGATCCTGTAGCTGGAGAACAAGGACTAAGTACAGTATATCACACGGCTTGTGTGCCTTACAGTCTGCTGAGTTGGCGGGCAGAGAAACCAACTTAAAAATATGAACTTTCTAGATGCTGGTGGGATTTTGTTTTTAATTAAAGGGAGATGTTTAAGCCCGGAGGGGTGCGTGCCTTATGAAGAACAATCGCCGCCATCTCTCTGTATCTCAGAGTACTGTTAGGAGAAGTAGGAAGTACGGCATGTATAACTATTAAAGCAAAACAAGTATGGAAAACAGAATGGTGAAGGTTGGCATGTTGGGCCACGGCAAAGAAGAACAGGTTTTGACAGAACGCCTGTGATTGTTCATTCTGAGTGAAACTGCGGTGGGTTAAACCAACGTTGAAAGCAAGACAAAATTTACATTGGAGTATGTATATCTCGTTGGTGAAGGCACAATTAGCAAAAATATAAATTTTGAATTCTGACTTAACTATGGGACAGAAGAAGGATGTACTGGGCATTATTAAGGCACAGGTGTACGTTTTGTTCTGTTGCAGGGATAACATCCGGGTGTAGGTTCAGAAACAAATGTGGAATTAAGTTTCTTGCGGAGAATGGTTTTTAGGTTATGTGAGGACCTGAAACTTAGGCGTGGCTGTTTGCGAAACAATGCTGATGTACTAGGGTTCTGCTTAAGAATACTGAAACATTCTTTAAAGATTGGCCTAAGACAATCTAGACCGGGGAAATAGGTGACTATGAAATTCAACGGATTATTATCAGTTTGTTTTAAGATCTATGGCGTATGGTGTTGTCGAGAAGAAAAAACTCTTGCCTGAACCATGGCACGAGGATAACCACGATCAGCCAAATAGTCAATTAACTTGATGATATGTGTGTGTGTGCGCGCGTGCGCGCGTGAGTTGGATTAAGCGGAAACGGTGCTAGTGGGGACTTGGAAGAAAAACTAGAAACAAAAAATATTAGTGATGCAGGAAAAAAATGAGGCCAATCTGTGAGCTAAACGTTTGGTACAAACAAGAATATATAGATAAATTTTCACACGATTAAAATATTAATACTAATTGCAAAATGGAGATAGTGGTGGGAATGTGAACGAGATTGGCACTAGTGGTAGGGAGATTAAACTACTGTAGTGTCAAAATTAGGATCTGAAACCAAATATTTACACCATGATTTAAATATCAGTACTAATTACAACACAGCGGATAATTATAAGAACATCTTATGGGTTTACTGTGTTGCATATACCGAGTGGTGGTTAATCCGGTCCTATACCTACAAATACTTTAAAATATGTAGATACAAAGATTATTAATAAATACTAAAGATAAAAACAGACAAGAGACCAAATATATTACATATTTATTTTATTCTTATATTGTTACATATGTAGGTTGTTAGATGTTACAATGCAAACAGCAAGAAGTACTTATGATAAATATTTCTGCGCCTGAAATTTTTTTTCATTTTTCAATAATTAATTCATTTTTAATAAGAGTAAACCAAATATTGAAAGTAGTTTTGATTGTAATGTAACATCTGTTTTGAAATCTTATTATATTGTTTGCAAAATTAACTACTTGTATAAACCTTATATCCTTTATGCAAAGTTAAATATTGTAAATTCTTTTTCTTTGTTTGTTTACAAAAGTTAAGTCATTTGTTTTTATTTTTTCGCAATATATTTTAATTCTAATATTTGCCAACATATAATTTCAATTATATTTAATAATACTTATTCCATTGTTTTATTTTAAGTTCTATTTCTACTATCATGTACAATCTCTTAGATTGTTCAGCAGTCACGTAGATAGTTGTGTGACGTAGTTTAGCTTTGAGACTGTATATAGTAAACCTTGCCTATCTTGATGGTTCAGACTCGTTTTTCTCTGGCCGACAGTGTGGCGCAGCTTTGTTTTTCCTTGTGTGAAGTCGAATGGCCTTTAAATAACTAACATTAAACCTTTAAGCTGTTCGTTAATCTAACTTTACTGGTTAAGACTTTGTTTTCCCTGGATATCCGTATTGCGTCATATAACCTTGAACTATTTTTAATAAACCTACAAAGTGCCCTTGTCTAGCTTTACAGATCCATATTTGTTTTCCCACAGCGAAATGCCTCACGAAATTTTACGCTAATATATTGCTCGTCGGTAAATGACTAATTTAAATGGTGACATTTTAAGGAAAACATTTTATAACATTTAGGTAAGTAGGTATTTATTGATGGATACAAAATATTTTACTATGAAGGCATAAGCAATTCATTCTATAATGCAATTGAGGCGAACTTCAGTTTATCAGTTTGTTATTAAAATGGAGAGAAATATTTCAGGACAGCACCATTAACCAATTCTGTTTTATTTTCTGATATTACACCTGCCAGCTCATGTCAATTGTTAGGACCAATATTAAGTTTACCTTTTTGTTTTCCAGAAAGATGGGCAGAGTTATATGATGCATATATCCTTTGCCTGTGTGCAATAAATAATAGAGAGCATCTAAAGATGTTGCCATTTATCTGAATCTATTTATATTCTATAAAAGCAGCCCACCAAGTAACTCAATTTTAATTTTATTTGTCTTAAAATTAGCTGTATATTTCGCATAATATAATGATATTAAGATAATTATAATACATAACTAAATATAATGGTAATACAACATAAAATTGATTTTAAAAATATGCATTCTGTTACAAAACTAATATTATTTATAAATGTAAAAATATTACATTATTGATAATATGTGAAAAATTTCACTAATTTGCTTTAAATTTTACATTTGATAACAATGAATTAATATTTATAATAGTCCTATTTTAGTGAAGAAATATTTATTGTCTTAATACATTTAAATTGCTAAGAAAAATATACGGAATTACGGGGCAATCGACAAATCAATCTACCCAACTGTATACGTTGCAAAGTTACTTTGGTGTACCGCTACTGTGCATCTCACTCAACTAGTTTCCTAGATGCGGTTGTGAACGGCGGTTTTAGTCAGCACCGTGCCTGATGGGTAAAGCTAGTAGTTATGGAAGAAATAAACCAAAGCATAGAATATTACAATCGGGAGCAGCTATCCGTGCAGGCTTGAAGGGTAGCGCAGTGAGAGATTGGGTTTCATAGAGGATGCTACCATGACATCTTCTGACATCTGCATTACAAGAGGTGGGAAGTGGGATGAAAATGAAATATTGAAAAATGGGTCGCTTGTTACTGACGGATGGTATGACAAAGAATGTAGAGAGGCTAGGCAAGCAATTGATCTGGCACTGAAGACAGTTAGAAAGGAAGAGAACAGAAGTTGATAGATACTCCACAGTGTTACGGAAATAATAGAAAGAACTGTTGGTTACTAAAAAGGAGGAATGGAACCGCAAATTAGTGGAATAGCTTACAGATATAGCGTCCGGCGGGTGGCAATATAGTATTGGCAGAATATTGAAAAGGGCGAGAACTGGAGGTTATATTCATTACTGCATAACTTCGGAACAATGGAAAAATTTGCAAGCAGTATTCACGGGAGGTGGAACTGGCAGGAAGCAGCATTATATTAGAGCAACTATTAAGAGTGCCGACTAAATTTGAAATTATGGATAGGGACATTATGATAGGGGGAATAATTAAAGTAATAAAAAGCTTTAAAAACAACAAATTACCAGGACCCCACGGAATGCCGTCGGAATTATTTATGGAGGGTTTAGGCTGTGAAATATTCATAGATATGATGAAGAAGATTTATGAATTACGTTTTCAATGCGAGGGGGTATATCTAGAGGAATAGACTACGGCAATTATGTATCCAATTTTTTTAAAAAGGAAGCCCAAAAGTGTCGGAAAATTATGGAGGGTGGAACTTCTTCAGTAATGGGAACTATTTATTGCAACATTTTGTATGAGAGAATTAGGCTATGGAAAGTGGGATACAATAAGCTCTCAAAATTCCAAGCAGGATTTAGGGAAGGATAAAACACTATTTTGTTTTAGACAGAGTGAAACAAACGTAAAGATGATGATGATTATTGCTTAAGGGCGCAAAACTGCTATGGTCATTAGCGCCCAAACACATCAAGTATTGTGTCTAAAATAAAAACAAATAAACAAAGAACGCAAATCCTGCGCATAATGAACGGACAGTAGTGCTTGTGCAATAAAAATTATACCCAAAAACAAATAACGAGAGTATAAGGCGCTACAAACATGAAAGTGTTACTAAAACACAGCCGCAAGAGCGGAAAAACACAACAGTCCTGTAATGGACTAAAATCGTGCCAATAAAATTCCAAAGCAAACACAGGTCAATAGACAAAGACCGGTAGCAAAATTAATCAGCAAGAGCTGAAAACAAACCAGTCTTATAAAAGATTAAAATGGTAACAATAAAACCCCAAAACAAAGAACAAGGGTAATGTGCAAAACAACAATTTAAGACTAGTTAACACGATTCAGCAAAAGCTGAAAAAACAACAGTCTTAAAAGAGTCTAAAAATGCCGTCAATGGTAAAAGATAAAACCTCACACCTTGCTCCAAAAACCACAATCACGGATAAAACGGAGCACACGCTCAACAGCAACCACATCATCCGCAAGTAACTCCTCAATAGAGGAGGGCAAAACAAGGCTATTTCTAAAAGCTGTCAGATGAAGACAATCAATTAAAATGTGACGCACTGTAAAGGGGTGGTCACAGTGAGGGCAAACTGGAGCGGGTTGACCATTAAAAAGGTGAGAGTGACTAAAACGGCAATGCCCAATTCTAAGACGAGCTAAAATTACTTCTTCGCGACGAATAGCGCGAGAAGAAGTCGACCAGTTAAAAGGGGCGGATTTACATGCACGGAGCTTATTATTTGGGAGTAATTCCCACTCCTCGCGCCAGCGCGAAAAAATGGCTCTACGTAATAAATGTATAAAATCCCCGAAATAAAAACGCTGCTCGTGCTCAGCAGGGTCTAAAAGAGCGGATTTTGCTGCAACATCTGCGGCCTCATTTCCTGGGATTCCGACGTGCCCAGGCACCCATAGCAGTGTTACCCTGACGCCAGCGTCGTAAAGGGTTAAAACTGCATTCTGGACCATCTGTACAAGGGGGTGGAGGTTGTACAGGTTTCTAAAACTTAAAATGCCACCCAAAGAATCGGAACATATAACACTGTTCCCCAGCCCGTGATCAGAAATAAATAAAACTGCCCGATAGATAGCATAAAGCTCCGCCATAAAAATAGATGTTGCAACGTCAAGCCCATACGTAAAACTAGCCCCATTAAAAACAAAAGCACATCCTACACCTGTGTCACATTTAGAGCCGTCGGTATAGATAAAATTCCAGCCATTAAAAGAGGATTCGATCTCGCTAAAAGAACAACGAATAATATGTGCTGCGGTCGATGATTTTGGACAGGACGTAAGCCCGAGATAAACGGGGGCCTCTGCTAAAATCCAGGGGGGAGAAGAAGTTTCCCCGGCTAAGAAAAAAGCAGGTAACTCCATGTCCAAGGTCCGTAAAATCTCCCGAAAGCGAAAGCCAGCGGGCTTAGGAGTAAAAGACCGAGCAGCATAAAAACGATCAAAAGACACATTAAAAAACGGCCCATTCGTGGGATGACGAGGTTGCGCAGCCAAGCGACAACCGTACGCGGCCAGTAAAACATCCCTACGATAAAACAACGGAGGTTCTCCAGACTCCGCACATAAACTCAACACAGGACTGGTGGGGAATGCCCCAATGCCAACACGGATACCCCGGTGATGAAGCGGGTTAAGGCGACGAAGCACAGAAGGCCGCGCAGAGCCATAAACCACACAGCCATAATCCAGTTTCGATCGGATGAGAGATCGGTAAAAACGTAAAAGTATAGTCCGGTCAGCTCCCCAAGATGTGCCACATAAAACACGTAAAATGCAAAGAGAACGTTCACACTTGCCTTTGAGTTGCGCTATATGCGATGACCAGCATAATTTTCTATCGAACACCAAGCCAAGGAACCGAACTTCGTCTGCGAAAGAGAGTGCGTCTGGGCCAAGATGGAGCGAAGGTGGAAGATACTCCTTGTGGCGCCAGAAGTTCATGCAGACGGTCTTCTCTGCGGAGAAACGGAACCCGTGAGAGACACTCCAAGCGTGAAGGCGGTCGAGACAGCATTGGAGGCGGCGTTCCAACAGACAGGTTCTCCGAGAGGAAAGATAGATGGCAAAATCGTCCACAAATAACGACGATTGTATTCCTGGCGGTAAACACTCGGTGATAGAGTTAATCGCAATGGCAAATAGTGTGCAACTAAGTACCGAGCCCTGAGGTACGCCGTTCTCTTGAATAAAATTAGACGATAAAACTGATCCCACCCGAACATTAAAAACCCGGTCCTTCATAAATTCCTGAATAAAAACAGACATACGCCCACGTATGTTCCAATCGTGAAGCGTTTGGAGGATACCGCCTCTCCAGCAAGTATCGTACGCTTTCTCCAGATCAAAAAATACAGCAACCGTTTGGCACTTGCGCACAAAACCGTCCATTACATGCGTAGTTAAAGACACAAGATGGTCGACTGAGGAACGATGACGCCGGAAACCACACTGGGCGTTCGTTAATAATTGCCTCGACTCTAACCACCACATGAGCCGTCCGTTAATAATGCGCTCCATCACCTTGCAAACGCAGCTGGTGAGGGAAATCGGACGGTAACTGGAAGGAAGATGTGGGTCCTTTCCAGGCTTAGGTATCGGAACGACGGTGGCCAATCGCCAAGCGTTGGGAAAAGTGCCATTACACCAAATAAAATTAAAAATTCGTAATAAAAAGGCTGTGCCTTCTGCTGGTAAATGCTGCAACATGGCAACGTGAATGTCATCTGGTCCCGGTGCGCAATGTCGAGAGGTAGAAAGGGCATGCTCCAGTTCCCTGACGGTAAAAGGAACGTTGTAGCTCTCCTGATGGTCGGAGGCAAACGAGAAACCTTTCCTCTCAACCTGCTCCCTTAATGCGCGAAACGTAGCCGGGTAATTGGCGGAACTAGAAACATCAGCGAAGGTTCGCCCTAAAACATTGGCGACGTCAGTCGGAGTGATGAGCACTCGATTTAAAATCCTAAGACCGGGTATAGGTGTAAACCTTGGTTTGCCAGCAACGCGGCGTAGCCGTTCCCAAACTACGGATGAAGGCGTTGTGCGGTTAAAAGAAGATGTAAAAGAAATCCAAGAAGCCTTTTTGCTATCCTTGATGACTCGGCGGCATTTGGCGCGAAGTTGTTTGTAGCAAATCATATTTGCTGAAGTAGGGTGGCGACGAAAAACTCGGAGAGCACCTCGGCGTGCACGCAATGCATCCCGGCATTCATCGTTCCACCAAGGAACCGGAAAGCGTCTGGGGTGACAAGACGACCGGGGAATAGCCTTATCTGCTGCTGTTATGATGACCGTACGGAGGTGCTCGATCGCGATGTCGATAGATGGAAAGTCACACCCTGAAAATTCGGCCAAAGATCGATAGAGAGGCCGTGAGCGGTAGTGCCATCTTCGGGAGGGAGATCAAATCTCACCGAAGAGTAACCGCGTAAATTAAAAGAATCACTTGGGCGAAGCTTGGTCTCTTGGAGACACACGAGCAAAGGGTCAGTAGAACGTAAAATTAATTCCAGGTCAGGTCTTCGACTACGGAGACCACGCACATTCCACGAAAGGATAGCCATTTTTAAAATTATATAAAATAAATAAAAAATTTAACCACCTTACTTTTTGGACGGTCCAGGACGAATAAGACGTCCTTTTTTGTAGCGTGGGACTCGGTGGTTTTGAAGGAGCAGGCACATCCTGCTCCATCACAACCTCAGAGGGAGGGCTCTCCCGCTGAGAAGAATCAACCGATTCCAAAACCTGAAATCGGTTGGTGGTGGAAAGAGGCGGTGACGGCGACCGCCTAGCGGGCTTGCTCCCGTATGCATCATAGGAGCTCGACCTCCGAGGAGGAGAAGGGCTCGATTTCTGCTTCGTATTACTGGTAGTGGATGATTTAAGGAAGTCAGTTCGGGTATATGCGGTCTTAAACTTAATAGATGGAGCATCGAAAACAATAGGCTTCGGCTTCTCAGTAGAACGGTTGGCGGCAGTTGGCGCACAAGGCACCCGAGTAAAAACAAGATCGCAAGTCTGCGTGCTAATAGTGCGCTTCTGGACAGCAGAAGAAGCCACAGCGCTGTATGTCCCGGTTTTAGGCAACACGGGTAAGCGAGATTGGAATCGCTTCCGCGCTTCACTGAATGTAAGTTTCTCTTTAACCCTGATCTCCTGGATAGAGCGTTCATCGCGAAAACGAGGACAATCGCGGGACGAAGCCGGATGGTCACCTTGACAGTTCACGCAAACAGGGGCAGTTGCACAAGCTCCCTCGTGACTTTCAGTACCACAGGTTGCACAGATCGACTTTGCACTCTTGCACGACACGCGAGTATGGCCAAAACGTTGGCATTGGAAGCATCGCATGGGACTGGGAATATATGGGCGAACCTCAATTGCCTCATAACCAGCTTTGATCCTCTGTGGTAACTCAACCCGGTTGAAGGTGAGGAAGAGAGTACGGGTGGGCTGTGTTTCACCTTCCTTCCTAGCCTGTACACGATAGACCGATATGACTCCCTGGTCCTCCAGACAACTCTGGATTTCCGAGTCGGACATCTCGTCTAACACATTCGTAGTAATAACTCCTCGCGACGAATTTAAAGTTCTATGTGGCTCTACACGGATCGGATACCCGTGGAGAATCGTCGCCTTGAGCAATGAGTTGGTTTGCGCTATTCCAAATGTCTCTACCAAAAGAGAACCATTACGGAGACGTGTACATGTCTTCACTGGTCCAGAAATGCCATCAATACCCTTCTGAATAACAAACGGGTTCACTCTGCTGAATGACTGACCATCCTCGGTACGATAAATTACCAAGTAGCGAGCAAATGGCTGCTCGGTTACTTCCTTTACATCCACTCTTTTGCGTTTCATATGAAAATTATTTTCATGTACCATAGCGCATTCATCCTCCACCATTACACCTGTCTCCGATGGCAGGCTGCTTCCTGGGCGCCACCCCGGCTTAGGTTAGTTGCCCTGGCCTGGACAAGGTAACCTCAGGGTCACACCTTCCTGGATATTGACAAAGGGACCCAATCGCCTGCAGGAAGTTTACAGCGCGTGTAATGGCCGCTCCCCGGGCCTGGCCTTTACCAGGGGATACGCTCTTGCCCTACATGATGGCCCAGTGCTGGGGGTCACGCTATTACCCAGTCACATTTTAACCGTGTCAAACACGGGGGCATCCATCAGACTAAAAGCAGGGAGGTATAAAATATAAAAATAAAATGGAGGCGAAATAAAAAGGAGTCAAACGCGCTGAGCGCGGACCTGAGGGAACAGCTCGGGTGCCTCGGGGTCGCTACGCCCCGTACCCAATAAATTGGGCCCCTGAGGGGCAAACGTAAAGAGAGGGAGAAAGGGAGAGAGAGAGAGAGAGAATTTGCATTATGTCTTCATTGATTTTTGAAAATGTTTTGATTTCATAGAAAGCAACCTTATGGAGTAAATTATGGAAAAAGAATTTTCAGGAAAACTGTTTAAGGTATTAAATAGTAAGATTCTGTGTAAAATATGATTGCGATAAAGCTTCAAACAGTTTAATAACAAGGAGAAGAGTGAGGCAAGGATTATCCAATCACCCCTCATTTTCAAGTTGTTTATACCTGACATGCCGGAGAAAACGTGTGTTGCAGAAAATGTTGCCCAGAATATAGGAGGCATATTCATACCAGCTCGCCTTTATGCTGATGATCTGATATTCATATCACAAAACAATTGACGGTCTGCAAAGGAAACGAAACTGCTTAGTGTCGTATTATCAGAAATGGGGGGATGGAAGTCAACGAGGAGAAGACTAAAAGAATGACGTTCAACGACGGTGAGATAAGAGAGATGGGAGTATGCAGCCAGACATTACAACACAAGCGCATATTAAAAATTATAGAAAATTTTAATATTTTGGTAAAAATACCGGAAATACCGCTGATAACAATGGAGACGGTGTAAAGGACGATTGTTAGGTCAACTATGGATTTTGGGGGTAGGAAAATATCAGGGAACTTATCAGACACAAACGCAGTTTCTAAAACTGATGCTACAAGTTAGGATGGGTACAGCAAATTGTAAGGTTCTTAAAGAGTTTGATATCTTTATCTAAAGTGTAATTTTAAAAATAAGAACAATTAAGTCCTGGTTAAGAATAATACGGAGGATTCTTCGAGGAGTGTTTTTGAGGGATCAAAATAAGGAGACGGTGGGTTAGGTATCAAAATTAAGAATAGCTGAGACAAATTTGTACTGGGGTATATTTGTTTAAAGGGACAGAACATTATGCGCAAGAGCTGGAAGATAATTATCAGATGTTTGGGGGATATAGATACTTAAAAAATACTGAGGCTGAATGCGCAGAAAAGTTATCGCTTAACCTGCAGGCTTAAATAGTTCGGGTGTGGGTAAGTGGGATTATCTAGATGTATGTGGGAGAGAAGAAAGTAGTGGTCTCGCATGACTCTGATTAAGGGGCTGGAAAGGGGGAAAAATAATTAATGCTTTCGGAAAAGAGTTACCCATCTTGCAGAGAAAGCGACACCTGGAAGCAGAATGAACGGAAACAGGGAATTTAAGACATGAGTATTTATCATCACATTTTCTGAATTCCAACAGAAGTTTTAATGTCTGGCTGGAAGTGTTGGTGCATGCGAGATAGACACAAAATCGGGAATATTTCTAGCGAAGAGACGATAAGGAAGGTTAATGGCTACAGAGTAGAGAAGGGAGTTATGCAGATGGGGTGAGTAAAGATAACAGCGGTTCGGGGATAAGAGTTCTACGGATGTTCTACATACTTATATGAAATTATTCATAGAAAATGTGTGATGTAAGTATATAGGTGTATTCGTATATATGTATGCATGCAGGAGGGTTAATTTATGTGTATATGCAAGTAAATATACAAAGTTAATCATAGCAATTAATGTTAAGGTTTTGGGGTTTGTATATTTTTACTGTTAAAAGAACGGCATTAGCACTTGCGGACATAAGACCGATACTACAGTTATACTTAAATTTGTATACTTATAAACCTGCCACAATAGACGTTCACCACTACTACTGCAGCTACTACCAGTACTACCACTACTGCAACTACTACCAGTACTTCTACTACTGCTACTACTGCTGCTACTACTACTACTACAACTACTACCAGTACTACTACTACTGCTACTACTGCTGCTACTACTACTACTACTACAACTACTACTACTACTACTGCTGCTACAACTACTACTACAACTACTACTGCTGCAACTACTACTACTACTACTCTGCTGCTACTACTACCAGTACTACTACTACTTCTACTACTACTATTACTAGTACTACTATTACTGCTGCTACAACTACTACTACAACAACTACTACTACTACTACTACTACTACTACTACTAAAGCTACAACTACTACTACTACTACTAAAGCTACAACTACTACTACTACTACTACTGCTGCTACTACTACCAGTACTACTACTTCTACTACTACTATTACTATACTAATACTACTACCAGTATTACTAGTACTACTATTACTGCTGCTACAACTACTACTACAACTACTACTACTACTACTACTACTACTGCTGCTGCTGCTGCTACAACTACTATTACTACTACTACTACTACTACTACTACTACTACTACTACTACTGCTGCTGCTACTACTACCAGTACAACTACTACTACTTCTACTACTACTATTACTATACTAATACTACTACCAGTATTACTAGTACTACTACTACTGCAACTACTATCAGTACTACTACTACTAGTACTTCTACTACTATTACTACTACTACTAGCACTACTACTGCAACTACTACCACTACTACTGCAACTACTTCTACTACTACTACTACTACTACTACTACTACTACTACTACTACCAGTACTACTACTACTAATACCAGTACTACTACTACTACTACTACTACTACTGCAACTACTTCTACTACTACTACTACTACTACTACTACTAATACCAGTACTACTACTACTATTACTACTTCTACTATTACTACTTCTACTATTACTACTTCTACTGCTACTACTATTTGCCAGCAAACTATTAGACTTGGATTTTCTTGCGAAGACAGCAGATGGCTCAGCGAAATGCATGACATTCTTTTAATTGCAAAATGTCTGAGATCTCCAATCAGGAAAGAAGTCAATTTTTACCTTTGAGCTCTTCGGTGGGAGTATTGGTGGTGAAGTACGCGGCTTCTGTGGTACCAGGTTCGGATCCCACGGTGAAATAGATAACACGCTCCATGGGCCAGCCACCAGCACCTGCCGCCGCTCATTGTCTCGCCGTCCTCCTCCCCCGTTCTTCCTTCCTCAACCTAAAATAGAAATGTTTATATAATCCAACGTTTATTAGTGTGAAAGTTTGGTTATCTTACAGTTCACCATACTCTCCAGAAAAGCATGAAACAGTAGTATATCTGTACTCAATAGTACGCTGTGGGTCCCGTGTCGTACATTTACGGCACGAAAAAGAACCTCAAGCCTGAAAGAAGAGGCCTCGGAGCAAAATTTGTCGGCCGTTTCACGCCCTGAATTGAATGGTACGCTGATGACCTGAGATGTTAAAGAGCGTCCATAAATAAACAAAAATAAAAAAACTGAACAGTACAGTTCAATATTTCATTACATCTATACAGCTTATGTACTGACCGCCACGGGTGGCCGAGGTCGTTAAGGCGCAGACTCGTGAGCGGGATGTTTGGGTTCGAATCCCGCCAGGACCGTCCTCCCTGACTGAGGTTTTTTCCAGGTTTTCCTCAGTCTTCATAACTGGCAAATGCCGGGGAGGTACCCTAAACTTAGGCCTGGAACGTTTCCTTCCTTAAAAATCCTTTCCCAATATATCGTTTAATTTCATGTATCATCAGTGTTCACCGCTTGTGGTGCCACAGTAGTAAAAACGGGCGTTAAACACAATTAAAAAAAAAGCTTATGTACTCACTAAAAAGCATTACAAGCAGTTTACATATCAGGCACTGAACACAAGCTAGCTACGACCTAATGCCTTTCGGTACAAATTATGTGCCAGAGTACCTTATAGAAATATTTGGAAAACTGCAGGTTTAAGTGTCATGGACAATACAGTGAACACATTTTATATTTCCATGCTAACGTATGACAGGCGCAAAGGCAGGCGTATAGTCGCTGATAGAACGGTTGTCTTTGTATTGCGTTTCACAACATCCAGTATTTATTATGTGCGCTATTGAATTTGTTTTCCATTGTTTGAGCAATGATTAAGATATTTAGTACGGAACAAAGATTTTTTTTTTTTTTTAAATCCAAAACACCTAATCAATAGCAGAGAGTTTCAAGAGTGTTTTCCTGGGGTTGGTCCACCTGAAAGAACTACTGTCCATAAAATAGTGAATAAATTCAAAACAAAGGTAAGAATTGAACCAAAAAAGAAGACACGGGCGTCACGCTTTAATAGGAGAAATATTGATTAATATCGGTGTTTCATTATATCAGTCGCCACGACATCTCTCAAAACAATATATGAGAATTACCCAACATTTCGGAAGCTCAGCTGGTACGTGTGAATGTAAACAACGCCTGTCTGCAACGGGACAAATTTCAACATCGTTTTCTGTACTTTGTCGATGGCGCAGGGGCGGGGTACGTGTTATACCGTTTTCATGTATTTACGCGAACACGGAAGGATAAAATTGCATATAACAAGAACTTGAGAAGCGGAACTTAAATAGTAACATAAATGTCACAAATCATCAGTTCCCATCTCCTCGGGAATAAACTTTGATATTTACACCGAAAATATTAAAAACACTCTTGCCAACCTCTCCTTCCGGCAATGTCGGTTCTAAAGAAAATTATATATAATATTTGTTACCTCTAAGTTCTTCTGTGATAAAAATGCTTTGAGGTTTTACATCTACCAATTGCTTTTCTACAGTTTTATTTTTGAACCATATTTCAATTTGTGATATAATCTTGATATTCTTGATAAGAACTGATTCTAGAGTTGACATGCTTTACATAATGTTTTACAAGTCCGCTTTTATTTCTAATATTTGCAATTTTCCCCCCATTCTCATCAATTCTACATTTTTAAAATTGTATTCACGGAAAGTGTAACATTTGTAAGTTGCAAATTCATCTTTCAATTTTCAAATGTGGGAATCTTTAAATAAAATGTTAAAAGATGAATTTGAATGAAATGTTTTAAGTGATGCATTTACAACTTCGGCATGCTTAAGAAACTGATGTTCAAGGAGACCCTTCTTTACAATGTAGATACAAGCTGCTTACAAAACTTTCAACCAATTCCTTTATCTCACTCATTCTCTTTCAGGCAAGTATTGACTTTTGTTCCAATTACCAAATTCCGATTAGCTTTCTGGCATATCCTGTTTTTGAATCTGAGACTGGAAATTGTGTCTTTACTGTCTTACAAAGATGAAAGAAAATTGGATATTTAGCATTGCTAAGAACTAAAAAATATATTTATGTATACATCTAAAGGTTAAAGTTTTACTGCCTTTGTATCACAACTACCACAAATAGCTAAGGGAAATGGAGTTTATTACAAACTTTCAACTATTTCATTCTTTGTCTCATCTTACTATGCTATCTTCTTTCTATTATGTGTGATATAATTTTAATCTGATTTTAGAAAACATTCCCCTACAATAAAAATACTATATTCACTGTCATTTATACACCAAATAGGTAAACAGAGCACACTAACATACAAACAGTTATGCCGTCGTCTATGCTTTATCAAAGACATACTCGCTTTCGCCCCTTACTATTGAGTTCGTTATAACCCGCCAAGCATGGTGACGTATTTCGTCGCATGGTTGTCTAGCAACGGTTATGTCCTCATTGGTGAGTGGTGGAAGATAATCATGCATTTAAAGTGTGAAAATATTTTATTCATGGCGATTTGTATTATATAGTTTGCAAAATATTGTAATTACATGACATGAATTGAGAAAGATAAACTTCAAAAACAAATCCACTCAAAGGATATACAGAAACACATACACAGATACATATTTTCATTTATTAGGAAGTACCCATTACAAATAAGAACTCAAAATTACTCATATGCATGTTTTACAGCTAGTTGTCCGAAATCTGCCATTACAATTCGAGAGCTGGCCCTTTAAATGTTTGTCTGTAATCTTGATTTCCACTAGAACTGTTCCATGTAAGGAAAAAGAACCCTTAGCAGGTGTAGGTGGAAATCAAACATTATGCTACTTTGGTGGCAAAACTATGCAGTTTTGGATAGTTTAATTTACACACTTGTTTATATATGTCCAAGCCGTTAAAATTAGTGCATTTGTTTCTAGTACTTTTGTAGGCGAATAACTTCCATTTTCAAATATAATCTAGCATCTCTGAATTCAATAACAATGGGTATGAAAACAATCAGAAATTTTCTCTAAACTGCTGAAATCGTCCTTTCTCTTAATAGAAACTTCTGTGATTAACTAGTTAAGCACTTGGTGTACTGAGCCTCATTGCTATTATCAGTTAGGATTATTGTGGACTTTTAACACGGAACATGATCAAATTCTATTTGCTGTAATTGCTGCAAGCATAAACGCAATTTTGGTATAAATCATCGAATTGCATTATAGAGAGGGATGATATTTTTGATTTTTTTTTTTTTCTGTAATCGAAGGTTAAGATTATGAAGGTGCCCCATTATATCACGAAGAAAGTTAGAACAGTATCTTCTTTTCGGCTTCTAATTTGACTATTTTTGCTTAAAACATTTACATTTGAAAATAATGCCTAACCTAAAAACAGTCATTTGTTTTAGCAAATAAGATTACCCGATGCTTTAAGAAATCCTATATTTCTTACACGAACCAAAATGTTTCTGAAGCATCACACCACTACTCAAAAAAAAAAAAAAAAAAAAAAAAAATACTTCAGCAATTTGCATAAATTTTCTGTGTCTGTGACAGTTCGATGTTATTTCATTAACAGCTTTTACCACCGTCCACGACATAATATTAATATTAGTAACTTCAGTACATAATGCTTCTTATTGAATGACACATTGAAAAGAATTAAAAACAGATAGATGTTCCACATTCTTTCAGATAAGAACCTTTGATTTTCCCAATCATAGCTGGGGCCCCATCTCTGTCACAGATACAAGATTAGACTGATTCAGTGTTTTATTTTCCAAAATTGCAGAAAAGCAACTAAAAAGTCATCTCGTTGTAGTGTCGGTTATTAGCATCAATAATATCAAAAGTATCAGTGACTCTTATAAACAGTACCGCTGAGCGTGTTAATCGCATCAGTGCTTTCGTCCAAAGCAATAGATACGTCCCAAACTGACTGTTTTTTTTTTTTTTGTTATTTTTCTTCGAACTTGTACAGCAACATTGGAGATTTGTCCAACCATGGCGAGAAAGCTTTATATTTTCGAAATTACCCCCTTCTTATGGGAAAATTATTCCAGCTACTTTATTAAGACATAATTTAAAATGTTTCCCATCTCGATATGTTTATTTAGTTTTGGTTATCTCCCACATTTTCGTATATCTGGACTTGGACAACACGTAATGCTACATTGTCATTATTAAAATAAGGCTGACGTTTTCTAAGTGTCATATGATGGCTTTAGCTCTATTAATAGCTTGACATGTTTAAGACCTGTAAAAAAGTACAAATATATTCGGATATTTAACAGGATTGATGTTCCGTTAAAGTATTTATTAATTTTATCAGACTATGATGAAGTGGATGTTTCTTCGTATTGCAAGCAGCAAAGCCGTTGAGCGCAATAAACATCTAAACACCCTTCTTCTTCACAACAAAATAATTGCTCCTCCCATTTTTTGAAAATAATATATATAGTATTTTATTTGTTTATTTATTTTGCATGCTTGCAAAGCAGTCTTGATAGCGTCTGTTGACAATGTGGTACTGATGTCTAAGGCGTAGGAACTACGAAACGCTACCACGTTCTATTTACACTCAACGCAGTGAGCAGGGAAAAGTGAGCATGCCTTCGAAGAGTCGCCATTGAGTTCGGCAATTTCTGCGCGCGATACTTTTGACCATACCTGATCTATCACGTTGTTTGTAATACCAGCGACCGTAATAAACAGAAGTGGCAATTTCATTCAGTCCTGGTGATCTAGTGGTAATCATACGTGCATGTAGGTGGTGGGTTCACATCAGGACAGAAGCAATTGATTTTTTTCAGACGTATATATATGGCTTCCTTCGAAAGGAAAGTAAATCCGTGGGTCCCGTGTTGTAGATTTTTGGCATGTAAAATAACATCAAGTCAGAAAGAAGAAGCCTCTGAGTAAAAGTACCGGACTTTTCACTGCCTGAATTGAACAGGGCGTTGAGGACCTGAAATGTTATCAGTATCAATTGAAGCACATAAATAAAATAAAAGTGGCCATTACTTTCCATACATAATTGCCAGTTAGTGCTCACAGAAGGATGCAGATTGAAGTATTTCCTTTTATTCATGGAAGGATTTTTTTCATCCTAATTTTGCTTTTCCTCTTGGATTGTAATGCCGTAATATTCATAATAGGAAGAAATCAGTAATAATAATGGGCAATGAGGAATAGTTGACAGATTTTCAAATGATATATTGTAATTGACAATAAGATATCATTAGTCGTTAATGTTAATACTACTAAAATAAGCTAGAAATACTTTTTACACCAATCAAAGCGAAGAAACATCTTGATGATGCTGCTGTTGATATTTTGTAACAAATGCTACAGAAGTATGAAGAGCTGAAACAAAATAAGATCCATTTCAGCACCACCAAACCTTGGAAGAGCAGTACTCTGCCTCTAATATCAATTTACAAGCTTTAAAATATCAGGAATACCTCTTAGATAAAATTAAAAAAAAAAAAAAAAGGACATAGTGTTTAGTAGAGTAAAACACTGAAGTTCATTTAGGTATATATAGTATATACACTATTCTTCTTGCCATAGAAGAACTCAACGAGTTCGAAATACAGCGATTTGAAGTGTGACTTTATCTTAGTGTTTTATCCTTTTAGAGCTTCTATAATTACTGTTAATTTATATATATACTGTGTGTGTGTTTGTGATATTTTCCAAATCGGTAAGAAGTACACAAATGGGCAAAATCAGACAGCATTTGTGTGTGTGTGTGTGTGTGTGTGCGTGCGCGTGTGTGTGTTTGTGATATTTTTCAAATCGGTAAGAAGTACATAAATGTGTGCAAAATCAGACAGCATTTGTGTGTGTGTGTGTTTGTGATATTTTCCAAATCGGTAAGAAGTACACAAATGTGCAAAATCAGACAGCATTTGTGTGTGTGTGTGTGTGTGTGTGTGTGTATGAGTGAGTTTGTGATATTTTCCAAATCGGTAAGAAGTACACAAATGTGTGCAAAATCAGACAGCATTTGTGTGTGTGTGTTTGTGATATTTTCCAAATCGGTAAGAAGTACACAAATGTGCAAAATCAGACAGCATTTGTGTGTGTGTGTTTGTGATATTTTTCAAATCGGTAAGAAGTACATAAATGTGTGCAAAATCAGACAGCATTTGTGTGTGTGTGTTTGTGATATTTTCCAAATCGGTAAGAAGTACACAAATGTGCAAAATCAGACAGCATTTGTGTGTGTGTGGGTGTGTGTGTGTGTGTGTGTGTGTGTGTGTGAGTGTGTTTGTGATATTTTCCAAATCGGTAAGAAGTACATAAATGTGCAAAATCAGACAGCATTTTATATACGTTAACATCCAAAAATAAATACACATTGAACATTATTAATCCTGCGCAACAGTATCCTGTGTAGAGCACTGAAATGAAAGTAGTGCTTTATAAGCATATCTGAAAGGAGAAAATGATGCAATAGAATAAAAGATTTGGCAAGTAAGTGAAGATAAATTATACATTTTATACATATTTTCAAATATAAATTGCATATATAAATCATTAAAAGCTTGTTAAAAGTATATCATTTTATAAATCATTGAGCCCAAATCAATTTTAACCGCCACAGTTGGCCGAAATCGTTAAGGCGTGGACTCGTGGGCGGAAGGTCTGGGGTTTGATTCCCACCAGGACCGTGCCCGCTGACTGTGGCTTTTTCCAGGGTTTCCTCAGTCCTCATAATGGCAAATGCCGGGGAGGTACCCTAAACTTAGGCCTGGAACGCTTCCTTGCTTTAAAAAACATTCTTTCCCAGTTTATCATTTTATCTAATGCATCGTCAGTGTCCACTGCCTGTGAGGCCTCAGTAGTTAAAACGGGCATTAAACATTATTCAACAAATAAAATTTAGTTTAATGGCATAGTTTTGAAAATAAAACATGTTAAAACAGAGGTTTGCTTTGATCTTGTCAAACATTTTTTATGCTTTAAATAAATCGGTTCAAAATATGAATGTAATTTTGGAAGAAATGGGCCAACTTGAATTTGCTATCTTAGATATGGCAAACCCAAAACATGTTTATTGACATTAACATTCACTACCGATGATATCAGCTGTGGGTAGCAATTAACAGTCAGGCGGTGTGAAGCTACCCGCATGTCAAGGCCCTGTACCACCTGCATCCTCTTTGCAATTCCACTGAAGGGCATAGGTAATAAAAGATATAACTGTGTCAGTTACATGTATGTAATACTGCAAAAAATCGTCTAAATTAATGAAGCAAACTTTTCCATGTTTAATAGACCTTTTTATGAACATGTTCCATCACTGGTGTTTGTGGTGAATGGAGCCGTATTAACTTGGGTTTAAAATCATAAATATCCGGATCAAAAAACACCAACAAGTTGCTAATTTTACTTTACACTTATGATAAACTGCAATATAAGTACAAGTACATAAATTATAAATCCATTTAATTATTCTGAAATAAATATTCATAAAAGCAAAAGTACCATACAGTTAACTAAACACTTGTACATATGGATTCATATACACTATAATAATATGCACTTACCAAAAATAAAGAAACTTATATATAGCTGATAAAGTGGAAATATATTTTTAACAATGACCTATCTTACAGAAAACGATAAATTAAACAATTCTGAAATGCTTATGTATTTCTATATCTTTTTATCCGAAGCCGCCTATACTCATAAATGATATTCAATGGGCAACCAAAAATGATTATGTATTATCTGTTTGCACAGCTAAACGCTACAGTCAATTATAATCCGCTCATACAATTTCACAACGTCGGTGTTCAGTAAAAAACCTTTACACCTTCATACAATAGAACAATACAGTTGCAGTTATAGTTACTCTTCCAACATTCAATTATATTTGTAATGTTAACCACACATATCTGTAAAACAACACTTCTCTTACTTGTATGTATTAACTCTTGTGCAGCTTCCTTAGTTATAGAAAAATAAACCACTCATGGATATCAAGCGCCTTCTGTCTTCCATTAGCAAACCAGAGTTGCCAAAAATGAAACAACAAAATACTAGTTGGCTCCTCAAGAAATTGTTTGTGCTTACATTTTATTTCTTTTCTTGACTTTTATTGTTGGAATGCAGATGTCACAGCTATAAAAGGAAAGGGAACTTAAAATATATTATAAACAACCACAAGTTTCACAAGTTAAGAGAACTGGAATCAATTTGGTGTGTTGAAATGTGAAGTGCAACTTCATATAACAGTAGAGCGCAACAATCCGAACATCAATTAGCTGAAACGCAGCTTAAATAACCGGTACGTACAGGTGAATTCCGAAATTGAGGACACGACCTTAATAAGAGGCGTATAACGGAAAATTGCGTATTTAGACACACGTGATTTAAATGTTAGAGAACTTGCTTTACCCATGGAAATTCAGTTAAGGAAATATTCAGATGCACATCATTATGTTAATTCATTCTAGAAAAAACTGAGGAACTATTGTGAAGTAGCACAAAAATTGGAAATGTGGCATACGCCATTCGATAACGTCTCTATATCTGTTTATTAAACGTTTAGTCTTTTACAAGCCGTGTTTTTTTTAAAGAACACGTTTTAACATAATTTATGTTAGTTTCTTAAATTCCTTCACTTTTTGCATTTGTTGTATAAATATATTTCTAAGGTTTATTCTTTTACATTTATTTCTTTTATCTTCTACTTTTTTGCTTCATCAGATGTGCCTTCTGCTGCTGTTGATATTTTTGCTTTTTTTAAAAAACTGTATCATTCCATATTAGTCCTTCGTCCAATGAATGAACAGTGTTTAACGCAAATCTTTAGTATTAGGAGATGGACACTGAAGATACATGAGATGAATTGATACATTGAAAAAATATTTTTTTTTGTAAGGAAGAAAACGTTCCAGGCCTAAATTTTAGGGCACCTCCCCGGCATTTGCCATTTATAGGGATTGAGGACAACCTGAAAAAAAACCTCAGTGAAGGAAGATGGTGGGATTCGAACCCAGGACTTCCCGCTGACGAGTCCGCGCCTTAACGACGTCGGCCACCGGTGGCGGGTTCTTCGTCCAAGAAACGGATAAAGACTTCTTACGTCCTATTACTTGAAAGGGTTTATGGGCATTGGCTTCATTTGAGATGGATTTAACTCTCCTTCTTTAAGCATAATTCAACTGTATTGTTTCAAACTTTAAAGCGAATGAAAGATGTGAGTACGAGGCTGAAACTGAAAATACACCAGATACAGCCTCTTGGCATTTATGCGTCATGAAGGGTACTCTTTCGCCCTATTCAAGAATAAAAGGAAAATGGACAGTACGTCATTCTTTTAGTACACAGATATTTCAAAACGGTTTAAATGGTTTGGGATTTTGGTAGCAAAATGAGATACTTGGAAACAATCCATTGCAGTCTGAATGATTGGCATTTTCTTCAACTATTTTAGCGCACACACCAAACTTCCTGTCATACTGACTGTAATCATTTACAGGGAAAATGTGCGGTATCTCCATATTGTAAACTTTGGAAATCCGAAAACAAAATGTTGGGAATTTGTGGTTCAGTAGTGTCAAAACTTTACTATTGTTTTAAATTGGCATCTTTTCATGAATTCTACATGAGTATGTTGTACAAACGAGACTACGGAGTCGGTTTTTCACCCTTCTATCTCTTGAAGATCATTAACAAACAATACTGTTTCCGCATGGGAATATTTGAAAACACAGCATTAATAATTACAAAAAAGAAAATGCATACTCGTTTCTTTTATTTTATTTTATGCCTGGATATGAATAAAACCTCTTTGTTAATGATACAGATTGCCACTCTCGGCTACCTCGCTACAAGCGTAATCCATCCGTGTTGGCCTTTGGAGCGCCGTGTTGCTCCAGCTGTCTTATGCTGATAACTCGGTTACAGTTGCGTGAGTGTTTACTTTACTAGATCGTGTTTTTTTTATTTGTTTTATTTATGGACGCTCTTTAACATCTCAGGCCATTAGCGTCCCATTTAATTCAGGGCGTGAAACGGCTGACAAATTTTGCTCAGAGGCCTCTTTTTCAGGCTTGAGGTTCTTTATCGTGCCGTAAATGTACGACGCGGGACCCATGGCTTTACTTCCCTTCCGAAGGAAGCCATACTTAGGATTTTAAGCCCGAAAAAATCCATCTGTCCTGACTGGGATAGAACCCGCATTTAGTTAGGTTTAGCAGGCAAGTACGGTTACCACTACACCACCAGGACCGACATGATACTGTGACTGAATGCTATTAAACGAATGATGAAGTTGCAGGCTTCCTATGTAAGATATTGTCCATTTCTTGCTCTTGTCTGATGCAGCAACAACATGTGCCATCGACATTCACTTGCGGAATTAAGTTCCTACTGCTCTCACACCTGCAATTTCGGAAAACGCGATTTTACGATTATTACACAAAAAATGCTTTATACGTATTTTCTTATATTTGTACTTACGGTATTATCAACGAACGAAAAGATAAGATTATTCCATGAAATTGCTTTATACCAACAAGAATGGCCGAAGTCCCTGAGGCTGAGGGTCTGGGGTTCGATTCCCGCCAAGATCATCCTCCTTGACTGAGGGATTTTCTAGGTGTTCCTCTCCTCATAAATGGAAAATCTCGGGGACGAACCCCAAACTTAGGCTGGAACGCTTCCTTCATTTAAAAAATTCCTTTCCCAAATCATCGTTTCATCTCATGCATCACTAGTATCCACCGCCTGTGATGCCTCAGCAGTAAAAACGGGTTTTAAATTTATTAGAATAATATAGTCAGAGCATGTATTCAAATGAGCTACGGCAACTAAACCGAACAGGGAATACGATTTCACCGCGTTAACAGATCGGTTTTTATTAAAACTGAAGAATTGCTTGCTTAATGTTTGGTGAGTATGGCTTTAATAATTTTAAAATAATAGTTTGTAATATTATTTGCAAATGTTTTAAGAATATTAGTCAACTTGAAAATACTAACAATATAAGTTTCAGTCGTGAAAAACTCCGACATTTCAAAACGATACATGCCCTTTTTGTTAATTTTGTAACTATAATTACAGTGAATTATAATTACTGGTTGTTCAATGATGAAGATAATGATAATGGTTCATTGCACCTCTGCTCACGAGGTAAAGTAAGTGCAATGTGGTAACTGATCAACTGAAAATCGATAATTTAAGTTCTTCTCCCAAAGAGATCTACATTCAAGGACTTGAATAAAAAATGTTGAACAAGCTCATTCACATTTTATAGCATATTGTTATGTTTAAGGTTTTAGTGAAATACTGACTATAAGTATTTACGGTAACATTTTTATGGCAGTATCTTTTTCTTTTTCAGCTAAAGACAATGGCGTTTTATTACAGACGCGTTATTGTCAAAGAGCTCTGTTCTGTAGATGCAATGGTTGTTGTTCTTTTTGAAATTTGTACACTTAATCAAATAATAAATGACCGCTTGTCGGAAAGAAAGATCAATTCGCTCTTCCTGAAGTCGCAGGCAGTGATGCTATTACTGTGCATTTATTACATAATGTGCTTGTAAGTGGTATTGACATTAATTAACCTTCAATAAAAAATTAGTTTCTTCATGAAAACCACTGAAATTTACTGCTTTCTTCATTAAAATCAGAAATGTAAAAAAGTAGTGGACTTTTATTAATTAAACACAATTTTGTAAGCAACTGCTTGCAAATGTAAAAGTGTATTGAAAAGAACAGGTTGGACGTTTACGCCTTCAATATCGGAGAAGAGGTTAAAAGCATTTGTAACTATGGGGTAATGTGGGTTTCAACCTCACACAATTTCTAAACTTTTTCGTTATTTGCATGACCAGTAACTTAGAATAGAGTACATTTTTAAATGTATGTGGAAGCTTTAATGCTTTTAGCTTTAAAATGTACATAGGCTACCTTAAGACCTTATCACTGTGGCCATAAAAATTAAAAAAATACATTTGAGAAACCGTTCGTCTTTATTAAACACAAAATAATTCAAATAAAACATAAAAACAAATTAAAAAACTTCATACGCATTCCAATGTCGTTAATGCTCCAAAGGTTTGTTAATTCTTCTCGGCATGGAACCTACCAGCCGGCGAAAATAATTTGTCCTTTCTGCAAGGGAACCTCACGCGTTATCCAACCTGTGCCTTAGCTTGACAGACGTCCAGGGAGATGGAACTATAATTAATTTGAAAAAGTTGCAGTTGCTCAATTTTCCAGTATTCGTTTAAGGTGTCCAGGACCGTTGAAGTAAATCTATTCCTAATATGCGACGCTTACACCTTCACTATGTGCATGAGTAGCACGTGGAAAACGCACACTGGCTCATTATACGACACTTCAATTTCTTAGCGTCAACGACATAAGCAAGACGGTCCACGACGTGTTCATCATACAGGTCCTCCTTACACGCAGCTAGTTAGCTGTCTAAACAAAGCTCTCTACAGCGATTCCTTGAGATCTGTAAAGAACCGGGAAAACGATAGTCTTCGATTGAACAGCAGATGAAAAGGGTCTTCTTTCTATCTCTGCCCGAAGACGTTCTTCATTCTCCCAAGTGGAAAGTCTTTTACGACCTGTATTAAGTCCCTTTTCAATCTGTATTGCTGGGCTTAACGCCTCCCAGTTCGTTCTGATGCTATGTCTTCGAGCTATCTCAGACTGCTAAAAATTCCACGTTATTCAAAGTTAATACGTGGAGCGGCACTTCTGCCCATCAAGGAAGGTATATACCAATTAAAGGAAAACAAATTAACAGCAAGCGGTCCTGAGTCAAAATAGTAGCCTTTAGTTCGGCCTATAGCTGAGAGGGGTGACACATGTACTGAGTAATAATGAATGAATGGTGTTTAACGCCCGTTTTTACTACTGAAGCATCACAGGCGGTGGACAGTGAAGATACATGAGATGAAATGACCTATTGGGAAAGGATTTTTAAGGAAGGAAACGTTCCAGGCCTCAGTTGGGTACTTCCCCGGCATTTGCCATTTATGATGAGAAACACCTGGAAAAAACCTCAGTCAGGGAGGACGGTCCAGGCGGGATTCGAACCCCAGATTTCCCACTCATGCCTTAATGACCTCGGTCACCTGTGGCGGTTACATGTACTGAGTGACTTGCCCTAGTGTATAATAAAAGAAATAGTATGAGCCCACGTAGTACTGAACCAAACCTAACATACCTGCCGTTTAAATAAAGTGATAAAAAGTAATATAAATATAGTGAACAAGTTTACTATACAGTAAGACATGCACATTTATTAAATGACTACATAGAATTTTAATGCAATGAAAAATATTTTTTCCCCTTAATCAGTGGAAGAATGGTAGCATTGTAGAAAGATGGAGATGATTTATAATAATTTATTTTAACATTATATTTTACATTTAATTTTGGAGTGTTCACAAAAACAAAGAGAATGGAAAAATGTATAAAAATATGAAGTTCTTGAAAGAAGACGCGAGATTTGAACTTGCATACTTTCCAACATCATATTCCATTTTGGTCATCGGCCACTGCTGCAATCTACCTGTACGCTTGCTTTAGGGGCAGTACCTAGTGTCTTCTTTAAACACTCTCCCCCGAAACCCGTCATCATCTGTAGGGGCCTTGATCCGAAGGGAATTTATTTATATTTTGTCGTTCAAGGATACTCCATTCTTTCTTTAGTAAGGGTACATGCCAACAATAATAAATGGAATTTTCATCAGTTTAATTCCATTTTCAATTTTATAATGCTATCTTGTTTAGATTTAAGCTTTTATGAAGTAGGTACTGTGTGTGCTGTTTTTTTTTCCCCCTTTCCTTTTTAGCTTAGAACTGGGATCAACAATCCATCACCTGTATGCGATTGAGGTTATTTGCGTGGGGTTTCCCTCTCTTAGGCAAATGCGGATTGGAATATTAAAATATTTTTGCCATTTCATTAAAAACAAATGTTGTTAAATAATTATTGTTCTGTTACTATTCTACATCCCTCGAAAGTTTCCAATCATATTTCCCATTGTTTAAATGTTGATTCAACATCTGTATTTTATTAAAATATTTATTGAACGTGGTTTAAAAATCGGTGATAAATTTCAAGTTCATTATATTTATTTGTACTTTTTGGTATATCAACGAATCTCATGCTTTTGTACCAAAGTCGGTAATCCTGCTTCTTACTTTACTGTCTTTGTTTTCCCAGTTTAAATGCTTAGTCTCTCTTCTTGCATAACGCAATAAAACTATTGATGAGTCTTATGGAAATAATCACTGAAAAGTCTGAAGGCATGGTGACAAAGTACCAGTCTTAGCCAATTTTATTATTATTTTTTTGATGTTGAAAATTGTCCTGATATCCTGATATTCTTTAAAATTAGTGCTTTGAAAACAATGACACAAACAACTGACCAAATGTCGTGTAATTTTAACGGCATAAAATTTATAATAATTTCACTGTGGCATAATATGCATTTAGTCTTCTACTTAATGTCAGGACGTTTTAGCCATTGTATTGCAAGATGCTGAAAGAGAAGATAGAGTGTTTAAACAGAGAGAATAATTAATATGCAGTAAATTAAAACGAAAAATTGTCAACAGTAAAGCTGCATTATCTGCAAGTTAGCCTACAAAGTCGGAAATAGTACCTGAAGGTAACAGCAGGAGCGCTACATGGAAAATGAACTAAATATTAAAATGGCCGTTTACAATCTATTCTTGTGGATATGGTTTTCATTCTAACAATAAAACTCAGTTAATGTCAGTAATTCTGAAAACTGCTTGGGAGATTTGTGTGATTGAAAAAACGATATCACTTTGCATCAGCTTGCTTAATTTTGAGACTGTCAAGTTCCTCACTATCTAATTTTTTCTGCACATACTGTTTCAACCATTCCAATTGATCATAAGATAAAAATTCATTAATCTGACGTCCTGTATTCCAAGAAATTCTACATACTTTTAAAAGATTTTCAACTGAGGGATCTCGTTTAAAATCATCCATTTAAAACAAAATTAAATGTCAAAATATGCGACACATTTTTCAACACCTGCTTAACATACGTTTATTTTGAGGATTTTTTCTGAAAGTACTTTACTTCACAGTCTAGCAGATTGTTTTAACATTTTGACATTAATGCTTAAAAATTAGTAAAATAACTTTCTCTAAAATTGCTTATCAGATTCTCTATAACCTAACCTTAAAACATATCTACTTTCTTTTTCTATGTTTAACATGAATGACTGAAAAGTACTCATTTTAGAACGCTAAAACAAGAAATAGGCTATGGCTGTGAGTTTTCTAAACAATAATTCGCTTTCTAAGGACATACTTTAAGTTTTTAATGCACCATGTAACAATAAGAATATCTCAACAGCTGGTAAGACTCTCACCAGCAAGCTTTGGAGTAGCTTAGCAGATCATGAAATTATACGTTCGGAAAATCACAAATTTCTAAACTCTTACAAAGTATATAGGAAAACAATGAAATATTCTCATAAATATTAGCTGTACAACACAAAAAATCAGCCCCTGCTGTTGTGGAGATCATGTGCAGGACACGTGGTCGACATGATCAGGTCAGGGAAAGTGCATTTTTTTTAGTTGGGTATTTCAAAATAGTTAGTACTATACCCCAAATGCAACTATAAATATTTTCATGGTGTTTAATATCTACTGAGAAAAAGTAACAGAAGTTTCATTAATTACATCAGTTTACATTGCACACGCAACTTTTTGTCAAAATATTGGAATAAAATTGGAAACATTTCTTTCTTTCTTTCTTTCTTTCTTTCTTTCTTTCTTTCTTTCTTTCTTTCTTTCTTTCTTTCTTTCTTTCTTTCTTTCTTTCTTTCTTTCTTCCTTTCTCTCTCTCTCTCTTTCTTTTTTTTTCTTTCTTTCTTTTTTGCCAGTATTAGTACTTACACTTAAAAATACATTTTATTACAGTTTTGCAACTTCTATATTATGAGGTACTAAAACAATTTATAAATGCTTCTTTTTGGTTTTGTAACTGGAAAAATTAATTGCAACGACTCCCGGGTCACTAATCATGCGATGTTTGACCGTGTGGAAGCCCATTTACTTCATTAGTGTCCGATAAATGAATTTAATTTTGATGTGCTTATAAAAGTTGGCAAGGCGTTTTTATATATCATGGTGTCACGTGACCTGACAAATCACTATTACCTCCATACAGGACGGAAATATAAGCAATGAAAACAAAAGGAGAGAGATGTAAGACAATGGATCAATAACAATACAGTGTTACAATGCATTGGGTGGAAAAATACAGCCGAAGTCAAGTCATAATTACATTGTCTAAACTTATTGTAGAGACCACAGCTCGCTTCAATGTCAGTTGTTCTCTCTTAATCGATGTAAAATCATTAAGCATTTCATCAGGAAATTGGGCTTGCCGTTTTGGTGCCATTTGATAGACAGAGGCGACAGAACAAAGATTTAGACACTGGAACTCACATGATAGAAATAGCGACAAGAGACAGTACTGCCAACTGACTGCTACTAAACTGCAGGATTCCCAGATGGTTACGGACTAAAGGTTCAGGATTTACCCATCAAAATAGCCATAAAATTGTTCACATGTAGAACTAAATCAGTTTTATGAGCCTTAAAATTTGTATAATACACTTTACTCTTGCATGCTTTCCCGATGATCACCATCTGACCAGCACCTACCTCCTGTAAACATCCTGTAGCAAAATAGGAAGGGGAAAAAATGCAAATGTTATATTACAAAACCTAGAAAATTAACACATTCAGAGATAGTTACTGGAAGTCATTATGGTGTCACTATTTAAGAATCAAATACTTTAATGCGAATATTAAAAATCCACTTACAGATAAGGGGGGATTCAAGTCCAAATACTTTATAAACAAACATGCCTTTCACTGCTTGCATTTGGTCACACGACCACTGTCTACTGATCATTGGTATTTCAAATGATATATTATTATTATTATTATTATTATTATTATTATTATTATTAGTAGTAGTAGTAGTAGTAGTAGTAGTAGTAGTAGTAGTAGTTGTAGTAGTAGTAGTAGTAGTAGTAGTAGTAGTAGTAGTAGTAGTAGTAGTAGTAGTAATTACTGTTACTACTTTTATTGATATATTATTTTTATTTTTTATTATTATTACTACTATTTTTATTTGATCACTATTACTACTTTTATTGATATTATTATTATTATTATTATTATTATTATTGCTATTATTATTACTTTAATGATAGCTTTGCTAATAATGGTTTAATGTAGAGGAAAAAATACATGTGAGAGGATCCCTTTAACAAAGGAGCATGAACATTGTTTTCAAGCTTCCTTTTAGAATACATCGTAGTCTTAATTATTACAAGTATATATACTTAGGTACATGAATGAGGCCCGAACAAGATTATTGTTCAGAAATTGAATAAACATCTCTATATTTCAGAAATGCAACTGTAATTTTTTTTATTCTTCAGAGCGGAAAATATTGAATATTTTGATTTTAGATCAATCTCAAGATAATTGAAACATTTAGCATATCAATACTGCACTTTAATCTATAAAAAACTTACTAACCTTGAAATTCTGGAAAACTTTTTCAAGAATTTTTGCTAATTTTCTCTATTTCCTATGTTCTCCCCTCGTGAGACGTTTATCTAACAAATAGCTTTAGTTAGAGCCATTACAAAATTATTATTATTATTATTATTATTATTATTATTATTATTATTAGTAGTAGTAGTAGTAGTAGTAATAATAATAATAATAATAATAATAATAATAATAATAATAAATAATTGCACATTATAGGGAAGGAGGCCGTATTACTCAGCACATTATATATTTTCTTTTTCGTAATATTTGCAATAATTCCGACTAGTCTTGCTTTTATCGAAACTCAGAAGTCTTTATGCTTTGAATTATGCTATGAATGTAAAAGAAAGTTCAATATTTTTACTACACAAAAAATAATGTAATATATTTTCGCATGTTTGCTTTTAAGATTAACTTAATATGCGACCTCAAAAGAAATTCAATTGCAGAATTCGTTTCTATGGCAGTCTTGGACAAAATGCCTAATCTGGAATTCCTACTAACTAGTGCTGTTAACTTAGTTTTGTCATAGGCAATAAGAACTATGAATGGCTATTCAATGGATTTGAAAAATACCTTGTTTTCATGTTAAAGCCATTCTCATTTTAATAATTATTGCCTTGCTAAAAAGGCAAAAGTATTGATTGTGTTATATCTTGGACGTAGTTGGGACATTCAAGTTGCAGTAACGGTCCACTTTTAGCACACCTATGAGATAAAATATTTGTACAAATAAACAGTAAATTGTAAAAATGTAACATTTTGCTTGTCTTGACTATAATAGAATTACAGCAAAATATAAGATCGATATTTTTCAAAAGTTTAATAGATTTCTGACGGAACAAATTTGTCGGTACACAAATTTGGGACAATTACGTATAGTCACTCTACAAAAGCAACAAAGGGGAGACGCTAGCGGTAAATGCAGAGTAATATATTTAAAAGTTAAAACGGACTAATAAGCGGTTTCTTCTTCCGTAGGATCGCTCCACACTTAACGGCCGGTCTGTCGGTTGAAGCTGATACCGCGGCGAGAGGAAGTCAGTCCGCAGCTATGATTTTCGCTAATATAAATACTACTAGTTTTTAAAAAATTAAAAGGTACATTGATTCACCATTATCAAGCAAGAAAATACCGCAGCTTCTCCCTTAATTTCTATACATTTCTGGCATTCGCTTAAGAATTAACCATTACTCTCTGCAGTTACCTCTGAAAAATTGAAGAAATTCTTCAGGAATATTACTTTTCGGTTCATATAATGTATGTGGATTTGTATGGTACACTTTTTCGTTTAAAGAAAATTAGATTAGGGCCTATTTCTCCGTCATACACACTACTCAAAATCCATTAAAATCTACTTCTGAATGCAGGATCCCCCCGCTTAAGTTCTTGCACTACAATAATTGTATATGGTTTTGACTTCTGTAGGCTTTGTAGCCGTTCGAACAAAGAAATGTGGAATCCCCGTTTGGTGAGAAAGATGTCGGAATGATTATTTAGGGAAGCGTTCCAGAGCATGTTCAATGTTATCGTATGTAACAATTCTTCGGTAATATTGTACGTGGTTGTGTACACGTTTTATTCAGAACACTTCCCATTTCATGAAATTTATTTACCAATCTGTGAATCGAACTTCGACTTGCAAGTTGAATATCAGGGAATTTCTCTTGAAGTAATCTCTGTACAATTCACGTAAATAAATACTCTTAAGCAAATAGAATACCTGTCATATTTATGTAATTAATATACTACATTAATATACTCCACCTAAATAATACTTAATACACTATCATATAACATATAATAACATGACCGTAAGTTCTAGAGTTAAACTCGTACTAACTTCCCATACAGCACCCTGGCTGGCTTTCAAACGTGGGAACGAGATGAGAATGCGTTACGTTACCTGTGGTAAACTGCACGATTAGCAATCCCGCTAAGGAATAATCACCCAGAGTACGTAAAATTCCACTATCGCATAACTGACAGCAATTAATTTTTTTTGACTTAAAGACATTCTTAATAAAATACCCCTCTTTTAGGAGAAATAAATTATGTAACATTAAGCTATTAATCGATTATTATATTAAATAATAATTATATGTAAATAAAGTGTAATTTATTTCAAATTCTATAATATACAGTACATACTTTAGCAATAAATACATATTTAATAATTACGGAGTCCTTAGAAAGTTACTGGTTGAAATTAATGAGCTATGAAACTCGAGATGCTTGGTATAGAAATATGAACTTTGTTAGCATACATTCAGACAATGACTATATACTAACCTTTGTGTAGTTTCTATCTTAAAATTGTATCCCGAAAGCACGTGGTATTTAATTTTTATTGTCACAAACGGCGAGAAACACTGTTAATATGGGGCAATACGGCACTGCTGTTATTATTCCTTAGTGTCAGGCAAAGTGGACACGTCTGAAACATCAAGGGGACTTTAATTTGTGTGTGCACAGTGTTTACTTTCCGTCCACCCAGCTGAGCTGGTAAGTAACATGTTAGTACAAGAACTACTCGATTCGTCTAAGGACAACACAGACGCATGGACAGGCGCTCTGAATCCCCCGTAACTCTGCCACGTAACGTTTAAAGATAAGCTGCAATGTCACAGCGCAACCCCACACTGCAATATGGACGTTACTCCTCACATCAGAGGAATGCTCGCGTTCAGATTGCAATGAACTGAGGGTAGTAGCATCCTGGCGCGTCAGTCTGAAAATAACACAGAGAGGGCGTTTGAAAGAACATTTCATTTTATTGAACATTATTGAGAAAAGGAAGTATTGTAGAATGCAAAAACCTTCCGCTTTTCAGCAAAATATTAAGAAATGATGCTTAGGTCGAATTGGCCGCAGGTTTAAACACAACGCCGCAAAAAATTACAGCTTTCCGTATTTCACTTGAAAGGGAGAAAGCTGAATTAAGAAAAGAATGGGAACCGTAAAATGCACGCAGAACGAGTATGAAAGTTGTAGTTGTTATTGCTCAAGCTGATATGTGCAATATGTTTTTGGTTTGATATGTGCTGACGGAATTTAATATGGCTGCCGTTCTATTTAGGGAGTAGCAATTGCTTTTGACAGTTTATTGAATATTCCACCTCGCACAAAAATGTAATGGAAAAAGTAAATTGTACATACATTATCATGATTTTGTACTTCATTCACTGTTTTCAAGAACCAAAATGACATGTCACTTAAGAAATTTTGTAAATCTGAAATCACTAACGTTTAAGGCAAAAAAGAAAGAAAAAAGCAATAAAGAAAGAAAACGTTCAATTTTAAAATATTTCTGCGATAAAAATATCGGGTACAAGACGCAAAAGAAGTGAATAGTAAAACAAGACATAAACAATATTTTAGCTGTAAAAACGATCTACTTTATTGGTGTTCTTTATTTCAATTTCATCGACGAGTCAGTAAGATAATTTCACAATTGATAACCAAGTTACCAGTTCAACAACAACAAAAAAAGTTTAAATACAAAAAAAAAAAAAAAAAAAATCACAAGTAAGATGCCTGATTAAAGGTTATCATGATAGGATAAAAAAGTATCTCTCATACTCTTACAAAGGAAGAGAAGAATTTGCTTCTTTCTTTGTAAGCTCATCAATCACTATAGAATGTTACGAGTTACAGTTTGCGATTTTTTCTTTGTATTATTCATAAAGGGCTGTTACAAAAATAAGTGTTTCAAAATTATTGGAACTTATCAAGCAAGAATCAATATGTATCAACTTCTGCAATAGCAGCACAGGCGAACATATCTATCAATGAAATATACCAACTTATTGCATTAATACAAATTAATTTTTTATTTACACTAGGTCTGCAGTGTACAATCGCCATTTTTCCGCCTCTTCTTTAATGCTTTAAGAAAATAAATGTAATTTCATATTGTGTGATATATTGCACTATCTGAACTGCCGGAACGCTGCTATATCAAGCTGTAAAGAATGATTTATCCATACGCAAGAAAGATCGGAGACTACTGAAGCTACTGGTGTGGTAGAGGTGCAGTCCTGATTTCCCCCACCTTCCGAGTTTAAGGAGACCTGCCACCATTCCAATATAGTACCACGCAACTTTCAATTTTTATTGACGAAAAGAAGGCGAACGTGGGCCGTTAAGCTGTAGCAAGCCGCAGCAAAACACTGGGTCCACTGGTTTCTAGGATTTACCCAGGTTAGCGTTAAGGTTAGTGAGTGTGTATATATATTAATTAATTCCGTACTCCAATAAGACTCCGGGTGGTATTCTCTATTAATTTATATTTATGAAAAGGAGGCGAACGTAAGCCGTCAGGCCGTAGCTAACCTCAGCAAATCAGTGAGTTCACCGGTTTCTAGGATTTACCCGAGGTTAGCGTTAAGGTTAGTGTGTGTGTCAATTAATTGGGAATTCCAATAAAAACAACGGGTGATAAACAATTAAAAACTCAGTTTTGTAATATGTAATATGGATCAACATATTGCAGGCAGAAAATTATACAGGACAAAACATAGGTTACATTATGTTTAACAAAAAGATGATGATGATGATGATGATAATAATAATAATAATAATAATAATAATAATAATAATATAAATAATAATAATAATAATAATAATAATACGTGCAACATTACACTTTTACAAGCGGCCACGCAAATAGAGTCCGCTATCTCCGTTTATATTTCCATTGTACTCACTAACATTACCTCTAATAAAAAGGCTTCAGGTTTGTAAGTTTTTAAGTTAGCCAATTTTGTTTTGTGCGTAGGTGATGTTGAACTCTTATCAAAACATTCAAGTATGTTTAGAAGGTCTCAAGAACTCTAGCGCGGGAAATATAATGTAACGCAATACTTTATAAGCTTAGTTTAGGTACTGCTGTTCATTTGTTTTAAAATGTTCAATGAATATAATAAAATAGGTAATGAAATTGACAGGATTATTATTATCAAAGTAAATGCGATGTTGCACGTTTAATGCAAATGACGAAAGCAGCAACGAATTTGTACAAGGGAGGGTATTTAAATAACTGAATTCCGAAAAATCCCTGCATGAAAATTATTAATAAGCGAAATCCTTCTAAGAGGACTTGGCCGTTTTCCTCTATTATACAACGAGTGTCTCAAGAAAGAATCTTTTGGCCCGTGAAAGAACTATCACAATTCCGGCATTCAAATCAGGTAATTCAAAGAGTGAGAATGTATCAAAATATCATCCACTTAGCTTGTGGAATGTAGGCTGAAAATTTTGGGATTGCTGTGATAGACAGAATAGTGCACCTCATATATTAACATACCTTAGCACATGGTAATTTGTATTTATGTACCCCATAGAAGTATGGTGGCTTTTGTTTTGCAATGAAACAGGAATTTGCGTTATATGGCTACATTGCATTGATTATAGGTAGTTTAGAAGTTACAGAAACGCTTGGTGCTGCATGGTGGCAAGGCATTTTAAACAATCTAAGGCGACTTGAGTGTCCGAAAAATCTTTGTAAATTAGGTCAGGGTTTCTTCCACAACAGGATAACACATTTATATCAGTGAAAGTATAGATTTAAAAGGTGAAATATATATATCCACCTTAAACTGTTGAAATGTACAAAACAATAGACATCTATACATGGTCCCGTGTTCCCACTGGTACAGAAACACTGATTGTTCTTTGAATAATATTATTAGCCCAGAATTCAAAAAATTTAATGATTCTCAGAACCCATTATACTCTCACCCTTTGTCATAATAAGTCAATAATGGGCAAAAGCTATAGATAAAATATTCAGTTGGCTGTGCACAATTCGGGTTAAGAAGTGAATTGTATAATTTATTCCACAAACCAAGCCCACAGCATGACTTTTGTAGAGAGCCCTTATTGATCTCTCTTTCTGTTTTGTGTGATAGGGTGGAAAGACGCATTAAGAGCTCACAAGAACTTGAAAAAACTCCAGAGTGTACAAAGATTGATTAGTATCAAAAATTTTTACAGGGCACTTTTTTACAATGCATACTGTTTTGTAACAAGAATTCAACCCATCGACATAACAAAAGATGGAGACGTTATAATTTATAAAGCAACCCATGGGAGAGAGGTGCATCTTTGAAATTCAGAAACTGAAAGCACTGAAAGCACCCAACAGAAAGAAACTCGCATCCAAGAAACTCAGAACATTACAGCATATCCCACAAAAATATACGCAGTTAGATGCAAAACAGGGGGAGCAACTGCTACTGTATTTAGATAAGGAACATCAGTCCGGCATCTGCAATATAAGCTGCATGCGAATCTGTCAAATAATCAGGCAGAACAAAGAGCAGTCCTTAAGGTTCTATGGAATCTTGAAACAAAGAAGAACATACCCAGGAAAGAGAAAGCTGTAATGACATATTATATAATACTGTTCTCATTGAACAACAAACATAACTACTACAACCTTATTTCAATAATTCAATCATCTTAAGCATCTTAAACAATTGAAAATATGGATAGAAATCAATGAAAGATTCACGTGGACAGGGTGAAAACTCACGTAGGAATAGCTAACAATGAAATGATCGGGAAATTGGCTGAAGCAGCTGAGGAGAAAAACTTCATATACACAATATACACTGAAATAAGTAAAATGGGGTTGCGAATAAAACAAAAGCAATCCTATCCATCAGCACGAGAAAGGCATTTGCGACCTCGCTACAAGTATACTCAACCGTTAGTTTATAAACAGATACGAGCTATAAATAGTGAAAGACAAACCTTAATAATCTCGCCCCATCCCCTGACTTCCAGTGTCTAGCGTTATCGCTTCTGTCTAAAGTGACACACTATCGCGATACCTCTGGTAATTCTACATGGTTTTCCTGCACGAACTGTGATGTACACGCGTATTATATCAACTTAACCCCCCCCCCCCCAACCCAGCTAATTAAGTATAAATGTCTTATACTTCCAAAAAAAACAGGCCATCAAGACTTTTTCTGTACTATAACTAATATAACACCTGTAATTACACAAATTAGACAAATGTTGTATCATACAGAGTTAAATTTAAGCTTCAAAACCAACTTAAAATTCTGCAATAATTGGAATACAATGCAATATCATGTAATATTATTGGACCAAGAATAGAGGAGTTAAAGAGTAAACTTTAATGTTAAAATTAACAGATTTATGTAAAAAGTGTAATACCTCAGGAAAAGAATGTATACATTTTAATATTCTTAAGTGTTTAATGAATGAATGCCTATAGAATAAAGTAAAAGATATAGTTAATGATTGTGGGAATGGCAGACAAGAAAAGTCGCTTCAATGTTGAGAACCTTGATTGACTCTGGGTGGTTAGAGTTGCTGACTGCTGGCCGGAAGGCCCGAGTTAAATTCCCGGCACCTTAGCTTAGGGTTTTTTTCTGCTGGGGCGTCGGTCCTGGTGGTGTAGTGGTTCTCTTGCCTCCTAAACCCAAAACGCGGGTGCGAACCCGGCCAGGACCGATGGATTTTTTCGGGTGTAAAAATTCTAAGATTCGCTTGCTTCGGAAGGGAAGTAAAACCGTGGGTCCCGTGTCGTACATTTGCGGCACGAAAAAGAACCTCAAGTCTGAAAGAGAGGCCTCTGAGCAAAATTTGTCGGCCGTTTCACGCCCTGAGTTGAATGGGACGCTGATGACCTGAGATGTTAAAGAGCGTCCATAAATAAATCAATCAAAAAAAAAATCAATCAATCTGCTGGGGAAGATAATTGGGAAACTGTTTGATGGAGAGCATCTAGGGAGCCACATGATAGTCGACCGGCGGAGAGTGGCATGCTGATCAGTATCTTCCCTGCTATCAATGAAGTAAGACGGAGGTAGAGGAAGCAGAGGTCGCTGCGCCAGGCCAAGGCTCACACCGGGCTGTAACGCCAATGAGAAGAAGAGTCGATTCTGAAGACAGCAGTGGCACATTTCTCTTGCTGTCAAACAGGTCATTTATGTGTGAAAGAAGGCTATTGAATAGACGCGCGTATCACTCATAAAATCATGTAAAAATTAATGAAGTTATTCAACAAAACTTTGTAGCAGAATTTATGGTCATACAAGGTATGCAAACTTCACATCATTTCAACTAATTTAATTTAAATGTTGGTTCACTTTGAGCCTCACATTTTATATGTTTTATGTATTTCTGTATATAATTAAGTCGTGTAAAATTGTCATAGATTCCTTCTCGTCACACAATTTAGGTTACCATTTTAGTATTGTCCAACACATCAAACCTACGGTTCATTCCCATTATTATCAACATATACATACATATTTGAAAATAAATACCCTCATTTGAACACTCTTTGTTGTACTCGTTTTAGTGGCATTAATAAGTATAGACCGATATTTGGGCCTTCATTCTTTTCTGAAGATGCCATTTGTTTGGCTCAGTTTTTTTTTTCTGAAATTTCAGTAATGTTATGACGGCTGATGTGCATATTTCATCTAGAACACCAATAAAAGTTGGTCCATTATTGAAATGGAAGAAAGTTTCTCAAATGAGGCACTACTGAATATGGCAGAAGATGAGGTTAATTTACTTGTAGTATCATGATCACTAAGTCATACGAGTAATAGTTAAGCCAGTTTCTGATTCCTTTAATCTATCCCAATACACCATCTGGACTTACATAGAAACCGAACGGGTAGATACCGTATTTCCGTTAGCTCACCGGTTAAGTTGCCATTGTCTGTGATTAAACCAATTTCAAAATTCCACAAATATTTTCTTTGGTGATTCTTCCCCTTAAATGTTCGCCAATGAAGTATCTGCTGACTTCATCGCTTAAAAATATCACAGTGCCGAAGTATGAAGTACATTCGAGCGTGGTATTTGTGCATACAATGTGGGGAAGCATAAGATAAGTAATATGTTCCTAATTAATTTGTCAAGCTCATTTGGATCCTTGCAGCAGAGTTATTCATCTAAAAGGGTAAAAAATATATGATTAAATTTTCATATATGTGGAATCTAATGAACATCTGTTTCGTTGATCATTCTTTTAGCGTAGGCATTTCGCTCACAATTTTGTAAATAATAAAAGGCGGCCCTACCTGAGCAGCAACATTGGTCCAAAAATACATCCCCACAGAATCCTTCTCTCTTGCTGCGTTTTAATCATTGCTAAATCCTCTAGTGGACCTCGGAATCAAACTTTGTTTTAGTACATTTCTCTCACAATCAGACTAGTTGAGAGCCAACTCCCTTTAGTCAGTGACTTTGAAGTGAGATTTGGGGATGTGACGAAAACGACGGTGTGGAGGGGGTGATGGACCATTACTACTACCACTATTACCACCACTACCACCACCACCACTACCACTATTACTACCACTACCACCACCACCACCACTACCACTATTACCACCACTACCACCACCACCACTACCACTATTACTACTACTACTACTACTACTACTACTACTACTACTACTACTACTACTACTACTACTACTACTACAACTATTACTACTACTACTACTATTACTACCACTACTACTACCGCTACCATTACTACTACCACTACCACCATCACTACCACTACTACTACCACCACTACCACTACTACAACCACTATCACTACTACTACTACTACCATTACTACTACCACTACTACCACCACCACTGCCACTACCACTACTATACTACTACTACTACTATTACTACTACTACTACTACTACTACTACTACTACTACTACTACTACTACTACTACTACTACTACTACTACTACTACTACTAACCGAAAACATGTAGTTGTTTGATGTTTATTATTCAACATTGTTTGCTTTTATACTTGCATTTTGCTAGTTCCGCCTAATACCAGGCTCTATCTCATTGTTGATATATTCGGAAGGACGTTAAATTGCCTTTGTTAGAGAGGTATTTATTTTCCCTAATTTATCTTATATCTGTACCCATATCCTCTTCTTCCCACTTTCCTAGAATAATCTTGTAGTAGGATGTTCGGTATTGTATAACAAGTTCAGTAAGCTAGAAATTAACTAGAACATTCCTGATTATATTAATGCAGTCGTTAATTAATATAAATCATAAATAAACATAATCATAAACATGAAAATTGTATTTTACGCAACGAAAAAGCTTGAAAGTTATTTATGTGTTAAAATAGTGAAAAAAGAAATAAAATGAACATTTCATAATTTGAACATTTTATAGATGAAGGATGGACATAAAAACAGTCAAATTTTCGTTTAAGTGGAACCAAATAATGTAACGTATGCGCATAATTAAATTTTTTTTGTTCATTAGTTTGGGTCTGCACTCTTGAATTTTGTATGTAATTTTAAACTATATAATTTAATATCTGCGTAGTTAGTACTTTTCGTGAATTTTTTAAACTATGAATTAAACAAATTACACTGTACTTATAATTATTGACTTATAAAGGCAGAGAAAACAAAAATTTCTTGATGTCGAGATTTCTCGACGTCTTCCTTCCTTACTTCCTCCCTCATGGACTTTCGGTGACCGCAGCTATTGCGGTATGTCTACCTTTGTACGTCTTGCGACATCATCAGCAGATATGTGATCAACAGACCGATACCCCGCCGGGAACCATAATGAGGTTTTCTAGATCAAAGAACCAGTTGTCCCTAGAGACTGGGTGGTCCTAAACTTAGAACATTTCCAAGTACATACAGGGATCTGAGTTTAATTTTCAGTAAATCTTTGTTAGGACGCTGGAAATAGCATCTTCTCTCTATCTGCTCTAGCGAGGATTATTATGACATCTTTACAACTTCTATAACTATTTTGAAACCAATATTCATGTTCTAAGAGGCAATGCTTCATAACAAAGCACAAGGGTAACTACAAGTGTAGTATTATATGCCAGAATATAGCAACGTTACGAAATTGAAGTTCATTTATTCTCCCTCAAAAATGTGTTAGAGTTTGTTTATACTTCTTCTATCTCCCGACTAAACTTCTCACACAATCAAAACACACTAATGCTCCCTGGATTCCCAGGAACAGGAGTGGTACTTTACTGCTTGGTTAATGTTATGATTATGAAGAGAAGAGTTCTATTTCAGGCTAATTTCATAGGCATACATACATACATGTTAGACATATTATACAGGTATATTTTATATTGGCCTTGGTGGAAGAATAAGCGCTTCGAAATACGTATTGTGCTACTTGTTTCACGTGTTTTACTCTTGTGTAATTCTTGTTGTTTTAACCATATTGTTAATTTCCTTATCAATATATAGTACACTTTTTAATGCACCTGCTGCTAACTTAACACTTCGCCAGCAGTAGGTGTATCTTTATTGTTATAAAATTCTATATACATATTACAAATATATATTTTATGCATGGGCCGTACATGCTTGAGAATGATACACAATTAGAAAGAGGAAAAAATAATAAAAATATAAAACAACCGAGGGTACCAAAAATATACACACTTTCACAGTAAATACCTTTCTAATATATTTCAAATTTGAACCGAAAAATAAGAGCAATGTGTAGTATGATGTTCTGTAAGCAGATGTGACTCACATACATTACGATAGCGTTGCTACGTGACAGGTAAATCAACAATGAACAAATGAAGCCAGGATTATCATATGATGTTCAGTAAACAGATGTTACTCACATTATGTTATGCTAGCGCTGCTACAACACAGTGAAGCCAATATTGTCGTTTGAACACAATTTTGAAGTGGTATTGGAATATCGAGAATGTTGAGGCAATGGAGACGCTGTACAGAACAGAACCGCCAACGCGAGTAACAATTGCACGCATTCCAGACAAATTTGAGATTCATGCTACCGTATGCGATGTTCACAAGGGCAGATCTGGGCAGATCAGCTACACTCGCAGCACTTCGGGAAGAAATTAAAATGACATGTACCAATCGCTGAGGACACTTTCGCAAACGTTGCTCAATCAGTAAGTAGTTCAACGTACTCAGAAGTGTATCCACGCCGATGATGGGCATTTTGAGCAACTGATGTTTAGTGTTCATCATTTTCTGTTTGTGTGAATTCAGCTTTGTTATGTTAACACATATTTTTTTTTCTTTTCTTGAAGTGTATATACATTTTTGGCACCCTTTATATAAATAAATTTAAAAAATTAAAAATGAGAAAAACATGTCATTTGCAAATATATACGTGGAAACAATTCACACATTGTTTAAAATTATACTAGTTATTAGTTTCTAACCAGAAAATGAACTGTTTCTTCTTCGCGCACTTTTGCTAGCGCATTTTCAACCAATTAGTGTGGATCCGCAGGCAGGTTCCAACATGGCATTCAACCTCCAATTATAACTTTCAGCCTTAAATTATATGGTCGTACATTATTGGCTTAACGTTTCCAATTCTCCTTAGCTGCGTAACAACTAAAACGGAACGTGATTAACATTTAAGTTACACATTTAATTGCATGTTGGAGCCTACATTTGCTAAGAATATATACACTACCGTACATCGTTTCATATCGCTCAGTCATTGCCTAGAATTCGGCTTTTCCCGCTGCCGTTCGGTACTGAAGCCGCAGAACGGCAGCTGCTTGCTAACAATAACTTACCCTCAGTATGCCACATATCCCTCCTTAATTGAAGTCCTGGACGATTACAAGAATTCGCTTTTAGGTACATCTCCCCTCCTAATGTCTGATTTAGTCTTGGGTAAACCTCCACTTATGATAGTCTGATTTCGCTGATTTTTTCAGAAACCATTGTTCTTATATTTTATTTCTTTGCTACATACCGGGTTTCGTTGAGAAAAAGCAAAATTTGTCGCCGCTAGAGCAAATTGCGACACACACACACACACACACACACACACACACATATATATATATATATATATATATATATATATACTCAGAGATAGAGAAATGGCAGCTATATTTTTACATAAAGCGCGTATACCTCCTGGTTTAAATCTTACATATTAGTTTTTTTCTTACCACGCTCTCATTTCTAGTTTCATCTGTTTCCATGCATAACGTTACCTTCGATACTCAATATTTACTTTTATCACCTTCACTTGTCTAGCTTCTTGCCATTGAAGAACTCGCAGTAGTTCGAAATATAGCAATTTCAAGTGTGACTCTTTCTCAGTATTTTATCTTTATCTACTTTTATTATTAGTGTTAATTTGTTACATTGTTAATAGTGTTTCTTTATTTTTATTTTTCATTAATATATATATATATATATTAATACATTCATTGTAATTTTTGGTGCATAGTAACTAAAATCGTTGGAGATTTGAAGCTATTTTTCAAAAATCTTTTCATGGGTACATCCTCCTTCGGACTTCACTAAAAAGAAATGCAAATATCAATATTTAGCCAACTGTCAATCACAGCATTAATTCGTCGAGGCATGAACAACTACGAATTATAGAGTGGAGCTAATGATGCTATTCCGTGCCTCTCTTACTTAACTTCTAACAGCAGGCACCGTTCTTTCTTTCTTGTTGTCCCATTCACGTGCTACAATGGCATATGTACCGGAGATTTGCTAGGGCATTCATGAGATGGATTTCAGGATGACTAGAAAACCTTCGTTAATTTGAAAGTGTGCACACTACTGTTAACGTGCCATAATTAATGATCGGCTTTTTCTCCGGTTGGCTAAACAGCTTGAACGGTGAGTAAATACAGCCTTTCGGTACTTCGGTGTATTCCAATTTCACATTGCTCGACACCTCAACAAGCCCTCTGAGCCCATCGAGACTCACGGTGTTCAGTCTTTAACTTACCAGGTCTCCTATGGTATATACCGCTAGTTGAGCCTGCTCCTGAGAGTCTGGGCGCTAACATGGGAGTTGCGGCGGGGAAAGGATTCAGACGAATAGCTGCGACCAGTTTTTGATCTCTTAACGTATTGCGTTGTTTTTTAAACCGTTTTCTTCTTTTCCCTGACAACAGCGAACACACGTCTCACTTCGTTCTACAGCTTGAAATGTGTCGAATGTGGGATGCATACACTCTCATATGTCATTATGCCTCTTTTTACCTCTGGCATAACGAATAAACAAAACTCTTATCGTAAGAGTAGCTCGTGTCATCCGAAAAAAAAAAGTTATTAGGTTGACAATATCTTCCCAATTAGTTGTATTTATTTATTTCTTGTTTATTTCTTATTATTGTTAGCTCGGAACTGAGAAAATGAGAAAAATCTGATCAGCCTTTTTTATACAATAAAAGTTGTTATTGTCAAGGCAAAAACGCATTTCAATGTGTAATATTTTTGAATAAAAGAAGAAGCTGACACAATCAGTACCTTTAAGTGATAAATGTCAGTATGAGATATGTAAATACTCAAAAGTGTTTTGGGGACTGGGGGCAGTGCCATTATTTTATATTGTGAGATTAATTTGAACAATCTTTATGGTAAATATATTTGCCCAAATGTATAACATTTTAATTGATTATAAATGTCAGAATTATTTCATTTTTTTTCTTTTGCAATACTAAATATGTTTGTATTGACGTCTAGTCCCATTATTATTAGTATTATTATCAAAACCATCGTTAGTCTTAATATGTAGGTAAGTATTGAAGTGTATGGAAAGTCTGGTCTGCCGATATGTACGCCGTGCAAAATGCAATGAGAGCGGTTGAGCCAGTAGACAGCAGTAATAGTTTCATTGTATCACTCAAATGCCAAAATCGAGAAAAAGTGGCGCAAGTCTAAGTTTTCTAGATCCTCTTTATCCACCCTATCTGATTTGTTTCAATGTGGCTACTACGTTCTTGCGCGTACCGATCGATACATATGGCGACTTCACTTCGCTTCTCTTCCTCCGATACACAGCAAGGAGACCTCGGCCCGGGTGGGATGCAGATGTTTTAATTCTAAATTGTTAGAGGCGGGCCCCCCTCCCAATGAACTAGATAGAACGTACCATTATAAGAGAACAGACCATTCATAGCTTTAGTGATTTAAGAAATGATTTGTTTAAGGTGTTAAAACATCTACACTTTCGCAGCTTCGGTGTAAGCGGTTTCCTTTTCCTCCTGACGTGTCGCAACGTGTACGCTGGTAACATAAAGCGAAATTGCCTTTTCTGCCGTCTTAGAATTGAATCGGATAGTAAACTTTGCTTAGTTCAGACTTATTTAACGATCTATTGTAGAGTCTACGTGAGCGGCTTGTATAACCCGTTTAACTTATTGATAACCTCGTTCAGTCTTTTAAAATAACATATTCTTAAAAATTCAACTTTCATATAGTGCCTGATTTAGTTTGTCAAGTGATTCTGAGCACCAATTTTATAAATTATGAAACAATTTGGTCAAGGGATGTTGTTGTTGGCCCTACGTTGGTGAAGAGCGCGCCAAATTTATAAGATCATTCCATAGGCGCCCCCAACTCATTTATGAAGCGCTTTGATGTGGCAGCCACGTTGGGCAACAAAATTTGAGATGGTCTGGTATGGCTCCGGCTATGTGCCCCGGTTAGGCACCAATCTTGAAGTGATTTGTTATTAATGCTGAGTGGCCTCCCGTTGTGATGCCAATTTTGAAGTGGTTTAACCATTCCATAGGGTGGGTGAATTCTGCCATTTTGTTTATTCTGACTCAACAGGATCGGGAGAGGAGTTCGATGGTGTAAATAAGCACGCTATGCGACATAATGTGATTTATTATGTCCAAACCTTTTGCGTCCTCTGGTGTTTCTGCGTATGAAAGACTTGGCTACGTTGAATATAAACTTCGTTGCCGCGTGTGAAACTCACAGACGAACTGCTTAACTGAATCGAACTGCGTGTAGATCTTATGATGAACTGCCGGTGAACTACGGGTATCTAGCGAAGCGACGTCCTCTGTTATACAGTTAAATTCGAATAAAAATCGTTAGTCTTAACGATGCCACAAAGTCACAAAGGCACGTGCAATCTTCGCACCGTGTTTTAAGAGTCTAAACTGGCATTTTTCAATGGCTGGTTTAATGGTACTACCTTGTCCTCAATTCGCCATTTTTTGAAAATTTTAAAACATACGACAGCATTGGGTGGTTTAAAAGGCTTGCTTGTGACACAGCAGGATGGAGTCAAAGCCCCAATGGTTTATTAACCCTGCAGTTGCTGTCCTAAAAAGAAGAAAGGAGCGCACGCGACCCTTCTTCTATTGTATGGTTTCATTGCCCTGTTGACTTTTCAAGCTATTGCAACGAAAAACACCAAAGGCTTTCTCTTACACTGGAGTTACAGCTTATGATACAAACATATATAACATTTCTATTACTACTTGCAACACCAAGGTATGATGGTTGGCCTGCATAATATACATGATAATTATATTTTAGCGGGGACGGGCAGTAAGGACTATTTCAGTTATACGGGTATGATTATTTATCTACCAAACAATATTATTTCTTTTTCATTTGTTTCTGTATGTTTATTCCTTTGTAAACTTAACATCATTCTCTTGCCCTTGAATTTTGGGGTTGCGACAAATTATTATTTGCAGATTTATTAGCCGCAGTAGAAACACAGCATATTCTTCTCATTTGTGGAAGGATATACAGCTGCTTTTATTCTACAATTGTGTAAGCAATTTTCAGACGTTCTTACACCTAAACATGGTCGTAATAACGTGTGAGTATAATATTCTTTGCGTATCACTGAATCTTAGCAAGTGCCAACGTCTCATTTGCCGCCTCAAGCGATGACCTTGAAGTAAAAAATTAAGACATGTAGGTTGTCAAATACAAATTATTCAAGTTCTATATTTCTGGTTACTAAGGCGAACGGTGATCTACGACCTATCGATCCTTGAACTCTTAAGATGTCGATTGACCCTGTTCTACTATCCCAGTATTCATCAATGCTTTCATTGGTTTGCCCAAACAAAGCATTTTACATCTTTTGATTTGAATAGTGTTTATTATCAGATCCTTTTGCACGAGGATTTAAAGATATGCAATCTTTGTAACGGATTAAAAACTGATGTGTTTCATTGTTACCACGTGGATTGGCCATGTGTATAAGTTGTGACATGCCTGTTAGATAAACATTTCAGTGATACAAGTTGAAGTATCGGTATCATTGTTTAGATGACTTGTGTATTTATTCAGATTATTTTGACCAGCATTGTTTACATTTAAGAGAAGTATTTTAAATATTGAGAAAGGCTAGATAAAGGATTAATTTTAAGAAACTTACATTTGTAACTCCTCAATTAAATTGTTGGAGCATTTTATTTTCCCTGCTGGCGTAACTGTTGATCCAGAAAGCATTAAAAATGTTCGTGATTTTCCGCGCCAAGACGCCTAAACAAGTTCCTCAATTTCACACGTTCTTTGTTCTAAAAAATTGAATACTCTGTGTAAGAAAATGGTCCAAGAATCGTTCATCATATAGCTTCCCTCCAATTTTTCACTTTTCTTTTTCATTACAAACATGTTTGCAGTACTGCTGTTTGCACGGTTATGTTACAAGAGTATCCTAAGCTAGACAGCTGTTACATGTGTTTCTCATAGTTGACGGATTCAGAAGGGAAGCACTCAGTATAAAAAAACAGAGGCTCTCGCCATGGTTTTGGAAAGTTTCATTTTTATTGTGCATACACTTCTTGAAAATGGTAATCAATCTCTTACAAGGTTCCTGGCCAAATCCCCGTAACACATGAAAATTAGCAAGCTGGCCGTTGCGTATGTCTGCCTATAAGTTTTGAAATTGTGCATGTAAATAAATAAATAATTGTCTGTCGGATGCTTAGTTACCTATGTTTACTATCATCTTATCCAGATTCCTTCCAGCCTGTAATATCTGTTTTGTCAGACTGCCCTCTAGCGTTCGTAGATTTGCGTTAATATCAAAACCATTAATAAATATAAACTTTTTCATATCAAAGTAGATTGAATTGCACAACCCATTATTTCAATGTAAATGAACATTTCTCAATGTCAGCACGCAGTGACGTCTTATTGCGTAAAAGAGAGAATTTTATATTGTTCTCGCAAAACTAATCAATTAAGGGTTCAGATTTCTAACAATTTGGTATTTCTTTTACTTTGTTATTCATGAAATGTCTAAGGCAGCTCATTTGGTAATACATAAAGCTATGAAATCTCCATTTTATTTGTAAAGGATTGATAAAGGTGTATATGCACATTTTAACCTGTGTGGAACATGTGTGTGATTAGTAAGCCAGCTAAGGATATGGAGGTTGGATTTCTATCATCAAATATGACTGAAAAGCCAATGCAATATGTTTCATAGATTTCTTTGGGAAAACAAAACCCCTTGTTTAAGTCTTAAAACAGATTTATTCTCATTTGTGCTTTTGTTTTTGTTTTTGTTTTGTTTTGTTTTGTTTTCATCCGGTAATTTCCGGTTGGGAAACAGCAAGAAAATACCGATGAAATGTTTGAAATTTATTTTTGGCAATTTTGGGGTACTACAATATATTCTGTAAGGTATTGATACATATTTTAAAAATATTGGCTTATGAGATTTTTTTTTCTTCTGTTCAGGCATAAAAATGTCAGAACGGCTACATATTGTCCCAAACTTTCCTTGAGCGAGCGGTTTACCGACACGGGTGGTCGAGGTCGTTAAGGCGCGGACTCGAGAGTGGAAGGTCTGGGGTTCGAATCCCGCCAAGACCGTGCTCCCTCACTGAGGTTTTTTCCAGGTTTTCCTCAGTCTTCATAACTGGCAAATGCCGGAGAGGCACCCTAAACTTAGGCTTGGAACGTTTCCGCCCTTAAATAAATCCTTTCCCAATATATCAATTCATCCCATGTATCATCAGTGTTCACCGCCTGTGGCGCCACAATAACGGGCGTTAAACACCATTCAAAAAAAAAAAAAAGCGGTTTAATTGTAATTTAAAAGCAGTTTTAATTCTTGTCACAGTATTATTATTATTATACTCTTTGGGATGAAAATTTTCACTGTATGTAGTTTGCACATTACAGTGTTAATGCTGCCAAGGATGTGTTCGTTTGAATAAATGATGTCTTCTCCTCTAAACTGTCGGTCCTGGTTGTGTAGTGGTAACCATACTTGCATCGTAAACCCAAAATTACGGGTTCAATCCCAAACCGGATCGATGGATTTTTTCAGGCGTACAAATCCTAAGTATGAGTTTTTTTTGGAAGGGAAGTAAAGCCGTGAATCCCTTCTCGTAGATTTACAGCATGTAGAAGAGGTTCAAGCCTGAAAGAAGAGGTCCCTAAGCAAAATTTACCGGCCGTTTCACGCCCTGAATTGAATAGGACGCTGTTGACCTGTGATGTTGAAGACCGTCGGTAAATAAACCAAATCAATCAACCTCTAAACTGTCCATTGTTCGACTTGTGGGCTTTTTAAGAGATATTGCCGGACCATCTTATTGAAGCAGTATTTTTGCTTCGCCTCTATTACTATTATTGTTATCATTATTGTAATTAATGCATTGCCCATATTATTATTCTTCTTCTTCTTATTATTATTATTATTATTGATGTATGTGTTTTACTTCCCTAATTAGTAAAATATGTAATAACCATGAATATGTATATTTAATAATTTAATGTTCTTATCGACAAGTAGTATAGCTGAAAATTAATATATAAAGGAAACTGTAATTTGCCTGCCATAGAGATAAAACCCTTCGGACAATAGCAGTATTGTGAAAGTCAGATCCTTTGCAAAATTGAGGTGGAAGCCTTTTGAATCTTGTCCCTTTAAACGCCATCTTTTCTTAGGAAAATTGCCGTTTCTTTAACGTGCATAAGATTTAAATCCGATACGAGGCAAACAACCTTAACAGCTGAAGTGATGGTCCTTCCTTCAAACTTACGCACACGGAGAAGGTTCTAAATTCCTCAAGCAAAGAACAAATCAGATGAGGCCAAACAAAATTTAATACAGCCAGTGACAGGACTTAGTTTAAAATTATGAAATTAGACGTGATGATGCGGCAGATTTCGCGGGACTTGAGCGTCCCAACGATGTATGTTTGAATTCTGTATAAAAAGGCTGGTTTGGGCGCCGAGCGGGACATTTATTTTTGGGCTCTAAATTCTCTGTTTCTCAAGTCGCTCGTCGTTTCGATTCTAGTCAGATCTTCACATTCTTTTTCGTCGCTCGGCTGACTTTCAAGTTTTATTCAGTTTAATCAGAATATGCGGAATGTTTCTACATAACAAATACCGATTTTAGCGATTTTAACTCATCAGGACAAACATTTCCACCAAGTAGGCATCATGGAATAATCATACACAGCGTTCATTCTACACACTACAGTGCACTTAGGTGCATCGGAAAGTATTTAATAAGTCATTCGTGAAAGTTACTTCTAGGTGCCTATTTATTTGTAACAGTGATACCTCTTCCTAAACTATTGATTCAATATCATTAAACACGGAAATTTACCTCAGATTTTGCTACTTCTACTTGGGACAGGAGTAGCAAAGAAACACCATCAGCGAATCTACATCAACAGCTGAGGCAACATTCACCCACTTCGAACTTACAACTTTAGGCTGCTTATAGTTGGGCCTATTATCGTCGTTCCCCAGCATTACAGTCTCATATTTTGGCGCTCTAACGAGCGTACATTTTAAAACAAAGCCCACAGCCAAGTTACAGTCCTACTACTCCACCTCAGATCCATGGTATTTGGAATAAGGTAAGACGTAACCTCTACAAAGCGCATAACCTTAGTGCTTTAAAAGTGGTCGCGTACCATTAATTATACAGAAGTGAATTTGGTATATTTGAAAATGTAGCCCTTTAGGAAAGAGGGCCAAAGATATACTGCGAACTTGGCACCTAGAATCAAGGGAAATTTTCCTATGCATATTATGGCATGGAGGGCTTAATAATCAAGTGCAATAATACTAAAAATATTATTGAAAGTATTATTGCAGTCAAGTGTGCATAAATTACGAACGAGCTCCGCAATTATTTTATTTTATTTTATTTTTTTTTTTTTTGATTCGTTTTATTTACGGACGCTCTTTAACAGTTCAGGTCATCAGCGTCCCATTCTATTCAGGGCATGAAACGGACGACAAATTTTGCTCAGAGGTCTCTTCTTTCAGACTTGATGTTCTTTATCGTGTCGTAAATGTACGACACGGGACCCGCGGTTTTACTTCCCTTCCGAAGGAAGCCATACTTAGGATTTTTACGCCCCGAAAAAATCCATCGATCCTGGCCAGGTTTGAACAGCGATCTTGGGTTTAGAAGGCAAGTATGGTAACCACTACACCACCAGGACCAGCGCAAATGTTTCGCGGGGATGAGAACGGGAGAGGGCCGGCACTGCGTGTGCGCAGTAATCGATTCTTTCCGCTAATTTCGAGTCGAGTCGATAAGTGAGCGAGGAACAACGCCGACTCCCTAGCCATCGTGGTCTCTATTTGGTAAACTCTTATTCTTGTACTTTGTATCTTCACTATATTTGGTTGCATTGGCAGCAGGTGGAATTATCAGTTGGTTACATTGATTGTTATTTCCTAACCTCTCGATTAAGAATTAATTAAAAATTAGATATATAACGGAGCTATTACCCATGTCCAGCCTCGAAGGGTTTAGATAGATTTAGACGGTGTAGCGATGGCTAGGGAGTCGTGTGTATTCGCTCACTTTTCAGAGATGACTGCCTGTGTAGTTAGCGGAAAGAACACGCCCGCAGACCCTGCTCCGCTCCTGTTTTCATCCCCGCGAATCATTTGCAGAACTCGTTCTTTATAGTTGTATAGTGAACTGCAATACGTTTAGTTTTGGTCGTTACAATTATGGTGTAATTCATTGTTTACTTCCGGCTCAATTATTATTAAACTCAATTCTTTATTATGAAGTCCCCCCTCTTCATGCCACAATATTTTTATTACCATGTTTCTCAACTAAAGAAGGCAAGAGATGTTGCCTACTGCATGTTGGAAAAGTTAATTACATATTGTGATACTATATTCCGTATTTTGTCTTGTATTAGTAAATGTGTATTTAAATTTTGTACTTAAACTTTGGCCACTAAGATTAACATTTGTCCTGTATTAATAAGCCCGGCTACATTTCAAATTTATGCACATGGCGAGTTCAGCTTGTGCTCAGCAGGACGTTCTGTCTAGTGCCTGACACCCTTTCTCATGTTGTGCATTGCATCTGGGTGGAACTATTAATTGTACACTGAGTTTGTGCTAATTTATAGTGTCAGTTGCACTAGTGGGCCAGATTATCAGCAATGTAATTAATGAACTTATGCGAGTGAAGACCTTTTTTATGAGTAATAATCCTTGTGTGGCTTGATTAAAATTATTTTCGAGAAGCCCATGATGTCTTCTTCTTAAAAACACTCTCTGAGTGGGGAGTCTACCATTCTTGTGCGCATTCCTTACTTTCCGATCGATACATATGGCAACTACTGCTTCTTTTCCTTCAACACACAGAAAGGAAACCTTGGCCCAAGTGGGTTTCAGAAATTTCTCTTGACGTCCCTTGTCATTCTGAATCTTTACCTTACAACTTGAGATATCTCACAGAAGTCTGTTATTTGCTTTGCTATTCGTTTTGTAACCTCTGCCATCATTCATCTGTATTCATTTAAAGTCGACGTTGTGTTTCAACACTTAAGTAACCAGCGTATCAGCGCATCTTTTGGCTTATCGCTCAGCCATCTAACGTCCCTTGAGTCCCGTTCGGCCCCCGCCGGAGAAGCCTCTAGCAGATGACTCTGCGTGCACGGACAAAACACAGATAATAGTGCATTTATCTATTCTGTTTTGCTTTCGCCGATAGTGCCAGAGCTTACCAGCCTTATGCCGATTGGTGCGATGGACACTGAATCACTCAGTTGCATAAAGCTGGATCCAAACTATACAAAGAGATATATTATTTTACAATTCTGAAAATAAAATTAATTCTTCCGTTAGAAGAGAAAATAATTTTGGAACTAAAGTTATAACTGTTTAAAAATAATCTACTAACAATTTGGCATGAGTTGGATTGTTAAAGGAAGGAGAAAAATGTTTCGGTACTTCATCCTTGCACAGGTACTAGCAGTTTTTGCCTGCATATCAGTGGGGACACTTTCTGTGAAAACCAAATGAGATACGGAAGTAGTCGGGGGGAACTATCATTGTTTCCAGATAGTCCACTCCGACATGAGCAGACTCCTTCCCTCCAAGGAGTTCAAGCTACTCAGAACGTCCCTTCCACATGGGGAATTATGTTTTCCATATCGCGCCAGCCGAACTAACCTTGCATTTTCGATCATGTAACAGAACCAACGGAATGAAATTATATGAAATAGTGCCAAAGTTAGTGCCCGCATACTGTGTTAAGAACCCAATCATTCGAGAAGACATTGGAATAAATAAATAATGACAAAATTAAAATTGGAGTTGACATCTCATTTTCCTGGCATTTAGCTTTACAGGACGAGAGGAAATTTCTAAATAAAAAAATAACGCAATCGGAAAATGAGCCGTTTGCTTTTAAAATAGATATTGCCAGAGCTATGTCGGTGGATATCAGCACTGGTAACGAAATACCTATTGAACATTATTTTGATTATAATGAAATTTATAATGGCACACATATCGTTGTGCATATTCAAATAGAAAATATTTTAGCATAATAAAAAGAAAGATATCACGTCTTTCAGAGAAGATGAAATGAACAGAACATTACGCGTCTCCTGGCGAATACGACGTCCCCATTTCTATCGCAGAACCGGAAGCTTTGGCAGATTTATACTGTTTGTGAAAGGTGGGCCGATCAAAGGCTATACCGACACTTCTGTTTTACATCCGGGTTTTGGTAGCGAAGTCTTGGTGTTGAGTTCTCAGCCATGATATGTAGGTTGCCTACTTTCATTCTCTGTATTCTTGAACATATAGACACAAATTTACATGCGCGCTCCTCAAGTTGTACAAAGTATGTAAAAATAACGCCTTTCAAATAAGGTTACAGAAATTTACAGGTAACGTAATGAAATTTAATTTAACTAATTTTGGTCAAAATAAACAGAATAATGTGGCTTCCCATGTTATGAATTGGCTTTTTCGGTCACATTGTGTCTTAGAGGAAAATGCCAGGAGAAAATCCAAAAATGTACAAATAATATAAGCCGAAGTACAAAAACTTAAGCAAGATCGTATCGTATCTTTTGTTTGAAATATTTTGTGTTTGATAATCCGACCTGTCATTTTTGGGTGCATATACAAGCTAATTTCGAAACTTTTACGAAAGTTCAAGAACTGTTTTTGGTGACACTTAAGTTACATAGAGTCAAGAATATTAAAGAATTTTGCTTCTTCATTGTTGTCAGCATATTTCCTAAAGTAACTAATACCTATTTTATAACTTCGTTCATAAGGGTTATCATAATGATAAATTTATAAGCCTAAATATTTATTTTTGTGTCTACTAGTAACACGTGAAATGCAACAATTGAAGGAGTACAGGAAATGTGCTTTCATACTTAACGCGTACCGCCACTGGTGGCCGAGGTCGTTAAGGCGCGGACTCGTGAAAGGGAGGTCTGGGGTTCCATTTCCACCAGAACCGTCCTCCCTGACAGGTTTTTTTTCCAGGTTTTCCTCAGTCTCATAAATGGAAAATGCCGGGAAGATACCCTAAACTTAGGTCTGGAACGATTCCTACCTTAAAAATAAACCCTTTCTCAATATATGATTTCATCTCATGTATCATCAATGTACATCGCCTGTGGTGCAAAATCGGGAGTTAAACACTATTCGTTCATACTTAACGCGGACAATATTTTCGGTATGCTTAAATTATACTTCTTCTTAGGCATTTCTACTTGTCAGTGGTAGCTCCTAACGGATGATATGAACCATTCGAATTTCGTTTAGATAGGTGGTCAAGTGTTATTTAGTGGTATATTTTGAAGTAAAATGATCGGTAATTTAGTCCAGGGACCTCTTTTTTCATGCACGAGTGTAAATCTATGATACGGGACCCACATCCATCTCGGCTGGATTTGAAACCGCGAACTTTAAGTCTAAAGGAGAGAGCGTTATCTTTAGACCAAGGAGACAGACTATATTTGATTTAATTAAAATTACAGAAATTAATTTAATGCAAGATATTTTACATTATGAGGCAATGTATGGCATTATACATGTTTGGTATCCAAGCTGATGAAACAATAAACATTATTATGATAAACAAGACAGCAAATTTTCGAATAAAATTATATGATTCGGAAAATAATCTTCCTACGGGGAGATGCCGGTTTCTAATGTTCTGTTATTTAGAAGAATTAACTTTAGTAATTACAATATTTGACATTTTTACACTACAGCAGTAGTGTAATATGAAATATGAATTAGGAAGAAAATAAGTATGTGTAAAAAATTTAAATAAATAGTTGAATGATTAGTTTGTTTACGTGCGGTACGAGTATAGCAAAGTTAATTTTTTCTGTATGCGCACGGAAAAGTCAAACTTCCCAATTAATGCTGAGTTACATGAAATAGTTCTTCTAGAAGACATATTTTTTGATTATGTTATAACAAGAAGCTGTTGTAAAAGTCTATCAAATAAAAAATGTAGTAAAAATATAGATAATATACGAGTTTCCGAACCACTAATGAAATTTATATTATATTTACAAAGTAGATTATAAAACGAGAATATAGTTCTCATATGTGTAAGTTATCGGAAATGTATTGTACATTTATACCTCCAGTGCCCTGTTTCAGAAAGCTCGTGATCTAGTAAAACTAGTCTTCATTCTAATATTATTTGTTTATTTTACAAGTGTGTGTTTCTAGAACTTATGAGCGTAAGCTACTAGTTACTAGTGTGGCAAACCGATATTATTACTGTGCGATTTTGTTTTATCAATGTTATGTTTCACGAAACATTTTGACTTGTAATATTGCGCATTTATTAACTAGTGGACTTCTAACCGCATTCATAGAGATCCTTCTCTCTTTTCAAATGCGCAACAATTCAACTAAAATCGAATCTCGATCGGTGAAATTACATTTGTGTATATTTTAGGTTAGTGTTGATTTTATCAGTTAATTTCGAAGCATTTTAATTACAAAACGCATTAACGGCTGTTTATGCAGTATGTGGTCCAAAATTCACCTCCCTTTTCCGTACTTCTCGAAATATGTATTTTCACCTGAAAAGTACCATAGAAACTGTGTTACTTCCACCATTATTTGTAGATACTATTAATGTCGAATATGAATGTAAAATAACAGCACTTACCATGTAGCTTTCTTACTGTTTGGTCAAAATGTATCTGTCACATATGCGTAATCTTTCTCCAGTGTAATTAACTTCAACGCCTTCGCAGTTTGCGTTATTATTTTCCACATTTTGGTTTTGTCTTTCTTCGTAATTTTGCCAGAGAATTGCCCAAACATAGCTTCTTTATGCTCATTAATTAAATGCAACACTGTTACTTTGTTTTGAATATTACAGATTCTTTACGATGAGGTAGACATAATGCTATTAGCTGGCTTGAATGTACGATTTAAGATACATGCCACGTAAACAAAATCGCATCAACAAACATTCCACGGAGTAATAAACATCCCCGAAACAGCCTTCTCGACGCTCTGACGCTACACAAGTACTGTCATGCACAAAAATATAAATTGAAAAATTAGATAATATTAATTTTGACACGTGACCTTGACAAAAATTTCAATTTTACGATTCTACCATTGGGGAATAATTGTTTATAAGACAGGATTTATTAGAACTGGTGGAATTACAGCTAGTAACTTGTAACTAGTGACTAGTTGGTTCGTGAAACAGGACCAGATAACTATGTCAACAGCAATCTTAAGATTACCAACTGTGCATTTGCAACTACTTCTCACATTTTACTCAACGTAAACACATGAGTGCACCAGTTTATGAGCGACCAGGACATGTTAATGTTGAAATTGCTTTCCAAGGAAAGGTGAGATGGGCGCTTCTTTTTCTGTTGCGAAAGGTAAACACCATTAAAATTCCGGATTTAGTGTCGTGACGTCATAAGCGGTGACGGATTTTACTGAAATTCATGAACAGTTGGACTTTGCTCATAGAGATTACATTTCGCTGCCGTAAACTGTCAACTGCTTCTATTCCATATTCTTGCAGCCTGTTAGCATGACAACTATAAATAAAAGTTTAACACTTAGCTGGAATTATGCAATTCAATGCGCACCGACTTCTATTATGCAATAATTACATGTTGCTTATTAATAGTGTGAAACATTACGTAGCTCTGTGTTGATAAAAAATATTTCAAATAATGCTTCGTATAATCAGCAGCACTTATGATTGTGATATCCTTAATCGGATTTATTAGCAATAGGCTAAAATGTGATAAATAGCAATGACATTGTTGTTGAATTTAAGTAATTTCTATTTACAAAGTTTGCTAGAGCTAGCAATTAAAACACTGGAGTTTGTCAAATAATGCTATTACTGAGATATACCCTAGAGTTTAAATAAAAGTCAGGTAAACTAACACAGAAACTTCAAAGCACGATTCATAAACTTTAAAAATTATTGTTTTTCATAAAACATTCGGATAGTGGTTAAAGTCATGGGCTCAAACCAAGAATGAACTGATTAAATTTTTAGCTGCTACTGCGACTGAGGGTTCGCGATAATCCAAAATGCTCCTCAATATTTAAACTTCTAAAACTAACTAAAACTCATTTCTGTACCTCACAGCCATGTTTTCGTATTCCATTTTCGTTCATTTTCAGATAGTTTAATATTTTTCTGTTTTTCAGCCTGCCTTTCAATGACATGATATTACACCAGAGGTAAAAGTATTAGAAAATAAAATAACTAATCAGATTATATCCTATAATCACAGAGAAATAAACAGAACGACAGAAAAATAACATTTTCCACGCATATTGTAAAAGTTCTCAAATGGACATACTATATATAATATGTTTCTGAGATACATATTTATTTAATACGAGAGCACAATTAATGTTTCACAGAAAGAGAAATTGCGGAAAATGAAAGTCATTAATATCGAACTCATATGAGTGTAACAGAAACAAACACTCGGGCCTTATCGAACGTGATCGACGTTTGACGATTTCTGAAATTATTTCAGAGTTTGCAGTAAGTTAGGGGAGTGATTATTCCGTAAATATGGATGACTTGGATTCTGAAAAGTCTTGGCAAGCTGGCTGGGTTCCTCGAATTCTCACTGAGGATCAAAAGACTGCACGCCTGGGAGTGCCCGTAGGTTTTAAGCTCAAACCAGGATCAAAGAAATTTTCTACATGGGATCGCAACATGCGATGAATGGAGTCGAGTATGAATCGAAGTAAGCCAGGCATGGGAGTGCAGAAAGTGGAGAATCTGTTCCTGTGAAAATCTCGGAAAGGTTGACAGCTTTCTGAGACTTTCAAGGCATTTTTAATCATTTTCTTCATAAACGCCAAACAATCAATGCTACACATTACTGCCTTTTCTAATAGAAGGTAAACGAGCATATCGGCGAAAAAACGTCTGCAAGAAATTCGAGCAGAAGTTCTTCACGATTACACCCTTCCGCATGCATTTGCTTTGGCAAGGGAAAAGATCAAGAAAATTAACTCTGCAGTATGAATCATTCTCCCTATAGTCCAGAGCTATCCCCTTAGGTTTATTATATGTTTGGGCTGTTAAACGAAGCATTGAGAAGGTCGGAAATTTAACAGCGATGAACGTATGTAAGCACTCTTGCACAACTGGCTGGAAATCCAATCCAAATCTTTCTTTGATAATGGGAAAAATCCTATTCGCAACGAATAATGGTTTTTGTGAATAGGGGGTTAATGAGATTATTTTACGTTTCAATAATTACTACTACTACTACTACTACTACTACTACTACTACTACTACTACTACTACTAATAATAATAATAATAATAATAATAATAATAATAATAATAATAATAAACCGGTTTATATTTGATTCACTAGATACATACTAGTAGTATGTATCTAGTATTTTTGTTCAAGAAATTACTGCACGTTATACTGTGAGTAATATTTCAGACGTCAGAAGGGGATATATGCAGCACAAATGAGTCGTGTGCCTCCTGGAAGTTCCCCTTCAGTCTGGAAGCTCGTCCAAAGGACTACTCTATTTAAAACACACACACACACACCTGCTATTTTTCTCGATAATAGACAGCAAACGGGTCAATCGTAGCGCACAAGAGGCGTTTGCTGCTGGTTCAGGAAAAGGATTTTTAATAGCATTCAACTCCTGTTTTGAATACTGTGGCGTTAATGCGAGACGTTGCGATAGAAAACCCTGTAACGTTTCCACACTAACACTCCCTTTTCCCAAGGCTTATTGTCTGGCGTTTCTTTTTTCCTCAAGCTTAGTTAATGTATAGGAAGTTTTAGCAGTTCATAACAATGCTGAACAAGTCTGAATTTGCTTAATTCTAAATTTAGAGGCGGAACACGCAAAAAAAAAAAAAAAAAAAAAAAAAAAAAAAAAAATGTAGAAAATTAATAGTAATGAATTTTCGTTAAAAGAAGAATCTACAATCGTTAGTTGGAAATAAATTTTTTCCTTATAATCAGAAAAAACACACTCTATACAAGTGAAACATATTGATATGTCAACCAAAAATGTAAAATTCTTGAACATGTGGTGGCTAAGAGGATATCGATCCAGAAAGTAATAACTTATAATTAATTATTAAAGTTGTTTCACTTGAAATCTTTTAACATCCCATGCCACATCTCATTTGGACGAATTATTTTTGTGTTTAACGTTTCGCGTAATATGTATTGGGAATGTTCAATGGGATGAACGAATTAATAACTACGTCCCGATAGTACTCCAGCATGTAATATCATTTCTGTACCTCACAGCCATACTATCGCATGTCCATTTTCGTTCATTTTCAGACAGTTTATAAACTTACGGAGTTCAGTATTATCACCCAGTTCCCCAGGGCGGTGGGAAACAAGGGAAAAAACCCAAATGCTAGCGAAAATCAAAATTTAAAAAATGAACTAATGAATTCGTCTTTGAACAAGTGAAAACCTGAGCTCGAGTTCAGTCGTGCTACTTCGTCCTGCTCTGATTTACAGCGCTAGTTCATGTTATTCGCATTTCGTAAGCTAAAGGAAAGTGTAGAATAGTTACAGAACATCAGTAGCCGTGTCCAGTGGTGACTGCTCACACACCAAATGGGCTCGTTTCTATCGGCCGTAAGTGGAATTGGTAATCTAAAAATACAGGTCCGGACAAGTTTTCTCCGGGTTCTCCGTTCTCCTCGCCTTTCACTCCGCCATTTCACCGTCGTCACATTTATTCCCGTTTTCACCTTCATTATTTTGGCTATGATTTCTTCCATTTGTTTATCATTGCTCAGTTTTCTGCAACATGCATTATCATCTGTACATTGTTTGTATATGTGCCAAATGACGCTGGTACAGTTTCATGACACTGTGATTAGGTTCTTTTTAAGTTTAACGTGTCTTTTTACTGCTTGTTCATTATGGGTGTTTGTTACTGATGATACATGAGATGAAATGATAAATTGGGAAAGATTTGTGCTTCGAGAGAAAATGTTCTAGGCATAAGTCTATTTTCTTTTTAGAACATTTCCCCGCATTTTCCATTGATGAGAAAAACGCGGATTAAATATTAATCAAGAGAACTGTCTTGGTGGAATTTGTTCACGAGTTCGGCGACCTCGGCCACCACCGTCGGATACGGCTAGCTTTAAAAGGCTCTCAGGTTATTACCACTTGCTGTGTTTTGCTTCGAATAAAACTTTCATATTGTAACTTTCACTTATTGTTCATTGTGGTGCTGCTACTAATGTTATTAGTGCTTGTGAGGTGCTGCAGGCAGCGGTGATGATAAGGATGCAGGTAAATTAACATATAATTGATGATAATATTAATCTTAATGACGATGTAATGTTATCTTTCAAGAAAATAAAAATATAGTTTTTGCGGGACAGTATCGTTTAGGCGTGCATGTTTGGAAGATATGAAAACTAAATCAGTCGAATTCACAGAGATAGGATAATTGCTGCTCACTTGGGAGATTTTTAAGTTCTTATTTAGTTGCTTTATCAAAATATATCATAAATGGTATGAAATTAGTGCAAATGCACACGTAGCTCAATTAAAGACAGTATATCCGTACTGAATATCAAATGAATCAGGGAAAAAAGCTCTACGCCTGCAATTCTTACTCGGTAAATGTATATCATCTATATAAACTTGTTACAACCGAGCTTGATGACCGAGTGGACAAACAAAGTGCTCAAAATGAATCAAGAGATCGCGTCATTCACGCTACATTTCGCTTTTAAGTTTAATACATTAAGTCTTTCTTATAAAAGGATGCACAATATGGTGCCATTCCCATGTTTGCGGGCTCTCTTTCATAACATTCCTTTTAAGGAGTCCGTCACATAAGCACCATGCTTATTTTAGTCCCCGTGGATTTTTCTGCTTTACTCTCAGTGTTTTGTTAATGTGCTATTTAAAATTGCAAAAGGATTAACTATACTTGTTGCTAAAACTACCACAATCAATAAATAATTAAACGAAAAAGAAACTGAGCGTAACATGTTAATTTTTTAAATAATATCAGCAAAACATACACTCAGCTACCATCGGCAGGGTTGATAGTGGCAACCAATATTTAGAAAATTATGATTTGCATTCCATCAATCCATTTTTATTCTTCTTTTTTGAAAGCTAAATAAACACGTTACCAGTACTTTTATGAATAGCATATTGAACCACTAGAATGTTTAATTTTTTCTGCTTTGTGGAAAAATAGGCAAAAGATATTTCAAATAAATATTAAATGTCACTATTACATTGGTCTACATTTTTTTCTAATTTTATTTTTTATTTTTCCACCTGGGTATGTATAATATGAATGTCTTGAAATAGGTTTACAGTTTTACTATACCAGGCTCAGTTTTTAAGCAAAAATATTTTAGCTTAAATATTAATAAATATATTGAAAAAAGAGAGCTATGTGCCACTAATTATGAATTTCCATTTTCTTTTCCGCTATTAGGGAGAGGAAAACTTCGTGTTTTTTCTGATATGTGCTTCATTAGTGTCCTTTTTTAACATCAACAGTAAACAGTCATCATTTACACATCCCAATGGCCTTGATAATGCTTTCCGTTGTTATAATGTCTTTATGAAATTGCTCATCTTGTTCTTCACTCATGCACCAAGATTCGCAGGAAAGTAATCAACATGGCTGTTGAGAGATTTTTAAAATGTTGTAACATTTCGTTCACAATTTCTTTATAGTTCTCAGATTTCTTGTTGTCAAGAAAATTTTCTGTCACTATTTTGTAGCAAACCATGCTGACTTCTATAATTTGGACATCAACTGAGAAAAGGTCTCATCTTGCTAAGCTCACGAATCTGGGGGTCCATCGAAAATACCTGCTGTTATCTTACCTTCCATTTTCTGTGGGGACTTTGTAACAAGAAACAACCATTATCTTTATTTAGACCAGTAACAATTGCTTTATCAGGTCTAACTTAATATGCAGTGAAGGAAGAAGGACATTAGAAGGAGAAACGAATGGTTGATACTTCATGTTTTTTCTCCAAAAACTAAATTCGTCGGTACTGGTGGTATAATGGTAACCATACTTACCTTCTAAACTCAAGATCGCGGGTTCAAACCCGGCCAGGATCGATGGATTTTTTTCAGGCGTAAAAATCCTAAGCATGGCTTCCTTCGGAAGAGAAATAAAGCCGTGGGTCCTGTGTCGTACATTTACGGCACGAAAAAGAACCTCAAGCCTGAAAGAAGAGGCCTCTGAGCAAAATTTGTCGGCCGTTTCACGTCCTGAACAGAATGGGAGGCTGATGACCTGAGATGTTAAAGGGCGTCCGTAAATAAAACAAATAAGAAAGAAAGAAAGAAAGAAAGAAAGAAAGAAAGAAAGAAAGAAAGTAAATTCCGATGTTTTCTGATTCAATGCTCTGATTTAGTCCTACTGTCCCATTCACAAAGTGCAATTTATTATCTTATTTAAATTTCTCAGAATGTTTATTTTTAATTATCTGCTCAATGAAGAAATAATAAAAATTGTTATTTCTATAACGGCATTTCTGAAACCCAATGAAGCAAAACTATGGTTGGTTTGAGAGATTTTATGTGGTAAGGAATCAGAAAATATGAACAGTTTTCATTCAGCAAAACTTTTACAGACCAGTGATATGAAAAGAGTTAAACTACTCACACCAATCACTAAAATAGCAAAGGAAATAATGAATTCTTTTCATCAGAAAAGGAACTAAAAGTAAATATTCCAGATCGCAATATTATACAGTAAAATGCCAAGAAGAATAAGTTAAAATGGAAACAATTCCGCATAATGAATAGTTCCAATGAATTTATCTGAAAATGTGCAAAATACTGCTCTATAACTTCAATAGCTTCTTAATTAGATGAAAAACGCGGGAAGAGTTTGGGCTCTGAATATTGATGCAAATCAGTATGCCGTACCTGGAAAGTTGGGTGGATGATCCAAAAATTCATACTGTAAATATTTCAATTTTTCTCATCGCTAACACGCTTTTGTAAGTGTGTGGATGTTTTTCATGGAGAATTAATTGTTCTTCTTCAGAGGACATCGTAAAATTTTCATCCCGATGATTTAAACATTATTAGTACTTCCCGACTATGGTTTTAATCCTTCTGAGGATAATCCATTACTATTATTCCTTTAGCGTTCCAAAGATTGATGCTACTATTTTTCAGCAAGAGACACCTTTGTCTTCTCTGCCGCTGAACAGCCGTCTTCTGTGCGCTGTTTTAATTGCTGTTTCGATTCTACTGCATGATGGTGTCTCCAGTTACTGGATACACCATCGGCGTACTGTACAATTTCTGTTGCTGTTAAAATGCCCTGTTGCATATTTCATAACGAAAAATGTTTCATGTTCAATTTTTCATGTAAAATATAATCTACGCGTTCTTTAAAAATACTCATAGACTAAATAATTTATCTAACTTTAACTAGCCGGATTTTTTTATTAATTTTAACGCTCCTCATAATAATGAAACTCTAAATAGACGATGAGAAATGTTTAAGGAAATAATTTCGTAAATGAACCCGTGGTCTACAACGCTTAAAGTTACCTGGCACTCTTCTTTTCAGGGTAAGGAAAACGAACGGAAAACGTCTTACCCAGGTAATTGACTTTACCCGATTCGAACAGGACGTCCGGATTTTCAGGCACACACGCTGACTACAAGACCACGGAGAGGGTCTCTCGTTCATCTGCAATTTGTGCAGAGTATGCCGTTGATTACTTTTTGTGCGTCCTTCATGTGGGTCAGCTTCAAGACTGTCGTGTTTAAATTTAGCAGCTTGTTTTTAATTGTTGAAAATAGAAGCGTTCCCATAAACCTTTATATAACACTTGAAATATATAGAGACCAAAGGACAAAAATGCAATAGGTCTACGCCCGTTATGCACTTCCATAGTAGAATTTGTATTTAAATTAAAGTTTTAAATTAATCCTTTAATTATTCTTACTGCAATTATCACATTATAATTGCTAATAATAATAACTTAAATAAAACCCAGTTCTAACTCTCTAACCTTTGCTACCCTCTGTCTTCAGTTCATCAGTAATTCCCTACTGGAATTCCATAAAAAAGGCCTAACTCATACGAATTTAATAACCAACTGGATTATCCCACAAGTGAATTGTCTATTCCTCTATTCATAGATTGTTTCCACTTACTTTTTAATTTATATAAATATACTTGCTTCTCTAAATATTCTGTATACAACTCGTTTTCCACCCTCTTCAAATCACTTATAGTCTATTAGTTCGTTCTTCCAATTTTCAGTTCCTTTGCTATCAAACATTATATGCTGAAAACCTTTCTCCCCTCCACATAACGGATACACGTCCTGCACAAAACCATTTCTCTGACCTTTTAACTTCCACACTCTCACTCTTACCCATGTTATACTCTATCTTTCCTCCTTATTTACTTTATCAGAGTAGTTTTCTCCGTCTCATGAATATTTCATCTTAACGTAAGATACCAATGAACCCTTCCCTCTTAGGTCACTAAACAAGTTTTGTTTCTCTACATCTTCAACTCGTAATCTTATCTTTTTCCAAATCCCTTTATTATTTGCTTCCCTCCTTCTCCAAAAATGATCCATACCCATTCGCATCAACAGATCCTAACTTTGCACCACCTGTTAAATCTTCTGAAAAGCACAAGGGTAGTCGTAGCGAATTAAGTAGTGAGAGATCTGGAACTTTCAAAAAGTTTTTGCAGTGATGTTAGCGGTTTGTTTATTGGGAGCTGTGAACATTAATCACATTTCAGAGGATTGGCGATTGTTTACAAATGCAATAAAATTACGTCTCAAAGGAGTATTACTCCATAATGACCAACAGTTGCCGTCATTTATCCTGCATTTAAAGGAATTATGTGGCACCCTGAAATTTCTCCTTGATTCAACTCAATATAACACCTATAAAAGTAAAACATGTGTAGATGAAACTATTACAATATTAACTGGACTCCAAATAGGCTACACCAAATACTGTTATTGCATGTGTGAATGAGACAGTAGAGATAAAAAAGGAAGAATGAAAATTATAAAAATAATGGTCAAACATGAACCTCTGGTGGAATCAGATTTTAATATTACGCTGTATATCAAACTTTGTGATCAAAAACTTTGTTAAAAGATTGGATCGAAATAACTGGCATTCAAATATTCAGTTAAATATTTCTCAGGATTACTGAGGCTAAGTTAAAGGAAGGAATTTTTGGCACAGATTCTTTCCCAAAATGATAACTTTAAACACGTTGAGAAAAAGGTGTGAATTTCTTTCAGAGGAATCACAAACAATTCATTGCTAAACAAACGAGATGGAAACTATGAGGACCTTGTTACAAATTTACTACCATCTTATCACAAAATGGATGCAGCTTGTCCCTTAAATTACATTTTGTACATTCCCCTGGGGACTTTAGCAACGAACAGAACGATTCCACCAACAAATCTCGTTAATGGATAATGTTAACAAGTAAAATGGAATGCAAGAATGCGTGCTGACTATTTCTGAACAGTCATCAGGGATTTTATTATTTTAGTAGTGTTTAACGCCCGTTTTTACTGCTGAGGCAGCACAGGCGGTGGATCTGATGATACATGAGATGAAATTATATATTGGGAAAGAATTTTTTAAGGAAGGAAACGTTCCAGTCCTAAGTTTAAGGTATCTCTCCGGCATTTGCCATTTATGAGGATTGATGAAAACCTGGAAAAACCTCAGTCAGGGAGGATGATCTTGGCGGGGTACAAACATAGATGTCCTGCTCACGAGTCCGCGTCTTAACGACCTCGGCCACCCCTGGCGGTGTCATCATGGATGCTCCTGAACTTGACTAAGAGGGAAGCAAAGAGAAAAAGCATTTAGTCAAGATAAGAGATGATGAATAGGTAATAAACGACATGAAGCAGATTTTCGTAGAAAATGTGATTATTGTAATTATCCTTAATTTATCCTTAAAACAGAGCCAACTTACCATTTTCGTTGTCATATTTGTCTTCAGAATTCCTTATGAAAGTGAGGTTTTATTCATGTCGCAAACAAAAAGTCAACATTTGTTGTTCCCTAGCGTTATCTATGCACTAGTTCTACAGTTTCCCGCCCCTTTTCCAACACCCATATTTTGATACCATTCTGCTTCTAGCATTGTATTATTAACTCTTTTTAGCCGTTTAACCTCTAATTGAAGTGTTATATATATATTAATAGTTGACATAGCGACTTTTCCTTTTGTATCGTTAAATCTTATTTGCTTGTCCCATCTACTCCCTCCATATTTTCAACCCTAAACACACACACACACACACACACACACACACACACACACACACACACACACACTCATAGTCAAGTGTGACTTTATCTTAGTGTTTTATCCTTTTCTGCTTTTATAATTACTGTTAATTTGTTACATTGTTAATAGTGTTACTTTATTTTTATTTTTCTTATATATTATATATATATATATATATATATATAATTTCATACCACCTTATAGTATTGTTGTCTTTGTTCCATTTCTCACATTAACTTAGCGTTCCTGTTTTCTTACATATTGCAATATTAGTTTTAATCCCCACTCTGTGCAGTAATTATCTATAGGTTGATCCGTTTGAGTTTGGATAAAATGCAAACGCTAAAACATTTACTACTAAACGTTATATTTTGAAACTTGGTGTACATAATATTGGAAGATGTGAGATTTCAGAGTGTTACATGGCCACGATGGGCACTCTGCACTGCTCATAACGGTGATGCAATTCAGCCCATGTCCATTGTAATATCAGAAAAGTGATTTTATGGAAAACTTGATTAATTTTGAATTTCCTTAGAAAATGAAAAACCTCTCATGTCTTTCTGGAATACAATGTTCACATTGTTGTCTTCATCCAGTTTTGGCAACAGAAACAACTGCAACATATCCCAATAAGATTCATAGCGCTCGCTGTTGATTTGTAGTAGCCATTTCAATCATCTATGATTTTCATTTGTTAATTTTTATTCATGCCATGTACGGAAACTCCCATCTTTTTAAGCAAAATATTATCAACAAGAAATGTCTCCTATATTAGCTTTTATAATAATATTTAATATTACCCATACCCTAACGGATCACCTCATATTTCTTGCATTACTAGTTTTAAACCGTTTACTATAACAGAACCAACCGCTAAATCATCTGCAAATAATACACCAGGTATTTAATAAGGCTTATAACTGACATTAAATTATTATATTCTTTTATTTCTTGGATTATGATTTTAGTAAATAGATACATTAAACTGAATTGGGCTCAGCCTGCAACCTTGTCTTAACCCATTCTCATGTGTTACTTTATTACTCCTTCTTTAAATCGAATGCAAAAAGTGTTTTCCGTATCCTAGAGCTTTTAAAACATTTATCATATGATTACTTGAAAGCTAGGTAGACTTTTGTTACATTTGGTATGAATTTTCTTTAGCGTTAAACCAAAGAACTTTACGATAACACCTTTTTATCCATTTTGTTGAATATCTATATCAACCTATAGAAAGCTTTATTAAATTAACTATTTGAAACAAACTTAACATTTCATATGAGTTATTAAAACAGCGGTAACAATCTACAAAATAACTATCTTGGCAATTTCATGGCTACTTAGGCCTACTTAGACCATATTGACTACAAGATAACTGCCTAACATTAAATAAATAATAAGTATAATGTAATAAATCATAATTATTCTAATGATAAATATCAGATTGAACTTATATATAAATATGCAAAGTTTAATGCGTTCATTTCTCAGATGATAATGAACAAAATATAGGCAACCCTTCATTTTCTGCTCTGCCGCCATTACCCAAAGCACAAAAGAGTAAAATTGTAAAAAAGAAATCCGGCATGAATAGTAAAACTGTCGTTATAAAAATAAAAAAAATTCAGAAAGAAGATGAAGAAACAGGAGCAAATAGATCTGGACACTCTTAAAGCAAAATAAATAAATAAATAAAATAATAAATAAATAAATAAATAAATAAATAAAAGGCGTACAACAGATAAACAGGAAAAGTGAAGCTAAGTTCATCTGATAAGATCGAATATGCAAGTGAGTAGTTATTCTCATTAGCTGTGAATCCGCTGTGCATAGTACAACCATGAAGAATGTGTAGGACTGATAGCAGGCAATAAGGACCAATTTATATGCGCAAATGTGAAAACTGAAGTGTGCAAAAATGTCGAGTGAATGGTTTATAGCTAGGCTATATTGAGTAAATAATATATGCTAGTAAGAAAATTCAGAATTCATTTAAGGAAATTTGTCCATTATTGTATTTTCATTTACTTCAGTATTTTATTTTAAACACGAAAAGCTGTTTTATCCCTTATTATTAACTACATAAATCTGTTTACAAAAATGTAATTAATTAACTAAGGCAAATTGGGTAGTTTACATAATTGATCGCAACATCACGACACCATAACGTTCAACAACAGTAGGCATAAAGGACCGAATTCTGCGGTTCATAATCATTCACGGTTCAACTCTGTCTGAAACGCAAAGGTTGGATGTTCCCTCAAGTATGTAGACATGATCCTACTTCATGGGGAGGCTTGAGGCAATGTTCAAGAGCCGAGGAAACGCTACAGGGAAAGGTTTCTAAATCCCAGCGCTTAAGTATTCCGGCATGCAGTTCCCAGGTTGGAGATGCTCGCAAGTACACCCAGAACAACGTCCAGAACAATGTCTAGCACTGGACATTTATAAACAAAATTTTCCTACGAGTGCGCGACAATCTGAGCAGAACAGCCGTGGCTGCAGACTTGGGTAATACCGGAGACACCCTAAAAGAGAACTGCTGGCATCCACATCGAATGCTGCTCATGTAGGAACTCCCTGGAGACAATTTCGAAAGATGGAGTTGCCTCTGCTTCGAGATACTGTTTGTTCCAGGTTAGAATCGCATCATAATATGGGTGTGATATAGTAGGATGTCTCCAATGACAGTTCCATCCTTTGATACAACATGCATTACTGGCCCAATGAAAATCCTCGCTAGATTTGACCGCTAGAAGTGCAAGGCTGCCACGGTGTCAATGTGGGATCCTTCTTCCGACTGCATTTCAGACAGAAGATGTTAACACCAGTAGCTCTGTTGGATGACACTTCTCTGGTATTGGCGACGAACTACTGGTTTTAGTTAAGAGGCGCACACCCAACTCCTGGCGGACCGATGCTTTGGCCTGATTATTTCCGGATTTTTACCCAGTAAATTTCTTTCTATGAGGGCACCTTAAAAGTATGGTATAAGAGGCAAGACCACAAACTTTCCGCGACCTCAAACGAAGGATATAAACCGCCTGTTGTACCATGACCTCATAATTTGCGCTGTGTCTACAGCGACGGAATACGCCTCCCCCAGCGTCTGCGGGCATGAGGAAGTCACATCGAGTATGGGTGATGATACACGCATCTAAGGCAACGCCATCTTTCTCATCAATCTCGTATGATTTGATCATTTCACAGTCTGGATCTAGTGCATTTTTTGTCTACTCATATTGTAACGTTTTCATGATTACACTTACTGTAAGTGATATGCTCAAAATATCTTAAGTGAATAAATTGTTTCAAAATTCTACGCTCTCTGTCCTTTTTATCCGTCCGTTTTACGATTGAAAGTATACGTAAATGAACATGAGGAATTGGGGACAATTTGCTTATTATTATACGATATTATTGGGGCTATAAGAAGAGTAAATGGTTCAATAAGGCGTGACAAGAAGGCACGGGGAGAAGCCACCCCAAACATTAACATAAGAAATCAACTGCACATGTTACACATAAAGCTCGTAATATTCCCAGTGCCATGTCGTTGAACATCCCTGATTATGTCTGCCAAAACATTGAACACCTCCCTCATGTCACGAATGCCAAGTAGTTCTGAAGGGCTTGGATCAGACTTCCAGCACAAGCTCTTTAAATTAGCACTTTAGCTTTCAATTTTCTACGTGATATTTAGTATCACTTAACTTTTATAGTGGAACTTACAGCAATTGTACTTTAAGATTAAAAATAACCAAGGTTAACAATTTCATTTAAGATAAAATTCTTCGCTAGCTGTGCCATGATCCAAATATAAGCCTACCTATATTTTCTGACAACATCCGGATAAGTAAAGGCAATGCACGAGTCCTGCACTTCTATTCATAAGCATTATAAATCACACGGAACGTAAGAGTATGTTGAGACAGTGAACAATCAGATGCAGTAAAAATTAATGCACTAAATGTTATTTAAAAAAATCTTGGTCTTCAGGTAACGACCACGTCAAGTAGTTTACAAAATTCGAACGGACGAGTTAAAGCTACCCATAACACGTTCAAATGATGAGCGAGTCTTCGTCCGCAGGTTGTATTGGGGTCGGTTGTTTATTGATTTTTGGCTTGCTTCAGTTGGCATTCGGTGGTCGGCCTTGAAGGACTATGAACATTGTAGATCACAACAATATTCATTCCCACTATCTGGGGAGTAGGGAGATTATTTCATGTGCATAGTATATGAACTGTAAGAGAATTTCCTTTCATAGTGATTACTGAATTTTGCCAAAATCAATAGCATGAGACTTTCGGTCCTATGACTGGCTACAGCAGGTATTTAAACTTATCACAATACCACAGCTAAAATAGAAAGCAAGCAATGTGAGGACGATGTGCCGTCCCTACCCAAAAAGTAGGAATACAATTAAACACAAAAGAATCAAATTCCACTGCACGTACTAGGAGTTTACTATATACACTGCAGCTATGGTATGTATTATTATATGCGTGAAACAGGAAAAAGAGTTTAGTTCTCAGGAACCAACGGTAATCTAAACGGACTTTTTTTAAGCAATAATGATAACATGCCTTCTAGGTAACACTAAGCGTTCTTTGTGACATTGAAGGAGCAGGCCACATGTGCTTGTAATGCAGTGCAAAACCCAAGCTACAGGAAAGATATTTATAAAATGTATTCTGTAAAATTGACAGTAAATATGCTTTTATCCTACTAAAACCACAGCCATTTTAACACGAGTTGTAGTACTGCCCCTCCTCCTCTTCTCCTCCTCCGTGTAGACAAGGGCAATGTCGTAGCTGTAACCTTCTATAGTCATAACATCAAGAATACCATTTCCCAATGTCCTTTGATGTTCAAGTACGGTGGCGACTTGTTTATTTCCAATACGTCCGCTTTGGCTACGGCGATGATTGGATAACAGTACGCAAGACAGCAGTGTGTAGGATAGGTTAGGTTAGGTTAGCAAGAATATGTTTGGTTATATGGCCGTTATATGGTCATCTTAATCTGGGGACAATAATTTACTAGCGACCATATCGCTTTCGCTATTGGAGAAGTGACACTTCAACTACGAAAACCACCTTTTTTGTTAGATCAAATTGCCGGATAATTTATCTTGTGACTAAGTGACTTAGTGCGAGTGTCATCAGTGAAATGTAAAACGACCAGTGTGACTTCTGAGGAGAGCTATATGTAAGTAAGAATAAATTATTTACCTATCACTGTTATTATATACATAAACGCAAATAAACTACACAGTCTGAATGTCTATTTGCTTTAACAGGAGGGAAGATGTAAAATATAGATATTCAGAACGAACCCCGAAATTCCTCCTCCCTCCCGATTAGTAAGCTACCACGTTGAAAACCCGACAGACTGTCAGTTGCAAGTACAGCGGTATCATTCTTCCTTCGGATGTTCCTGGTGGGGAAATGGGATTTCTCTCTCACTACCTTCATGTGCATGTTGCTTGCCTTTCAGTAAATTGATTCTTTTTGGCGCTTTCTCTTTAAATGCAGTTCAAAAATAAAGAAGTGCCATGTTCGACATCATAATAAATACAAGTCCGCAAAAATCCATTACGTGGATCTTCGTTAATGCTGCGATGTGAGTCAGATAATTTCATGGTTTTTTTTTTTTTTTTTGATTGATTTATTTAAGGACGCTCTTTAACATCTCAGGTCATCAGCGTCCCATTCGACTCAGGGCGTGAAAATGGCCGACAAATTTTGCTCAGAGGCCTCTCTTTCAGGCTTGAGGTTATTTTTCGTGCCGTAAATGTACGACACGGGACCCACGGCTTTACTTCCCTTCCGAAGGAAGCCATACTTAGGATTTTTACGCCCGAAAAAATCCATCGGTCCTGGCCGGGTTCGAACCCGCGATCATGGGTGTAGGAGGCAGTATGGTAACCACTACACCACCAGGACCGACTATTTCATGGTAAAAATTAAGATTTTTATATTTACAATAGCGATGATGTATCGTAAAGATAGGGCATGTTAGTTTGTACCTTGTTGTTTGTTTCATATATTTTACTTTAACTGGTGACTGTTACGGTATCGTAATAGATGTTTTTGGGATCGATATGTATTAACCAAACAAATCCCAGAGCGGTGGAGGCGATGGGTTGACCACCTATCAATAACTCCTCTGTAGGAAAATAAGAGTAACTAAATTTTCCTTACCAAGGAGAACAAGGCTTGAAATAGTATAAGAAACATAATTACACTGTGCATATCTGTATATGTCATAGTGCCTTTTAACTAATTCTGAGTGAGTAAATAACTTATACACATATTAAAGCACAGTGACTTCGATTTCAATGTAGGTTACTTCTCAGCCATAACACTCTCAGATTAGTCCCTACTGACAGAAACAGTTTAATTATACCATACTATACTTATCACATTTTCTTACATATTTCGGTGTTCTCAGGTACTCGCGTGCAAGAAATTGTCACATAATGCTAGGAGTTTAATAATGCATAAGCCGATCTAACAGGTTGCAAATTCCGCGTGCTTTAAATGAAAGTATATTTTTTTAAATAATCTGGTTCATTTTAAATACAAAGTGTGCGTTTTTACGACATATAGCATCGAACCTTCAGTCTGTTTAATATATGACCATTTCCACAGTTGTATTTGAATAAATGCGCGAGTTGAGGCGGGGTTCAATGTACATTATAATAAAATTGATGGATCCTTATTGATGGATGTATGCCATGAACTAATCTATTTCAGGACGTTCGACATTCTGCAAATAACGCTTCGGACTGGAGCATTTGTCTTATGACTCACTTTCGTGGGTTTTTCTTCTTGTTCCTCAACAAATTCTAATGAGAAGTGCTGCATAGACGATGTTTTCTTCTGGTAAATACTCTGAGTCACCAATGCACAGAGCTTGAAACCAAGGAGATATTCGATCACATTGATTAACTTGAGAAATACACGATTAAATTTTATCAACCAAACTTTAATATTCTTGCAAAAGAGAAGAGCTCCATTGAAAAGATGCACTGGCCAATAATTGTGTGTGGGTGTGTGCATATGCACGTGTGTACGATTTCAGTGGATTGGGCAGAAAACTGTATTTGCAACGGTCCCGTTAAACGAGAACATTTAGAAATTGCAATTTTACATTATTTTCTATTTTCACTGTAAGTTCAATGTTGGGTGCATTGCAGAAATTTCGGAATGGTATCAATACCATGTGGTCAGATTTACGAAAAAGTCGCCAATATACCTTAGCCAGAGGAAAGTTTGAGTGTGTAGGTATTGAGGGCCATTATTTCAAATTCCTCTAAAAACATTTTGGCTGCTATATGAGAAAGTAGCGAGTCCATGGCTATCCCGTCTTTTTGTTCAAACAATTCTACTGTTTTTGGTGAACTGAATTGGAGATAGACGTTGGGCCTCCAGGTTCACTCATTCATTAGTAAGTATGGAATTTTATTTTATCTCTGGGGACTATGAGGGCATGTTAACTGGAATATGAATGAAAAGCGACTTGGTGTCAAAGTTGACGAGCAGATGAAGAGATTCAAACGGGAAAATTCCTTCGTATCTACAAGAAACGAACTAAATCTTGGAATAAGGATGCTGTTTGCACAGTAACTCTTGGAGACTATAGCTAAGCACTTGAAAATGCTGGGTTAGAGAACCTATATCGCTTACTGCAAAGTAGGCATCTTAAGATTAAGTGTTTCAAACATAGAAACTGAGCAATAGAGAGCAGAGTAGTTCGTGGAGCAGGCGAGAAATCGACCTAGCGTGTAGTAGCCATATCTGCTGCAGGTATGCGTTGTTTAACATATGCTGAATGTTATGGAAGTGTGAGCAATGATACCCTTATATAATCATTGACCTTTTCATACAGGCAGTACAAATATTTTTCAGATTCATCTAATACTTTTCTGTTGCAAAACTGTTTTAGAACGTTTTTCAGGACTTAGTTCTGGAGGGTTGCAACTGCTCTATTAGTACAGGTAAAATATATAGACATAGTTAAATAAAACTTTGGGTTCTGAATTTAAAGTTAAATATAAGAAGTTCTACTACATATATATATTGTTCTTGTGCAGCAAATAGAAGCGTTTATTGCATGCAACTGCGAAGGGTAAAGAAGAAGAAGAAAAAAAAAGAAGAAGAAGAAGAAGAAAGAAAGAAAAAGAAAGAAAGAAAGAAAGAAAAGAAAAGAAAATAAGATAAAACAAATTACATCAAATACTATGATAATACTAGGGATTTCACAAGAGTTATGAGGGCATGTTATAAGTTAAATGCCGTTATATATAATGCGTAGGCAAAGGAATTGCAAAATATATATGAGGCATTCAATCTTATCTTTTTGTGAAATTCTCCACTGTCCAATAGACTTTCGCAGTAGACTATAGTACTGATATTTATAAACGGTACCTTTAATTGACAAAATAAATTATAAATAAAGCAATATTTTCTATTAGCACAAAATAATTTTTCAAAATGCAAAATTTTCAGATGGAGAGAAGAAAGACCATTTCTCTGCAAAAGTGATTGTTGCGATGTCTGAAATGTGTAACTTGTTTTTACATTTTGTTTTGTTTCTTCTAGCTATTGTGGTCCTACGTTTATTATTGAAATCACCACGTATTATTACAATTTTTATTATATTTTCAAAGAGCATTGTCTACAATGAGGTATAAAGACAGAGTACTGTTACGATGAATGACTATTACCCCTTATTTTCATATTTATTACTTTAAATAAAATAAATAACTCATAGACAAACAGATTCAAGTAAGCTATATATGGCCGATTGGTTAGCCACTGTGGCGATCCGTGTTGGACTTCAGTATGGGTGAGTGGCATTTGTGATGAGACAGGCTGCTAAAGATTTTTCTGGATTCTCCTGATTTCCCTTACCATGATCTGGTTAATATTCGATATTTACTCTGCGACGTTCCGAACTAAGACCAAAAAGTTGTGCATGTTTGAACCTGGGGACTTTAGTAAGCACTTGCAAGGTTTTTTTATTTATTTGTTTTATTTACGGACGCTCTTTAACATCTCAGGTCATCAGAGTCCCATTCAAATCAGGGCGTGAAACGGTCGACAAATTTTGCTCAGAGGTCTCTTCTTTCAGGCTTGAGGTTCTTTATTGTGCCGTAAATGTACGACACGGGACCCACGGCTTTACTTCCCTTCCGAAGGAAGCCATACTTAGGATTTTTACGCCCGAAAATATCAATCGGTCCTGGCCGGGATCGAACCCTCGATCTTGGATTTAGGAGGCAAGTATGGTTACCATTACACCATCGGCCCAGTAAGGTTCAAGTATCAAGTAATTACTATCATGTTCAAATTACAGCACCAAATTATTTAGGTTTTCCCATTACCAGAACATAAACCAGTTCGCGATTCTAAAGTCTATTGTGTTATTAACTACTAAATACGGCACACTTACGGATCTAATTAAGTAAGACGCCTTCTTAAATCCAGTGCATTTGAAGCCGCTATAAAATATACACTTAGTTATCGATTTATTCACTTTGGTAAACATGAAATGGAAAGCCAGAAGAAGTGAATATTTTAACCATTTGTATGTTCATTTATTTATTTCCGAAGACAAAATTTAATATTCATCTCTTTGACTTAAACACAAATACAGCATGAATGAACAGAATCAACAATAAGGGAGAAAAACGCATAATGTTAAAAACAAGAACTGACTTAGCAATTAAAAAATTGGGAATAAATTATCAACATTTGTCTCATTAAATTCCTCGCCTCCCAGTTCCTCTTTCCTCTTTCTCTTGAGACAAGCTGGCCAGCGATGGAGGCCGTTCTTGTTCATGTTCTGGACATTGTACTCTATACACTTTGAATTATTTAGGCCGAAACGATGGTTGTGTTGGACTAGGCAGTTTGGACTGTGGTTAAGCGAAACTCTGCTTTCTTGGCCTATTTGTTATTTTTAGAATGTCTTTGCCAAGATTTTCCGCTTGTACATTATTTTCTTAGAAATAATGTCAAGTCATGCTTGAGAAATAGTACTGGCTAATTTTACAACTTTGGTGCTGCCCACAGTTGACTACTGTTCACCACCACGCCCTGTACCGACACGGGTGGCCGAGGTCGTTAAGGCGCGGGCTTGTAAACGGGAGGTTTGGAGTTCGTGAGCGGGAGGTCTGGGGTTCCATTCTCACCAGAACCGGCCTCCCTGGTTTTTTTTTCTTTCTTTCTTTCGTTCTTTTTTCCCAATCCTCATAAATGGCAAATGGCGGGGAGGTACCCTAAACTTTGGCTTGGAACGTTTCCTTCCTTAAAAAATATCCTTTCCCAGTTTATCATCTCATCCCGTATATCATCAGGGTCAACCACCTGTGGTGCCTCAGCAGTAAAAAAGAGCATTAATCCTAAGAATAAAAATCTCGCCCTGTGGGTTTAAAACCTCCATCGCTATTATGTGGTTGGGTTTTTTTTTATTACTTACCAACTATGAGCAGATATTAACTTTTTTTCATCACAAAGTGACACTTTGGAAAATAGCGAACAAGAGTTGTACTACATTAACACAGATCTTTAGCTTGTTGCTGTGCGAGCAGTATTCAATGGATCAGATTCAGAACACGGTCTGCTCATGCCCTACTAAATGTTTATGTACCTCAATTTTATTTTATTGGTAAAAAGAGTACATTACAGGAGAATATCTACTGTTGCAGTTTGGCTGGTTCTGTATATACTGTGAACAACTAACGATTTAACTAATTGGTCTACTTTAAATTACGTGTAAGAATTATTTTTATACATTATGCTTAATTTCTTGAATCGCGGTTTATGTAGAGCCATGTCAGTGGCAAAATGTGGCTTTTTGTATAGAGTATGTCTATATAACCTCATTTTTATGCAAATACATCATTCACTTTTGAAAGTAATTCTAAACTTTTTAGCTTCTCTTTATAATTCTTATAAAATGCCGCGTGGTTTCGCCGATAATTATGTAGCAATTAGAGATAAAAGATATAAATAAAGAATTGGCAATCTGTTATACAGTCCACGGTCACGCGTAATTAAAATACAATTAAGGGAGTTTACGAAAAGATTTTAAACGTAATAAGTAACAGCAAATAGTATTTACTGTCAAAATAAAATACTTACTCAATTCCATATAACCACATACAATTAAAATTGTTTCAAATATTGTATTTTAAATTTATATCACCTGCATCGCGATCATTCAGCTGGTCTTCAGGTTCTACAGCATCCAAAAAGATGAAATGGTATTTATGAATTACCACCCTCCATGGGTGGAATTTCAACTCAATTAGAGTTATTATATTAATTAATTTTATGTAACATTTCCATAACGATGTCATTTTTATTTCTTGTACTGTATTATTGTTTGTGATGTTATTTTCTTACCAGAGTGCAGAAATCCAACCTTGCCATAAAAATTGACCTGGAGATGAGGACAGAGATGCCTGTTGCCTATTGTAAACAATATTTGTAAAGATGGCCCAAGCCAAACTACGAACCGATATTTCCTGGAGAAATTTCTAAAAGAGAGTCCTCGAAAAAGGTGTTTATTTTTCATTCTGTTAGAGAATTCAGGGTAGGCGTAATAAAACACATGGCAACTATGGAGGTTAAAAGCACGGTAATAACTTCTCGAAGGGAGATCCTAACGATTTCCATGCAAAAAGGTACGTAAGCCATCTGACCAACAATGTAGCAGAAAAGAACCGGGGGAAACAGATTACCCAATAGAAACGCGAAGATGTAAGAAAACATTCTAGATTTTTCTAAAAGCATATTTTGAAAGAATAAAGATAGCTTCGTGAGACCGGCAGACTGCTATGTTTATTTAGTCTTGTAATTTTGCAACCCAGAGGCACATTCTCCGTCAGATCGAGTCAATGGGGCATTAGAAGTTGAAAGGTAATCTCAGTTTAATTCAAGTCACGCCAGTGCAAAGAGAGTCCATTCAGATTATCAGTTTAGTTCAGTTCACTCGAAGAGCATCGTTAGTTGAAAATTATCAGTGAGGGTAGGCAGTTGCATCTCAGAATTAGTTGAGTTTAGTGGAGCTCAGGAACAGAGATATTAAAAGTACGTTGGGACTTAAGAGAGATAGCCATTGTTAGTGCTAAATATTTCCCAAAAGTTCTCCAAGAAGTAACGGTGACACATTTAAGTGGAATAGACTCTGAACAATAAATTAATCTGTTTCGTATCTCCTATTACGATAAATGTTAATCTCCTAAACTCCTTCCCCTATTGTCCCAGAACCATAAAAATATCCGCAGAAGAGTCTCAACAATCGTGGAAAATATAAGTTAGCGGAAACCAATCATCGGAGAGCAAGAAATCAACATTTATTCCTGAGAATCCAATTAATCAAAATATTTCCATAAATCTTCCCTCCATCCATTGCACATTAATTATTTCCTTACCTCTTTGTTAATACCGCTGCAAAGATTATAGACTAAATCAACGGGGCGGAGACAAGGTTAGCCTACACAGCAAACTTCATGAAAGATTCCCTATGCTTCTCTCTGACAGTGACGTGAAAGCCTGCAGTTGCCAAACCGTATTATTGGTTATCTACTATCTATGTCACAGACAGAGTACCAGTTCAAACAAGGAATTATTTAAATTTGTCAACAAAAATATCACATAAGAGACAACTAATTTTGTTTAGGCTCAGTCTTTCAGCCTTAATGGACACTTAACCCCTGGGTATAGGTTCCTCTGCCTAAGCATTTAAGTTTCCTCTACTAGAGAGTACTTGTGAGAATACTTCCCTAAGCTATATAAGAAAGAATTTATATTCATATGAAAGTTAGTGTTTCTTTTACGATGCAAAGCGTAAGACATTTCATATCTCATAGAAATACAGCCAGTTTTCTGCTGAAGATATCTCGGAGTCTCTAGCGAGAAAGCGTATCTCATATTAAACGAGTCTTCCACGGCATAGAAACCTTATTAGCATCAACTAAATATTTCATCACATCTCAAATGGTGGTGGCCGATAAATAACATAATCCAACAATTGCATTAAAAGCAGTAGCCTGCTGAATATTAAATGATTGCTAGTTAACCCTTCGGGCAATGTTCTAGGACATCTTAGTAAATGCCTAATTCATTTTTGTTTAACCGTATGTCTAATTGCTAGTTAGCAAACGTATTTTATATCACTGTTCCTCCATATTCATAACAATTGATTCACAGTTTTCAAGAATTTGACCTAGGTGGTCGAAAAACACATGTTTGCCATATTACACACATATACAGTTCTAGAAGTCCCAGTATGTTTGGAACTCCTCTTCCAATAATTTCCAAACCCTTTTTCTATTTAGGCATAACTTGGGGTGCACCATACACCGCCCTTATATTGAAATTAGATTCTATAATCTTGTATGTACTCCCAGTTTCCAGAAACCCCCTTTTAAAAATAGCATGCATATTAATAGGAAAAGGGCTCGTACCTTTAGGTGGCGAATGCCAGAAAAATGCCGCAAAAATCATTAAGTGGGGGAGTGCTTGGGGACTTAGCATCAAATGAAGCAGTTTGAGAATGTTGATGGCGATGTTGAAGGAAATGCTTTCGCTTAATCAAGTGCCTGTCATCAACATGAGCGGCTGAGGTCAGTAAGGCACGAAATCGTAAGATGTGGTCTGCGGTACCACTGGCACCGTTCTCTCTGACTAGGTTTACCCAGTTTTTTTTTTAATCCTCAACAAAGGTAAGTCCTTAAATGTAAGACTTGTAGCGCTTCATTCCCCAAATGCCTTCTCCAATTGTTAAGTTCATCTCGTAATATCAGTGATCACCGCAAGTGCTATAGCAGCATTGCAAAAGCCGCTAAACACTCGAATTCCAGACAATTGCTCAGAGACCTCGTTTTTCAGGTTCGAGGTCCTTTTACCTACCATAAACCTTCGACACGGGAACCACTGTTTTGCTTACCTTCTGAAGGATTCTTATGCCTGAAAAAATCCATCGAACCTAAATGAGCTCACGATCTTGGGTTTACGAGACAAATGTGGTTAGCATTGAACACCTGGACCAACGCCCTGTGTGACATTTGTCACGGACATCAACAAAAACACAAAGTATATAAATGTTCAACCCGATGTAGTTTAAAATTATGCTTTAATGCGCAAACAAAATAAAGTACCAACTTTATGACATATAGTAAACGGAAATAAAATCCAATAGTTCAATAACTATACTATTAAATTTCTCTCCCAGAAACGTATATGTTATTAAATATAGCACATCCAAATAAACATTAAAATTGTGTTTATGTTATCATTACAATTTGAAATATTGTGCAGTCTCAACGTCCTCTGCGAAAACTTTGGCCTCTATAGGTGGAAGTCGGCACTTTTTCTTGCAGATAGGGGAAAAAAAAAAAAAAAAAAATTCAATTTAGTGCAATCATTAATCAATTGACATTGGACATTAATGATTTCAACCGAGCATTGTCTAGATTGTGCAACAAGATTTCGGCTATCCAGACTCTATGGCTTTTTTTCATTGTACAGAATCAAAGAGCTAACCAGTGTTTCATTTATACACAAAACCGTTTGACATCATCCATTCAGTCGGGGAAGATAGATCAGTGGATCTTGTAATTGATCATGTAGATGGTAATCGAGCTGGGAGTGATTTCTTCGCGGTCTGTCTTCACTACTGTATAGTAAGTTTATGTCAGGAATACGGAATTTGCAGCTACTGTTGACTCACTTATCTGTACTTAGTCAGTCCTGGTGCTGTAGTGGTAACCATACTTGCCTCCTAAACCCAAGATCGCGGGTTCAAACAAGGCCAGGATCGACTGACTTTTTCGGGCGTAAAAATCCTAAGCATGGCTTCCTTCGGAAGGGAAGTAAAGCCGGGTCCCGTGTGGTACATTTGCGGCACGAAAAAGAACCTCAAGCTTGAAAGAAGAGGCCTCTGAGAAAAATTCTTTGGCCATTTTACGCCCTGAATATAATGGAACGCTGATGACCTGAGATGTTAAAGAGCGTCCGTAAATAAGCCAAAACAACAACAACCTATCAATGTTTGGATGTTTGTCGGTTTTCATTCTCTCTGCTTAAAAAAAAAATGAGCTACGATCTCCAGCTTAGTTGTAGGCGCTTCTCTTGTTTTGCTTCATGGTAGTGAAGAACCATGATTAAACAGTTGGATTAACGATAATCATGCAACTATGAGAACTAGTGTCCTTTTAATGCGCCCTTATTCCATTTTGGAAGTAAATTAAAAAAAATGGTAAGATTATTTTTTATTCAGTTGATTAATCCAAGCGCAATTATTATTATTATTATTATTATTATTATTATTATTATCATCATCATCATCATTTCAAAAATATTTTGTTTTTTGCTAAATTTGCAATGTTGACTTACCAGTGATGTGAAGTGTGTTAGAGTTAGACTGTCCGCGAACTAGGGAATTGATGTAAAGCTACTGTAAAAGTTGGACAGGAAGTGACGTGTTGCGCTGTGATTGGTGAAAATAATGAGCGGAGTGATTGGTAATGTCAAAAAAAAATAATAATAAATAAAGATATTGGATAAAACACGCGTAGTGAGTGTTGATATTATCAGCGAACGATAATGCGGAAGGTACTTGCGTTTATTTTTAGAAGATGTGGGTATATCGTGTATGATGTGACTGGTAATTTGAATAATGCGACATTGTGCGGGATGCTTTACGAGTTGATGTCCAACTTTTCTTGCGTATCCAAGAAGAAGGGAAAAATGTAAAATGTTAACATTTGTTAAAATAATAAATATATTTGCTATTTTCATATATTAATAATGGTAACATTTACGCAAGAACATTGACCAAATGATATTAAAATGTACATATTTAAAAAGAGCATTGAAAAATATCATACTCTTTTCTTTTCCTTCCTTTCTTTTTTTATAATTGTTATTTTACAAATGAAACATACTAAAATGTAACTTTCGATCACCATAAATGCACCTAATTCCATATCATTTGCACATAGCTAAATATATGTGAATATGATGTTGTATATGAAGATTGCTAGCAGGCAATGCTTGACAGTAATAACATTCAGGATGAAACACTGGATTTTTGTAAAACAGCTGTACATGCTCGTTTTGTTCCCTAATAAAGCTTACACATTGAATATAGTGAAATTAAAAATTGAAAATGAATCATTGGGGAATAAAAAAAAAAACGGTTTGTGCATATAACTATAAAAGTGATTGTATCCACTAAAAGGAGTTTTACACTGTTTGTACCTAAACCCAGATGCTGCGTTGTTTTAACAAAGAAAAATATAAAATATACTAATGCAGTATATAAACAAACATTAAACAGAGAAAATAATTAAAATAAAATGTAATATTCATACGCATAACATTGTAAAGTTGTGCATATATGCGTAAGGCGTAGGTATGTTATAACATTACAAACACGCAGGATTATACCTGTCTCATGGTTTACTATCTTTAGTTCTGGAAAACCATACAGTATACGGTTTTAAAATACATCATAAAGTATGTTTTGGGTAAACCTACAACGTTCTCATTTATGTAATGATAATTATTATTATTTACCGCATAAATAAGAATGGGTAATAAATGCTGCAAGGACAGAAAATGATTTCAGAAAAAAATGTAACACTTTAATAAGTTTACATTTCCAAATAAATGTTTGTGCGATAATGCAATAAACACTAATGTTACTACTACTATTACCCTTTAAAAACACAATTTATTTAAATGTTAACTTCTTATTGCAACTTGTAAATCAAATAAATTCATAAACAAACACTGTCATGAAACTCCCAATGTTTATACTGTTTCATTTTTTTAAACACAATATCAACTTTTGATGGTGTTATTTAACTACGCCATTTTGTTATAACTAGTTACATTCATTGAAAAATCACTAGTGAGTTACAAAAACATAATCCTTTTATTTATTTATTTATTTATTGCATTTTTTCACTAAGTTATTTTTTGTCTATGCTTTTGATGTTAACAGTAGTATGGCGACGGAGAAGGAATTGAATTTATTATTGACAAGAACATTTCGTTATATTCATCATCTTCATTGGTGTCCATGTTTCGGCACCACCCGCTACCGTGTTACACACAATCTGATTTGTGCTGTTGTCGGTAAAATACAAATTTCTGCTTGCAGCTTTAAATGGTGTTCGCTTAAAGGATATACACCACTGATGATGAAAAACGGTGAGTCCGCTGCAGCGGATTTTGCTGACTAATAGCTGTTGATTGCTCCTGGACTGCACGATATAAATTTAGTGACGGACTGTGACGATGGACAAATTTCATTATAGGCTGACGGTTAGTAGTTAGCGTTCCTCGAGATGCATGTTGGCGATGCGCTGTCTGTTTTGCAAAAACATTATTAGCAAAACTTTTATGATTTATACTGTTTCTGGTACATATCTATACATTTGATTATGCCTTGACTTAATTTTGCAAAATCCTGATGTATTCCTTGATGGAGGTGCTTACAGATGCTGATTTAAAAGGATTAATGTAATCACTGGGTACAGTGATACGTCATTCCCTTACACTTTACAAGGTATGCAAAGAGGATCAGAATTGTTTATAATGTACAACTTACCACAGTTGCACTAGCAGCAAACAAACATTAAAAATAACCGCACTCATTCTCGTAACAGTGAGAGGCAGAAGAATCCAGGCCGTGCTTCTTGTTGTGCAAACATGCAAACAGCAACTGAAAAAGAACTGTGGGAACTTCTTGGAACTTGCAGGGTGTTTTAAGTGGCAAGAAGTTTTCTTTCTTTCTTTCTTCCTTCCTTCCTTCCTTCTCCCCCTTTATCCGAGGGTATGAGGATATTTTAATTGACACGAAGTTTATCTTACCTCCGCAGAAAGTTTCACAACGGTTGGGCGTTTGAACAAGTTTAATCTTGTTCAAACGCCCACATATTGTTTTATGCCGATGTGGGTAAATGTGGAAGTAAAATTGGAACTAAAGTTTATAAATCTGATGGCAGCGGAATACATCTTTGTTAATGACCTTCCCGACATCATGACTTCCGATCGACTTACATTGCCCTGTTTGCAAATGACTTGTCCATCTGATGCTGTGCATCAAAAAAGAACCAAATCAAGCCAAATACCACCCTGAATTCGACTCTTGAGAGGTTTGGATTACTGTTGTGTAGAAAAGAATATGATGATAAACCTAAAGAAGACTATTAGCGAAATCTTTACCTTAAACAGGCAGCCCTTTACTCCTCACCTCATCTACAGAGGTACCGTTCTGCGATATAACGAGGTTTCTATCTATTGGGGTTGCATCTTTGATAATAAATTAATTTGGACCAGACATGTTGAACATGTACCAAAAGCAAGGAAGAGAATTCCAATTCTTAAAAAAACTGGCGGGAATCAAATGGGACTGTAATCGAAACCTTGAACACAACCTACATGATTTATATCCAGCCGGTCTTGAATTGCTGCGGTGAAGTATCAATTTCCGCATTAGATAGTGTCGTGAAATCTCTAGATACTTTCCAAAATCAGACACTGAGCTTGAACAATGGAGTAGTAAAGACCACCCATGTGCTTACTGTGCAACCAACAGCCCTTAACTAATTTGATACAGAGGAGTGTGACTATTCTTTATAATAGACTAATTAGACTCCCAAATACTGGAGGGATTATGGCTGTAACAAAGTGCGTAATCTAAAGACTGAGAAGGGATTCATCCCATTCGTTGGCGAGAATGTTCAATACAACGTTTTTAATGATGCACCCTATGAACCTTTGTCTTTTGTGAGTCCATTGGAGCTTGTGTGACTTGATGTGAGATTGGACTTGGTTCTAAATGTGAAAAAACATGACCTTTACCATACAGCACCCAGTGATATTGCTTTGGAAACTATTAACTCTCGTTGACTTCCCGATGAATGGCTTCATATTTACACCAATGGGCCGTTGTAAAATTTTTTTCAAGGTGCTGGAGCCGGTGTTTTAGTGATTTTTCCTCCCTTTTACCTGCATGTTGGATCATTTACAACTCACTCAGATGGAGAATTTGAGGATATATATCTACAATAGCTTGCTGGTCGTTATATTCCTTTTGAGAAGATAGTAATACTGTCAGATTCTACTTCTGCTCTGGAGGCTTTGTCAAGTGTCCAGAAGAGTACGAGCTCCTGTGTACAGAACTGTAGGAAACTTTTGAAAGAGATTCAGAGAAGAGTTGCTTTTCAGTGGGTACCTCTCACTGCGGCCTTCAAGGAAACGAGAAGGCGGATTTTTTTGGCGAAAAAGGGAACTGGTGTTCTTCAAAAGACTTGCAGAGACTTGCTACTCCATTTTGTTAAATTAGAGATTAAGAGAATTTTCAGACCATTGTTTCACTGTGTGGCTTCTCATTCTTCTAAAGAAAAGCATTGGAGTGTGCTTTGTGGATCCTACTGTGGTCCCGATAAACCTCGTGCTGCAGCAGTGGCACTGTTTAGACACGACTGTCTTATTTGTATTGTTTTAACCTAGCTACTTCGCCTGATTGCGTTTTGTGTACTTCTGGACTACCCATGACTGCTGCTCATCTGGACGAGTGTTCTGCATTAAACAATTTGGACTGTACTGTTGGAAAATGTTGGAGAGTTCGTAGCTTAATGACCTAATGGTCAATGGCATTTGACCATTTGTTAAATAAAAAAATAAAATTTTAGTGGAATAAAAAATTTAATAATATAATAAGCTCTTAAAGAGATTTTTACTTTGCAAGCAAAACAACCTTTGCTTCGGATGTGCTTGTATTTAAACAAACAAAAAACTTTCGAAATTTAAAATTTTTTTCAAATTGTAATTTTGCACAATAAATAAATAAAGTTTTTCAAACGAAAGACGTTACTCTGTTAACAAAATACTAAACTGCATAGTTATAAGTTATATTACTTTATAAATAAAACTTTTATTTTGAAAATACTTTTAAATTTTCGAAATAGATCATACCTGCAAAAATTATTTTTATGAATATATAATATTATCACTGTGTAGGGGGGGGGGGAAACTTGATGGTGGAGAAAACTCTAGGCTGCTAAAATTGGAATGCATACAGGGAAGTTGATGGTGGGGAAAAAAAGATTCAACTTTGCAGAATAAGTTGCTAAGCTGAAAAAAATTATTAATTATCTTGATATGAACTTACAAATAAATAATAATAAAATGGTGATAATAGTGAAAATTTAGGCTATATTATACAAAAGTTTTAATTTTTGGTGGCGTAAAAATACAATGGTGGTTAAAATTGGAACTAAAAATATACACAAGATGGCGGAGGGAAAACATATCTTCAAAATAGTTCGTAAGCAGAAAAGAATAGCCGAAAATTTACGTGACTGTCGGAAATGCTTTGCGTTGCATAGCCCTGTCGGTGAAAGCTGAAACTACGTGATGGTAGAAATGGAAGCCATACATGATGGTGGAAATCAGGAATACTAACTGAGCAGCACCGGAAATACAGGTGATAATATTAGAAATAAGATAAACCTGATAGCGAAAAAATGAAAAGGAATCATTTTTCCTTTGCAAACAAACAAAATATTATGATTGAATTAGGAAAAAGTTTTATTCTTCTAATGCCCAAATATTTTTAGACATATGCATAGATGCATATGCATATGACATAACTAGATGCAACAAAATAATCTTTTGCTGAAGCAGGTCAAACGTTTATGAAGTTCTTCCAACCAAAAATTTACACATTTTGGCCGTAACTGCTACGTGATGCACTTAACTCTGTCTCTTGGTGCAGCTCAAATGTTTTGCTTATAATAATTGTGCTACCATTACATTATACATCATGAGTGGATTTCTTTTCTTAGGCAATTCCATTTGCACATCTGTATCCAGCAAACTCTGAATCCGCACTATTTTTATTACAGCCTCTTTTGTTAGGATCGATTATTAGAGCGTTTGCAGTTGTCTTTACATTTCTGATTTTGCTTTTCTCTTCCAAGAGTTTTAATATTTTGTCGCGATCTCTTGTACTTCCTTCATTGTCTTACCTTTTGTTGAAGCCACATAAAAGGTGTATCTTTTATTCTTTTCTGTATTGAATTTTTGAAGGTTTACATTCATTCCTGGTTTTGCAAGTGTTTATACAAATTTACTAATTGCAACATTTTCTTTTCTGTGCTTTCCCTCAAGGTTTCCTTTTCCATTTGGAGCTCAATATTTACTTTTCAACTCTATCAGAGAGAGCGTGAATTTCCTCCCGAATTTTATAAATTAATTATTTTAAACGAGTCTCACATTTTATTGCGATCTACTATCTAAACCCAAGCCGCTTGTTCAATTTCGGAGTGGATGGAATTTTTTCGGGTTTAAAATCCCAAGTACAGTACCTTCGGAAGTGAAATAAAGCCGTGGGTCCCGTGTCATACATTTACGGCATGTCAAAGAACGTCAAATCTGAAAGAAGAGGCTTCTGAGCAAAATTTATCGGTCGTTTTACGCCCTGATTTGAATGGAATGCTGATGACCTGAGATGTTAAAGAGCGTCGATAAATAAACTAAATCAACTTATGCCATAATATCAATCATACTTTTTATTACATCCTCCATTGTTTCTTGTTCTGGTTAATCTATATTCTCCATTTCTCCATCAGTTACAGATATCTCAATATTCCTCTCTGGTGATCTTGAAAAGGTTCTCCTGAGTTAAAAAGTATCATCGGCTACTTCACCAATTTTTCTTCCTTGGCAATTACACTTATGTTTTATAATACGAGGAGATGAGCTCCAGGGATACAAAACACAAAACCCACAATATGACTGCTTGCAATTCCAATAATAACTAACAAAATCCCTCACGTTGGCCGCCACCCAACTCCAAGAAATATAATATTGCAGGAAATAAAGCGTACAGAGTGAATGACAATCGTAAACATGCATGGTATTACAACAAAAACAAATATTTACTACTACAACAACACATGAAGACGTTTATCTTTATTTTCTTCTACCACTAAGCTTCTATACATGCAATATTGTATTATATTCTCTTGCAGGGAAGAAGCTTTATATTTTATGTACAAGCAGTAAAAGTACTTCAAAAGCATTTCTAGATCCATTCCACTTATATCTTTAATACTAATTTAATTACTTAGAGTGAGCTTTATTCTCAGCCACTTACAGTCCTTTAATAATTATAATTCCGTATCAAATCCAGTTGCCAATCTCATATTGATAACATGTTTCACAAGACCTTAAAATTCCGATTAACAAAATCTGAGTTTTCTCCTAGGCATAATAGTTATCGAAATATGTCAGAAAAGCAAGAAGAATCCAAGTATAAACTTCCGTGAGAGAATTTTGGTTGTGTTATTAGGTTTTTTTTTTTTTTTGAGTAGTGTTTAACGCCCGTTTTTACTACTGAGGCACCACAGGCGGGTGTTGTGTTATTAGGTGAATGTAATAATAATAATAATAATAATAATAATAATAATAATAATAATAATAATAAGGCCGGCTACGTAACGACACAACTTAAGAATGCCGAATGGAAGAAAATAGCTTACAACTGCACTACACCATGCAAGCGTATTAAAATTAAAAACTCAAAGCAATGACACTATACCCAGAATTATAATTTCCAGCACATATACATTATTATTTGATAGCCATACATGCTGGAGTCCATTTAATGGGCGCAACAGTAATAAGTCTCACTGACCAGTCAAAAGTGTGCACTCAAAAGATTGTTATTTTAATAAATTTAAGGGATAGAAGATCAAAAAAGTTAATGATTGAGCCACATCTACTACTAATTAATAACATTTAAGGATAAAATATAATGCATGTGCATTTTAGACAAATCCATCATGTAAATGCTCGTATAGCTGAAAATAATTACACTACTAAATAAGAAACGTTCTGTTTTCTTATGATTACTTAACAAAATTTGCTAGTCTAACACAAATCTATTAATTTTCTTCTAATAAGAATATATGGAAAAATATTCTCTAGGTTTACTTTTATATGCTGCCACGCATGTTTTATTTAATTTTTATGCTAGATATTGTCTAACTATTGGCCTATTCATTGTTTTCAACAGCAATAGAGTTTGACGTATTAACTTTAGTTCTTGCCTTTCACATTTTCAGACAAAAATTACCCAACTTTTTGATTGTATATTGGTATTTTTGTTTACCTCTTCTAGTGATGATATGGGGAAAAAGAAGTTCTATACTTTTATAAAAACTCTAGAAGGTAAAACAAATATTGTACATGGAACAAAGTTCTGCACAGCTGGTCTAAGGATTGCTGGTCAGTGATCGGAATATATTTTGGGCTTCCTTGGTAGTTTATTTACATTAGAAGGACGATTGTGTAGTATCAGAAAATGTGTAACATATGCCTATATCTATTAGTGACAGGTTTGCAAGTAATAGTATTTGGTTTATTTACGGACGCTCTTTAACATCTCAGATCATTAGCGTCCAATTCAGGACATGAAACGGCTGTTAAATTTGCTAGGAGACCTCTTCTTTCAGGCTTGAGATTCTTTTACGAGATCCTGGCTTTACTTCCTTTCCGAAGGAAACCTTACTTAGATTTTTACGCCCGAAAAAATCTATCGATCCTGGCCGGGTTTGAACTCGCAATCTTGGGTTAAACAGGCAAGTACACCACGAAGAACGACCGATTTGCAAAGTAAAAACAACACTAATATTCTTGATTAATGTTACCGAGAATATAAATTTAAAGTTAAAAGAATATTTTTTTGTTTAAATTTGGGAAATGTCTGTAAAAAACGAGCCTCTAATAAGATAACCAAAACTGATAAAATATATAGGAAAATAGTTTTGAGGAAAGAGAGGTTAAATTGCAGCTTACATTGTACTTTCTTAAACTCTCATAAAAGAAAAAGGGGAAAAATCATAACTGCCGTTAATTTCTAAATTTATTATATTATTATTTGTTTACAGCTGATTTTATGAATACTGACATATGAATGTTCGCAGCGGCTTTAATAAACAGGAAATGCAGGTTAATTAGATGTGTAATAGATAGGGGGAAGGGATTTGGTAAAAGGAAATTTGAATTGTTTTTGGATATAATCTCAGGGGTAAATAATTCCTTCCTCTCCGACGATGGTAACCTCTGTCTTACAGGTTTGCCACGGCTGTTGAGAATCTGATGCTGGATACTTTTATGGTCCTGTGACCATAGGGGAAGGAGTATATGGAGATTAATAATGTTTTTTCTTATGGAAGATGGAACACAATTTATATCATACACGATTATATATAAATAATTGTCCTTAACTAATAAAGATCGTCCACCAATACTATCTGCCGTTTTCCACTAATTGAACGGAACTAAGAAATCCCTTACGCTGACGTTGCTTCGCTGAACGCTCTTGCCAAACTGTGGGACTCAAAATTGCAAGACTAAGTAAATGTGGTCTGCGTGACTTTCCCATGTAGCGGATGGCTTCTTCCCTTTCTTTTCATTTATATAGTCGCCAAATGTTTTTATGGTACATGCCCCGCTTAAGAAAGGAATATCAGTAAACATCTGGCTCCAGGATTCTTTACAAATATTGCTACAAAGGGTTACAGAAATTTCCAGGTCAGGTTTTATGACTAGGGTAACTTTCTGCACCTTGGCAAGAAACTAACATTTTTGACACAATATTCAACACTTGTACAGAAAATGACATTACACATGGCTATAACGAAGTTACATAAAATTATTTGTTACACTCAATCTAATTAAATGTGGGGGTGGCAGCTTATAATTACTGTGTCATGTTGCAATGGTAATATAAATGTATAAATATGATTTTCATGGAAGATATATGCATTTCAGGAAAACAAATAATTTATAATATAGGCAGTATAACCAAATTAATATACAGGAAATCTTAAAATGTCAAATAAACAAAATATGGGCAGCATTTTGTAAGCAGCGAGATTTTACTCACTTCGTTGATGTATTTGTCGGATGTTACGCTAGACTTGAACTTAAGTTGAAAGTTATTTTTTCCAAGGAATTTCATCACTTCCTTCATTAAATACTTTAGTACTTCAAGTCTAATATGTGTAAAAACTATTTTTGAACAAAATAAAGCTGTTATGAATTTTCCAGACACTATGGCAATAAATAAATATATGAAAATAAAGTGAAACATGATTCTGAACTTGAGAGCGTGATGGGCCAGCTCGCAGGTTCGGTTTAGGGGTTAACCAACTCATATGATGGTGCTAGTAAAACTGCTACAGTTATTGCAGAGCAAGTAAATGTATCTGAGGGTTCAATTACATCATCAGTGTTCAAATACGGGTAAAAACTATTTTTTGAACGAAACAAAATCTGTTATGAGTTTTCCAGATAGTGGAATATCATTGGCCTGAGGAACTTCAAAGCTACAGCTTTAGTAAAAGCAACTAAACTTAGAGCAATTGAAGCAGGGAAAAAATAAATAAACAAATAAAAACAAAAAATAAACAAAAATAAAATAAAATAAAACTGTCGTGTTATTACAAGAAAATTACAACTATTATGTTGACCATTTCTTTTTAATAATAAGCATAAATGCAACTGATGTCTTCATTTTTGTTTTTATTGCCATTCCCTACAAATATAGCCTGAATTTCTTTCTAAAATGTTTACCTCATCAGAACACAGTTCAAGATGACAGCATTTCTATATCAAATTGAATTATAGGATAAGATTAGAACAAACAAAAATAAACTGATAACCATGTTCAGCATTCATTTTATATTTTAAAGTTTCGTGTAATTTTGTGATTCCTTAATCATAACGTGCACGCAACTATTGCAAATAATTATAGAGATTATATACTTTGCACAAAGTGTATTTTAATACTTTTATAAATATAAAGGTAACGTATTTTGAATTTATATGATTTAGAGTCTATTGGACATTCGCTCTAATACTAATCATATAGCAATGTTACCTCACATTGTTAATGTGCAATGAACTGCTCTGCTGCTCCATTTATCTCTGTGTAAGTAACACTTTTCTACTCTTTCACTAATTATCTACTTCTACATATTATATGAAATACTTTTGAGTATACTAAATTTAGCATTTACTTTGTTCTATAGCACTGTAGGCTTACACGAGTGGCCGAGGTCATTAAGGCACGGACTCGTGAGCGGGAGCTCTGGGGCTTGAATCATGCCAGGATCGTCCTCCCTGACGTAGGTATTTTCCAGGGTTTCCTCAGTCTTCATACACGGCAAATGCCGGGGAAGTACCCTAAATGTAGGCCAGGAACGTTTCCTTTCTTAAAAAAAATTCCTCTCCCAATATAACATCTCATCTCAAGTATGATCATTGTCCGCCACCTGTGTGCCTCAGCAGTAAAAACAGGCGTTAAACACCATTATAAACAAAAGCCTTACCTTACATATTATGTCAGATAATTCTGAGCAGGTTCTTACCTAATAAAGTTAGGCATTTTGATTTTTCTATAACATTCTAGTTTTGCTTGTTTGTTTTGTATCGAGTTCTGTAGAATCATACATAGGTATAATGTATTATGAATGTAGAACATAACAATTAATAAGCATAATAAATTAATACTACACTGTACTAAACAAACTGGATTAATGAATAATACGCTTTTTATATAATTATTTTATAATATCACTTAAGAATATAGTTTTGATTTTCAACAAATCTTTAAGAGTACTTGGTGTTGCATTACATTTTTAATACACTAATAATAAATTTCCTTTTGATACTTAATTTTTATGTATAATTATATATTGTGTAAAATTTAGATATTATGAAAAACGTCAGAACATGATACTCTTTTCGGACAATGATGGCACATTGAATTTGCATCTACTTTGGCTTATTACTTTTAGGCTATGGCAGTGTGGTACCATACATTAATACATAATTACAGTTAGTTTTGTTCAAATCAAGATCACTGGCGGTTACATGTTCCCTAAAAACGTCAAGAAACGATTACTAACACAAAATTTCATTCGACATTCCAATAAATTTCGCAAGGAAAGAAATACAATTGTGAGTTAACGAGTAAATTCTTAGGCACAATCATCACTGACGAACAACTATTATCGATGATTAAAAAGTTCAAATAAACAAATTCACATCTAATTAAAGGCACAAAATACCTTTCTAATAAACTACCTATTTATTCTTTTACATAGATATTAGTGAATAACGTGGCATTAGAGCATGTAACTAACAAATTCGAATGTACATTTCTAACGTTCATCAAAGGTGAATTTACACTTCATTCAAAAAGTGGCAAACTATAAATGAGTCCAACGTTAACCAGTCTATTTTGGAAATGTTGAGATTTACTGGCAATTGATCACAAAAGCCTGTATTTTATTTTGATCGTAACAAATACAGTCATTCTGAACGACATTGCTTTAGGTTCGGCAAAGTAGCATTTGCAATTTGTTCACTTGGTTATGGAACAATTTAGTATTCATTAGCAATACACGTTTGAAATATTCTTGGGAAAACTTGTCAGTGATGGGGAAAGGTTCTCAATATAAGGTCAGGCTAAAGCGTCGGTCTGGGAGCAAGTTTGAGTCCTCCTGGTTTAAATTGCCTAGTTGAGATTTGCCCGGCTTTTTAAGCCCAAAAGTAGAATGCCTTGTAGATTTAATATATCAGGCTTAATTCAGTACGAACATGATTTATCATTCTGAATATTTAGTTATTCGGCTTAAGACATTAATGATAGAGTAATGAATTAATAATGTAAGCAAGTTTACTTATCACAAGCAGTTCAGTAAAATTCTTGAAACTCTATCTGGACGACTAAGAGAGTTAATGACTGGGCTAATTCATTTGGTTATGATGGTATAAAGGTAATTCAGGCAGATGTTGGGAAGGGAATGTGTGTAGACCTATTGCATCTTCTCAGGAGAGGCGTGCTCGCCTTCCTGTGTTAGAGGTGCGAATCCTATAAACAGTTCCATGTATCACTACAGCTTTCTCTCTAGTATTAGTTGCACGGTAACAACAGAATATAAGTTTATGTCCATGAGATACTCCGAGTAACTCAGAGCAGATTTTCGGCAGAAGTTATTCATGAGCTTGTGTACTTCTATTCGAAAGAATTTTTCTAGCCCACCCATTTTTTAGGAAAGGTAATAAATCACTAATTATTTATCATTTCTAGCAAAATTTTAATGTCAGCTGTTTACGAATGAGCTATTTTCCATATTTCTTGAAGTGGTTTCTATATGCTGATGTGACCGCCACGGGTGGCCGAGGTCGTTAAGCGCGGACTCGTGAGCGGGAGGTCTGGGGTTCGAATCCCGTCAGGACCGTCCTCCCTGACTGTTTTTTTTTTTTCCAGGTTTGCCTCAGTCCTCATAACTGGCAAATGCCGGGAAGGTACCCTAAACTTAGGGCTGAAATGCTTCCTTCCTTAACAAATATCTTTTCACAATATATTATTTCATTTATCATCCACCGCCTGTGGTGCCTCAGTAGTAAAAACTAAACACTATTCAAAAAAAATATGCTGATATGGATGTAGTTGTTGGACAGAGGGTCCCACTTCATACTCCAGGTCGTTCAGGGGCCCGACGTCGCCTTTCGTGTTTTATTGGTCACGGGAGGAGGGAGATGAAGAGGGGAGGTTTAAATTACACGATCTTGCTTCATTTAAATGCATTGAAATGTTTAATCACACTACACTAGTTATCGGCTACCTGGTTCGTTATCTCTATAACTTCGATGACGCATGCTAAATATGTTGCATCTGTGTGCCTCTCGTCTACTGCTGCTGATAAAGCGATGTTGATCATCAGAAAATGAGCGAAACGTATTTATGACTGAGTGAGTGTTTGATTGAAGAGCATATATGTGAATGAGCCCAACGTAAGACTGGAAAAACGTATGTGTGAATGAGCCCAACGTAAGACTGGAAAAACGTATGTGTGAATGAGCCGAGTGTAATGATGAGAAGCGTCGTACTGCTTTAACTTGCTGATCTGAACTGCTGCTGCCATCTGGTATGAACTGTCTGGTAGAAAAACATGCTTTGCTTGATTTGATTCTCCTTATATAGGAAATCCAAATGTCACCACGTGGTTTCAAAGCGTTACAGCACAGCGCCCACGGTTTTCCTCAGTCTTTGAAATATTTCAATATAATTGGTGAGTTCTTGAGCTGCCAAACGCGCTTATTTTAAATCACCTTTCTGGAATTTTATTGGAGAACCCCTCATTATGCGATGTATCGATTTCATCGCCGACACCTGTTCCCCTCTACCTTCTACGAATTTTGAAGCATCTTCAGCAATCTATTGTTCGGCCACCTGCGTGCTCTTAGCTTTGTTATAGTAGAGAGACCCATCGCTCTAGCCATTACCAGCAAAAGAAACACAAAAGATGATAAAAGGCGACCTTTGCCTATTGTCATAGAGTCAAACGTCCAGGTAGCCGTGAATACATTTTCGTAACATGAAATGTCCCAGTTTGCTACTATAAGCTATGTGTGTGTGTGTGTGTGTGTGTGTGTGTGTGTGTGTGTGTGTGTGTGTTGCAATTAATAATTACATATTCTAAGGGCATTTACTCCTGGGAATGCTGGGTGTGAGGATCTGTCACATGATATATTTCATTTCAATGAAAGTTGAAATACACATATTTTACCTGATCAATCATTCTATCTAAGTAATTTGTCTTTAAAATATACTTTTATAGATTTTTAAAAATTACTTAATGATTATTGTAAATTATTTATGGCATCTGTTATAAATTATACTCGTAAATAATTCAAGCCAACCATAATTCCCATTTTACCTTATCATAACCGCTTAGCAATTATTATTTTATTTAAAGTACAGAGTTTGTTTATTGTTAATTTCATTTTTATTTCATTAAAAATACTATATAGAGATTTACTCGTATTTTGTTCAAAACATTGAGTGAATCAGAATATTTTTTATCTACTATACAAGATTTGGAAATTTTCATGACAAGATCTCAACTAACACAACTCTGGAGCCAAGTAGTCTAAAGAATATATTGTTTTCATCACATTTCTAGAACGAGAAAGCTCTCTCTCACTCTATTTCTGTCTTACATTTTGGATGCCTCTATGAGTTTACATTCAATGCGCATCTCAAATACAATGCAGTTCCGCAATGTCGATAGGAAATATGATAGCGTATCATATGACAGTCTTTGGGCTTCTAGACTTTTCATTAAGAGGATGCAGATTACTATCTCCCTAATAAACAGTAGTTCTGCTTTATCGCAGGCCACCGAGTTGAAAGTTTGCTTTATCAGGTATTACCAGAGCAGTCCAAATTAATTGATTCTGCTCCAACGTCTCTCACTTTATCTGGCAGCCTTAGCAGTTTAACTTATATGTACGTAAAGAAGTTTATCAAACTTTCAACTAGACAGTAGAAACTGCAACACATTTATTGTTATGTCTTTTCATGGGGAAGAAACATCGATAGGAATTTTTCTGCTCAGAACACGGACTGGATGTTGTCAGATTCATGCAATCATTTGATTTCCTTTCCTCTGACCATAGCTTTTTATTGCATATCTACCTATCTATTACAATTCTGCTTGTAAAACGAAACGACACCTGCGCCGATGCGAACTAATTTACATATTTTAGTTATTTTATTGATCAGAACAAATGGGCACATGCTTTCGTCCTCTATGTAGCATTTCCAATTTTATTAGAGTTTCATGAAGACTATTCTCTACTATATGACAATAAATAAGCATGCTAAACAAGGAAAATAATATTTATATCTAATTCTCCAACATAAAAATTTAAAACCACTAAAACAAAAATAATCAAAACACCTAGACACAAAAAAGGCCTCTCAATTCCAAACAATAGGTTATAATAAGTAACATCCGGGTTTAGTCCGCACTCCAAAAACTTAATTACCCTTAAGAATTTCTGATGGAATGTAAATGTTCACAAAAGCATCCTAAGCTAACTGTTATAAATAACATATGAACATAATGCAGGAGCTAATTGTACTGCTGAACAGAGCGTCGTAGCGACAAATATGACTTAGTGAAAGAAGGAATATGAAAACACAAGGAATAACAAGGTGGTATTAACAAAATATAGTAGCTTTAGTGTTGTCTTTGAGCAGTATAAGATCATTTCAGATGGTCTCATACAGCTAGAACCCCGGTAAAAATCCTATTATTCCGAAATGTCGGATAATCCCACCTTCGGTGAATGAAGAACTTAGATCCCTTAGCATTTTTAAGTGAATAAATCAGCCATTAAGACATTGTGCGGCATTTACTGAGATGTATTCATAACATATTAGTTTTCCTTACTGGTCATTTGTGTAGTTTACAGAAAAGCTCAACAGACACAAAAATGACAAGAAGCTAATGACCTCTGAAGTCATCAGAAGTTACAGTGAGCTCTCAAAACTTGCATCTCTCCCCTCAACACGATCGAGTTGATCACGAGCATATTGAATGAGCAACCCTCAAATGGTTTACACCGAGGGGCAGGTATAGTGTTTAGGATTTTGTTTTGTTTTGTTTTTTTTTTGCTCAGAATATCATTTGTTATAAATAGGAAATGGGGTAAAATCAAACTCGAACATCATTTCTTGTTATATGTGTAAAGTTCTAGCCATATTAATTCAGAGTATCTGCTGTTACGTTTAAGAATGTTAAAATGTTGCAATAATGGTCTTCCGACAAATGGGATTATAATATGGGACGAAACTGTTTGCATAAGTTATATACAAAACTTAAAACATAAAATCATGTAACAGCTTAAACAGGAAAATCAAACAAAATGTGTTTTATAGCTGAGATAAGAATATGAAATTCTCTCAAGGCACAGAAATTCCAAACAAATTATCCTTTTCACACGCAGTGCATTCCATATGAGTCTATCTACAACAAAACGCATTCGATTCACTTTTGATCATGTAAATGTTGCAATACAAAACATGCAATCAGCATCTTCACTATCCAGTGCCGACCTCTGAATTGCAATCGACAAATCTGATTCGTGTGATGAAATGAAAATATCAGAACCTTCTTCTGATTTTGAACGTACTTCTTTGAAATATAGTTTCCATTTTCCTTTCACTTATCTCCGTTTAGGTTTTTGATTTATTTGGTTGGATGCTTTTTGTTTGCCAGCTGCGATTCAGCAAGTGGTAGGGTAGATGGTCATTTCAGCATCAGTACTTCTAGTTGGGGAATTATTTGACGATTTCATTTGTCAGCTGGCTCCGTGTTCAGGCCTCTGGATAGAAATGTATTCAGTGATGCAGAATTAATCCACGTGAAATATATATAATCGTGTTTATTGCCCATTTTTACTACTGAGGCACCACAGACGGTCACATGAAAAATGAAGGCCAACAGTTTCAAATATGGGTGACAGCCGCCCGATCATTGATTCTTCAAGGATTGAATCAAATCTTCTGATGACTGAGGTTTTGACAAAAATTAGTTGATTGTTGATTTAATAACTTTGAAATGAAGGGCGGTTTCTCGAGCAAGGATTTTCTTGTTCCAAGCAGATTTAACTTCAGCAATCATTTTCTTATTTTCATAATTCTCACGTTTACCTTTCAATAAAGACTCTAGTCTTTTTGACCCCGGTGTGTTTCACGAGTAACCTGCACAAAAATAAGGTTTTAATTATTTAACTCTGTCCTAAACATCTATTTCACATACTTTTATCAGTGTGTTACACAGAAATAGTAAGGCTCTAATATGGGACACAGTCTCTGTAATCGCTCTTAAACATTAAGTTTAACAACTTTCAGAAGAAGACATTTGGTTGAAATAATTGTGGACTTACCCATTTATGAGTAGCATTTAATGCATACATTTTGTACGATACAGTAAAACGTTTTTTTTTCCTTAAATAAGTTGATATTACACCTCCCTGCTCGCACCTATAGAAATAGAAAGGCGGACAAAAAAAGGAAAGGGTGCTTTCCTAAAAATAAAAGTGCGAAATAAGCTTGTCAGCAAGAAGTAAATTTTAATTTGGTTGTCATAATATTTACATTAATGAAGTGACACATTCACAAAAACATACACACTACAAATAGTATAAAGGTGTAAATAAATGTCAGTCATATTTATATACAGGGTGCCGAAAAAGGTATACACACTTCAAGCAAAGAAAAAATGTGTTAACATAACAAAATTGAATTCACACAAACAGAAAATGATGAGCACTAATTACGTTAGATTTTTACAGTGACAACAGTTGCTCAAAATGCCCACTATCGGCGTCGATACACTTCTGAGTACGTTGAACTACTGATTGATCAACTTTTGCGAAAATGTCCTCAGCGATTGCAGCACATGCGGTTTCAATTTATTCCAGTAATGCTTCCTGTGTTGCTGGTTTTGTACGGTATACAACATCCTTAAAGTTCCCCATAGGCAGAAGTACAACGGAGATAGATCCGGAGAACGCGGTGGAAACTCAATTGGACCTCTTCGTCCTATCCAGTGCCTTGGAAGATTGCCATCAAGGTACGCGCGTACATCTCGGTGGTAATGTGGTGGTGCACCATCCTATTGGAAGTAAAATTCCTCATTTCCATAGAGTGTATGCATGGCGGGTAAGACGGATGTGTGTATCATGTTCAGGTACATTGGGACAGTTACTGTTCCTTCAAAAAGAATGATCCAATTAGACCGTAGATGACAACCCGCACCAAACGTTCATTCCAGGTAAATTAACAATATTTTCCAAAATAACATGTGGATTATTTGCACACCAAAAGACACAGTTATGCTGTGCAACAGATCCGTTCAACTTAAATTGTGCCTCATGGGACCAAACAACTTTCCCAACAAAGACCTCATCCTCTTGCACCATGTTCCGCAACCACTCACAGTACCGTATTCTCCAATCAGGGTCATCTTCATTTAATGCATGCAAAAGTAGTGAGATGAAAGCTTTCAACGTTAATGTTTTAATAATACGACGTACTGCTAATCCCAGTCTCATGTGCACATTGCATTGTAGATTTCTGCTTTGAGTGCTCAAAATGTTCCAAAACCATAGCCGAGGACGCGGAGCTTGTTGTATGAGGTCTCCAGATATGCCCTTGTGAACATCGCATACGGTACCGGGAGTCTCAAATTTGTTTCGAATGCGTGCAATTGTTACTCGCGTTGGCGGTTCTGTTCTGTGCACACGTCTCCATTGCCTTTGAACTTCAACCACATTCTCGGTTTTCCATTACCACTTCAAAATTGCTTTTTGTGTCACATCTGTTTACAGAACATCATACGATAATCTTGACTTCATTTGCTTATTGCTGATTTACGGCAAGCTTGACTTCATTTGTTCATTGTTGATTTATCTGTCACGTAATTATACATATCATAATGTACGTGAGTCACATCTGTTTACAGAACATAATACTACACATTACTGTTGTTTTTCGGTCCAACTCTGAAATAAATCAAACAGATATCTACTGCGAAATTGTATACGTTTTTGGCACCCTCGGTATATATATATATGTATATATTTCCCTTTGGGGAAACTCATAATGAATGACTCCCATTACAACGTTTTTGCATCTGCATAATATCGCGAAAGCGCTTCCCTTGTACGTTGCACCCAAATTTCACTGGAAAAGTAAATTTTAGGACACATCCTGCATTCCAAATTCTTGTAATTTTAGAGGAGACACAGAACTAGTTCTTCAATGTTTTCTTCCATCTTGTTGTCAAGGAATCCATTCAACTCACTGTTCCAAGTTCATTTGGAGTTAATTGATATATATTAAATAATTTAAAAGTATATATACACATTTTAATTATTTAATGCGTTAACTGGCCACGACTTTATCATTCTTATATCTATCGCACTTTCCTTTAATGTAATAACAATTCACAATTGTTGATGAAAGTGATGCGTATTTAAGTTAGGAAAAGGAATTCTATAAAATAAACGACTTATAGGGTAGTACACTAAATTTAATTATAACTTTTATATATATGAATGGTGTTTAACGCCCATTTTTGCTACAGAGGCACCACAGGCGATATATATAAGTGACCAATGTTTTATATATAAAACATTGGTTACTCATCGCTTTTTTAATCTGATGTCCAGTGAACATTCCTTCTTTTAATGTTGCATCACTCAAACTAGGAAGCATTCTTCGTAGATATTTGAAACCCTCGCCTGTTTTGTTCATACCATCCACAAAGTTCTTTATAAGTTCCACTTTTTTGAATAGGAGGAAGAAATACATTATGTGGATCAACAAATTTTTAAATTTTATTTTGTGATATCTCCGGGAGTTTTTTTTTTTTTTTTTTTTTTTTAAGTAGTGTTTAACGCCCGTTTTTACTACAGAGGCACCACAGCGGTGAACACTGATGATACTTGAGATGAAATGATATATTGGGAAAGGATTTTTTTAAGGACGGAAACGTTCCAGGCCTAAGTTTAGGGTACCTCCCCGGCATTTGCCATTTATGAGGACTGAGGAAAACCTGAAACCCAGACTCGCGCTCACGCGAGTCCGCGCCTCAACGACCACCCGTGGCGGTCTCTCGGGGAATGAAAATGTCCGTGGTCATGTTTGTAATGCTGTTAGTATCACAACTGTGCCAAAGGCACAGAAAACATGCATAGTTAGTGAATCCACTCTTCATTTCAAGTAGAAGAACAATAACTTTAATATCCCTGCAAATATGCCAACAATGGATTTCATATTTAATGGCCTCACGAATATGACATGTTTTCATAAGTTTCCTTACTTGCTACAGGTATAGAGGGACGTTTATTGCCGTGGTCTTGACCAATTTCAGAAGCATCGTCATTCTTCAGGATTATGGATAATACCTAATTTTAATGCATAAACCCCAGAATCTATTACTGTAAAAAATGTTAATAAATATAAATACTGAAACCTTAGTAGCTTAGTAGCTTTATTCTACAATTCCTGAAGACGAGATCCTAGAAGCTCAGCCAGTTGCTCAAATCACTTACCAGATCGTTGAGTTCCCCTTGTGATCTTAAATGTGGCTTTTCTTTTTTCCTTTTCGTGTGGAATGTAAGTGTCATTTCTTAATGGACAGGGTTGCATATAATTAGATTAACGTTTTGTCAAGTATTCTTCCTGCCATGTAGAAAAATGGGATAGTAATATATAATTTTTTTCCCGTGAGAAATTGTTCGTATAGTCGAAAGGGGATTTGAATACTGAATAGCTCCTTTATTTATTTATTTATTTATGAAGAACACTCAGTTACATTAATTAAACAGAAATAACAATCATCTTCATGACTTTTTTATTCACGCCACTACAATGATACACCGAATGGTAGGTTCCCTTTCTTGCCCTTTAGCCACTGAGTTAGCCTGTGTTACATATTTTACAACTCTCGTTGGGCGCTCGGGCAAGATTTTTGTCCCCAAGGCCATAATAAAATGTATAGGCGCTTTTAACAAGTTTAGAAATTAACCGCCTCTGAGATTTCCAAGTTCGCCACATACTCGTATATGACAAAAAATATTAGGAGAGTTTTTACAACTACGCCTTTGTTTCTTCATAATTTCACACAAAACAACTCACACTACCAACCTCTGCATCCCTACTGAGTAAATGACAGACTCAATGCCTTGTTTTCATAACCAGTCATCCTTATCTTTCAAGACGTCAACAAACTGGTTTAATCAAATATGTCAAGAAATGAGAATTGGTTTAATAGACGGAAATGAACGAGGGTAGGTTCATTTGTTTCCGGCCTCGCTGATAAACATTATCGCCTTCACAAAAGCCTTATCTGATATCATGCGTCATCTGTTAAGCAAATAATTGCAGCTGTAATTTCCGCTCCGCTGTGTTCAGTTGTTCAGATATAGTGGCAGACTACGTGCTTCCATCAGAGAGAAAAGGCGAGGAAAGCTGAGTGGTGGAGTGCGCCTACTTTACGACAACGAACAGCTCTTGTTGCAAAGGAAGCTGAGAAGAAATATGACTTCAAGGAGATCGACCATCTACCCTACAGCCCAGATCTAGCTGTGAGTGACTAATTCATCTTCTGAAAACTCAAGAAGAACCTTCGAGGAAGGAAACTGAAGTGTGACAAAGAAGTGATGGATGCTGTTTATGCCCATTTTGCAGACAAGACTTCTGATTATTTTTGGGGGTGTTGAAATATTAATTCAAAGATGTGAGAAGTGTATTGCAATAAAAAGGAACTATATTGAAAAGTGCAATATAGTTTTTGTCTTTATCACACCTAGAAAATGGTCAAGATATTCGTAATCAAGGTATCAGATTTGGCAATAAAAAAAGTCAACACAAAAGAATGTGTTGACTTACATATTTGATATGTTCAGGCATCTCGGAGGTCTGTGGAAGAGGCCGCTATGTTCGTTCTGCACTACGGGTGACCAAGCTCGCTAAACTTGGACTAATAACGTAAACGGGAAATACGCTGTTCCAATCGCTCCCAGCCCCTGCCTCTTGGTTGAAGTTTTGTGCTTACCAATGGCAATGCCGGGAAATTTCTCTAGAAGTAGACCTGAAACCTTTCTTCTCCCACAACGGAACTGTTTCCCGACTTATCGTGTCATTTCGTATATCACCGCCTTTGATGCTACAGTTATAAAAACGGAGTTATGCTATTAAAAAAAAAAAAAACAAAAAAAAAAAAAAGTAGAAAGAAAGAGCGACCACGTGAGCGAATGGATGAGGTATTTTTAAATGTTTTAATGATTTTTAAAGTTTAATGCCCGATTTCACTACTCAGATATCACAAGTGGGGCATGTGGTTTATCCACTAGACACTAGACACACAGGCAATATTGTCTGCAGTTAGTGGAATATGTGCGGCACTTAAATCATGACTAAAGAAGATGGCAGAATTATGAAGTGGCTGTACTTACATACTGAACGTGAAGAATCGACCTGGTGTGCAATAAGTTTTAAGGAACTTGGAACTCTCATTTTCAGTGACATTATAAAACATAGCATGCAAAAGATTTGAACAATATAATAAATATGATGTGTCTGCAGGGATAGATGAAATTCAAAACCTGCTTTTATTAGCAATACCTTTAGAAACAGAAACAGCGGAAAGTGAGTCGTGTGTCCTCGTAACTATAAAATAGCACTTGGAACAGCAAACTTCCTACTCTGTTTGTCAGAGGGCTAATTCGTGAAACAATGCTTGAAAATTGCTGTAGAAATGTTATGTCTTAATCAATATGAATTAGGTTTACATCTTCAGTCTGCCTCACGCCACTATAACCCGTCATTTCTTAATCAATCAGACACTTTTAGGCTGCAGATATTGATTTGGTGGGAGGCATTTGTTCAGGAAACTAATGAAAAATGTTCCTTAGAACTGAGTGGTGTCGGTGACGCCGTGAGTTCCATCAATGGCAGTCTGCAATTTAAAGAGTTTGTGCAATTCCTTAAGGATAAATTTCGAGAATAGACAATAACATTTGTACTTTGCATTATTCATAAAGATATTTTATGTTCTAAACATGCCAATATTTATCATGCGATTGGCCTTGTAAAGTAACCAGCAAAATAAGAACCAGTGGATCAAAACAGACAGTTTCAAATATTTATCCAGGAGCTTTAAACTGAATATTACGACATACCATTCAACTCAGAGTTCCTTGCCTGCGTGAAGGAAAGGGTTGTTAGAGACAGAGGAAAATATTTCGGCACTTTGGCCTTGCTCAAAGGTTGGCCGTTTGTGCTTATGACACCGTTGGGGTATCTCTGGGAAAAAGGAATGATACGAGAGGGACATCTTGTGGCCAGGATCCACGGGTGATGAGACATAAGAGTCCCTAATATTATTTCCAACTCCGGCGGAGCACTCTTTAAGCAGCTTCACCAGACTTTAGGGCAAGCAAACTTTCCAAAGCGCAAGCCACCATCACACCGCACCAGCTCACCTCGCATGACACTTTCGGCCCAGAAGTGAAATGTGAGAGCGGGACATTCTTGGAAAGGAAGACCTATCCCAGCTTTCACTTAAACGATCAGGGGAAACCAGGAATAAACACAAGCTCGAGAGCCTTGAGTTCGACACATTCTGAATGTGAATGAGCAGCGTTACCGTCTGAGCCATTTCTGGGACTAAGCAGGAGAAGAGACGAAGAGAATATGCGTCATGGCAAAGTACCAGAGCTTCGGGATGACAAATTCCGAGTTGTTTTTGCATTTCTGATAGACGGACGGAGCATCCCATTCAATTAAATGGGGAAAAAATGACCACATAACTTTATGGTTCAATTGAAGCATTCAAGCCCCAATGGAATCGCCAATTGTCCATATGAAATCTATCTTTTTTCGTTTTTCCTTCTGTAGAAACTTCTGATTTAGATGACTATGCGGCCATTACTTGAAAATTTAGTTCCCTATATATATTGCAGCCTTTGAAAGGAACTCCAAACTTGCCGGTAAATTTTGCTCAGAGATGTCCTATTTCAGGCCTGAGGTTCTTTTACGTGCCGTAAATCTATGACACGGGACCCACGGCTTTACTTCCCTTCAAAAGGAAGTCATACTTAGGATTTTTAAAACTTAGCCGCCCCATGCCATGTGGTTGCGGATGACGTTCCTTTTTATTTTCTACTCTAATTATTGTTCTTCAGGTGATCGGGAACTAGGTGCCAAGTACTATGACATATACAGTTTAATACAGTTTTATAAACATTGTCTTCAGTCACGTTCCCTCGATTACATAAACATGCTGCCAGACTTTCGTTGTTTCGTTCTACTTATCTGTATGAGAGTTTGGTTCAAGATTGAAAAAATGAAATCTTGTCACAGAAACAAATTTACAGATTATAATTTGAGATGTGAAGTTAGGTATAGCGGTAGCCAGCAAATTTCTGCAAATATAAGTAAAAATCATAAGAAACAAAAGAAGTTAGAAAATATATTTATAATTTTTGGAGTATGTTTAAAATGTTCTAATTGTTAGTTATATGTAAGTCATAGTAATTTTTCGTATCAATTTTATTCAAATTTGGAATGTTTCTTTTGAGATCTTTATAAGGAAATATTTATTTTATTTATTCTTTATAATTTTGAGAATCAGTCCGCCGTTGCAACGTCTGTACTTGCAGAGTTTAGTTTTCAAGCTCAAATTTGACGCGGCATAAACATAGATGAGATTAGCATCATTGTTCTGTGTAATGCCAAAGGATCTGTAAATATATAAAACAGCCTGTGAAGATTTCCAATATTTAATTTCATAGCTGCAGTCAATGATTTCATCTGGCCCCAGCATACGCACACTGGGTACTATTATACTTTCTAGTACATGAATATACTGCTGGGAGGTCAAATTCCCACACAATTCCTCATGGAGATACTCCTTCTAAACTAGAAACTCGCCCCAAACAGTGACAAAGATACTCAACTACATTGTCTTGATGTTTTGGCTGGAATCTGTTGGTAGTTAAAAGGACGAAGCACGTGCATGGACCCAGGTTGGTGTTGGGGAAAACTGGACTGAACATATTACTTTTTCTCATGAATATTGTTCTGAAAAAATGCAGTGCAAGCTGCTTTATGAGCTTCTTTTGATATTTTTTTTTTTTTTTTTTTTTTTTTTTTTGCTGGGAAATACATAAATAACGATGATATGCGACAGGAAAGCCAGATATGGACGATCACACATTTGTACTAAAGAATGACATGCTGCACTCTGTAACACAACAATCATTGAACAATGGAAAATCGTGAGCACTTTATTTGTTTATTTATATATTGTAACAATTTTGCATTCCTCAAAACAAGGAAGTATTGATTAAATGATTGTGTAAATAAGCTCTGAGCCCATAATACTTAAAGTTACCTGGTATTTGTAAAGAAAAACTAACCGTGAGTATGGTATTTATAGGCATGAGGAAGGTTAAGCACCATTCTTGACATGTTTCGCTATATTTAAAAAATGAAAATTATTTGAAACATCTTGGCATAGAAAACTTCGGTACTGTATTTCAATGTGGTTAGATACTGGAAGCTACACCAACAAGTTCAGTTGGGTTCAAACTCTTCCAGGTGGCTATGTACACCTGGGATCAATAACTTTCCCTTCCCGCCTCTCCCCCTCCCGAACGGAATACGTACGGTGTAAATTGGGAGTTTGACGTTTTAAAGGATTTTAGTTGCATACCATAGCTTGAGACAAACGTTTCACCTCGAAGATTCAGAGTTCATAAGGGACCTTGGCTCAGTTAACGGTGATCGTGAATGCCAAGCAATTCGCATGTTCTATTAATCTGTCACCTTTATGTTCACTTGAAATGAAGTGGGTTGGATTTATATTAACATGGCTTGTAGAGGGTAATGTCCGTATATATAATAAATTTCTTAGCATAGCCTTGGAATCGAGCTCGGCATAGCATTCACTTGCGTCAAACGCAAAACCTAGGGTTGAAGTGACCTTTGCAGCCCAGCAGACAGAAGCCTTTTATGAACCAATGACGTACAAAGGCCCATCAATATTGATCGTGCGGATACACCGGAAGTAACTTTATGATCAGACTGGGCTGTCTTTGGTTTTAAGGGTCAGTTTTTTATTACTGCTGCAAGTAGGTCTGTGCATTTTAATACATGGGCTTTAGTATGGGCATGTAATAAAGTAATATTTACAGCGGTCTTTCTTTCTGAATAGAGTTTGCAGAACACAAGCTTAATCAAAGAACCTGTTCCAAAGCTACTTAAAACGATATTTTAAAGAGAGAAAACCAAGTGCTAATTATTTAAATAAGTTTTGAAAGAAAAAAAAGGCTTTCAGGCTCATTGTCTGCCATTTTATGGTACTCCAGTCTATTTTTAAATAAGAAGTTAACTGAAGCTTTTAATAAAGTTACAAAAGAGCTGAACAACAATTTAGCGAAGTGAGTTTTTTCCTGTACATCTTCTAGGAAACGCTAAGGAACATTTATTAACTTTCTTTTATGAGTCACTGACTTGAAAGGGACCTGTGATTTTAATGTTTAAATAATAGAAAATGGAGCTGCGAAATATCAGCAAAGTTGGTTCTTCTTAAAGCATTAGAAGATTTGCCTAGTACAAATTTGTATTTCATGTCAATTCGATTAAGATATAGGAAGACCCTTGTCTAAGATTGTAATATTTTATTTTCATGATGAAATGAATATTTTCCTAATTTACAAGAAAACCAGAAATTTTATTGGAGAAATTTTCTTCGTTCTATTGACATTTGTTGCTACTAAAAAGTTACAACACACTGTTGCTTTATATTATATAATGATGGTCGCAAAAATTGTAGTAATCTTATTTATTGACATTTTAGAGGAATTACTTTTCTTTCAAATGTCAATAGTGTCATTTTAATTTGGAATACCATTTTTATCTACCACAGAAAATCTTTGTTTTGATTGTATATTATTTAATACTCGGATACAATGGAATGGATACATGGTCCTTAAAAATACTCCAAACCTTAAGAACTTTAGGACACACACACACACACACGTATATATATATATATATATATATATATATATCACATACCTACATACATACAAATCTGCATGCATACAAAGATACAAATACTTCGATATATGTATAGAATAAAACTTTTAAATATTTACAGATTGACATTTGTTCCAGATATAGCGTTCGATAATTTTGTAAATATTTGAGTGTTAGTTGTTGTTATCTTAGTGTTCTTTTATTTTTCATTTATATTGTATATATTTGTATATATTCACTGTAATTTCATAAATTGCAAATATTTAAAAGCACCCCGAAAGTAAGAAAACAATAACTCACAGACAGAATTAAATAATGAAAGAATACTTGCACTATCTCGTGAGTTAGATATTTCATGAAATGAATTGAACAAGTAATTGTTGACTAACTGGATGCATTAAAAAAAAAAAACGGCAAAGGGGAATGGAACCTAAATGCTGGCCGAAGGAAAATTTCGTGGGAGTGATGTGGTCTGAATGTCGGCCAACCCCTCAGGTGGAGAAGTGCAGGGAATTTCGATAAGCAGCAACAATTGACAAATGTAGGCAGAGAAACAAAAAATGAAGAAAAAATAGAGTTGTATATGGTAATGAATGATGCGAAAGGATTTGCAAAACGTTAAGGAAAATATAGAGACAATAAAGAAGGAAATGAGGAAACGTTACATAACGCGATAAAACTTGCAGAAATGGCGGAAAAAAACGTAAACCATGTACATGATGAATTTCAGAATTTAAAGAATTCATTTGTGATATTACAAAAGGTGTGTAATGTAGTTGTACGACTAGGGTGGAACATACAGAGTTGAGTTGTTAGAAGAATAAAGAAACAGAGAAAAATAACTTCGGAAGATGCGGAATAATAGTTGCAGATATTGCATACTATAGAAATAGACATACATTACTGAATGAATAATTTTAAATGCATTGGAACTTTATTATATTTATGTATATGTGAAAAAAATATTTTGATATGATTATATGTGACAAACTGCAGATGTTTTTTGCATGTGATAGTAACTGAAAAAAAATTTCAAAGCCTAAAATGTTGGTACATATATGTGTTCACAGTGTCAATATTGCTGCAATTGCAGGCAGTAGGTTGCTAATGTTACACAACAAATGCGCTTTTTTTATTATAAAAGGATTGCGTTTTTATGCTTTGTTATAAGTCAACAAAATGCTAACTTGTTCGAGAATCAGCTGAAATTTTTATGAGTGACTTTGGACATGGCAACGTAGTAATTCTTCAGCATTAATATGCCACAGTAATTGTGAGAGAAGCAAATATCCGTAAAAATGTTAAGTTTTTTTTTTTTTAATTGTGTTCAACGTCCGTTTTTACTACTGAGGCACCACAGGCGATGAACACTAATGATACATGAGATGAAATGATATATTGGGAAAGGATATTTTTTTTAAGGAAGGAAGCGTTCCAGGCCTAAGTTTAGGGTACCTCGCATTTTCGAGTTATGAGGACCGAGGAAATCCTGGAAAATCCCTAGTCAGTGAGGACGGTCCTGGTGGGATTCGAACACCAGACCTCCCGCTCACGAGTCCGCGCCTTAACGACCTCGGCCACACGTGGCGGTCGAAATGTTGAATGAAATAAATTGGAATAGAAGAGCACAGTAGGAAAGAGTAACTCTAAAAGGATACATCAACACATCCAAGAATGCGCAGTCAATTTCACAACGTTCCATTTTGGCTTTTCTGCCAGGAAACTGAAGTCTAGTGTATTTTTGAATGCTTGCATGAAGATTGAAGGTTATATTGGAACCGCGAGCATATAAAGCGATACAGTTATGTTAAACAACAACAACATCAACAACAATAGAAACATCGGAACCCGCATCTATCTAATAGTGTTACACTTTAAGTGTTGTAAGTCCAACAAACATATGTGCGCTGTTATCAAATGTTGGAAGTTACAATTAAAATATCTATGTGAATTTTCTATATAATTTTTTCACACTACAATATGCACTATAGTTTATAGTTTAAGGAATGCAAAGGTCACTGAAGTACATAGTGTCTCCAAGTTTTATATAGGATGATTTTCCTTTATTCCCAGTGCGTAAAAAGAAATCGCATGGAAACTCACAACGTCCGAGGACGTCATTTGTTTTTGTGTTCACGCCAGTGCAAATTTTTTTTATTGTTAAATTTTTATTTCTAATGGTTAACAATATTTTGGCACACGCAATTTAAACGAAATACTAATAGGCACAATTGGAAATCCAACAATAAACATTGATGCTTGCAGGACGAGTCAAACGAGTAAAAACAATTGTTGAAACGCCATGGTTGTGCGTGTTGTGAATCGAAATAATTAGAAAAAGTTAGACTATTAAAAATTACATGGCAGAAAGTTTTGTGTTTACAGTTCTTCAAACTGTAGTAGTTCTAATGAAAATGCTACATTATCATTACTGCTTTAATTACTGCTATAAATTATTATTCAGTATTCCGATTTTTTCTTTCCTTCCATAGTTATGTTGCTAGATCTGGAGGAAGATAATGGAAGATAATGATCTTTTGCATAACCTTTCCTTTTAATTTGAATATGTCCTTTATAAAACTAGAAATCTGAAATCAATTGAATTACGATAATTATGTGATTAAATTAATACAACACTTATGTATATGTTCCAAACTTTAAAATTTAGCAGTGCGCAAACTGTGAAAACAACCTTTATTTTACAATGTACAACGCATTTCAGAATTATTGTAAACGAAGATAAAATGGCCCCAGTTGCTGCCTTCGATTATGCAACGTACAAATATTATCTAATTAATCTGTTCTATCACATAACAATTGCACATTAAGGAATACAATTTCTAAGAATGTTCCAGTGGTATTACGTTTAAATTAGTGGTAAATGTTTCCAGTGCCTTGTAACACAATTAAACTAATATTTATTAACATATAATTTTTAATTAGTCGCCCCTATTATTTCCAGAGTATGTTAGACAGTTATTGTACTTACCTTGCCATTGTAATTTGCTTAACTTATTTATATTTTATATATTCATGCAATTTATTCAGTGCATGCTTATTTTTGGCTTAAGGATGGTTATTATCCCATTCATAAGTTTTAAGTAAAAATAGTAAATATGGTTTTAGGCCAATGAAGAAAGTAAGTAAATTTTTATTGTTTTACATCGAAGTACTTTAGGAAACTCTGCCAAAATTTAAAAAGAAGTTTTTGTCGACCACTTATTTGATCGAATTTTGCTATTTGCAAGTTTCACTTAAATGTAGGCCTGATCTATTTAACGCTTGTGCTTCCAAAATCTCCTGTATCAGACGAAAATATTACTTATTACATTTGTTTCATTTTTTTTATTTATTTATGGACGCTCTTTAATCATTTGTTTCATACCACGGTTTGTTCTAATAGAAGTTTATGGCCGGGTCAATGGAGACCAACAGAGATCAGAGCATACAGCTAAAGAGGGCGCAGTAGCCACAGACTCCTAAGCTCCATGATTTTTAATCCCTCAAAAGAACGGAAAAGAAGGGGACCACTTGTACATCGCGTTCTCATGCCAATATTCATAATAACATGCAGGGAATGAAGTGCTTGGAATCGCTCGCTGTTGCATCCCTGAGTCAGTGGAGAAAAAGCAAGGGCTTTCATGTGGAGCGTACAAAAGCGAAGAACGTGCTGGAGCTCAAAAGATATATAAATGTATTTAATAGAGGTAGCGAATGACCTTGTATCGATCTGCGCGAGACACTTCTAGGAAAGTGGTGGTGTGGGTAACATCTCAGCTTCAGGAATGAAACAAACAAGTTATGAGAAAGCTAAGAATGGTACAGCTGTGCAATAAATTGTGTACTTACCTGAGATGATTAACATTGCAAGGAAACTATGCCCATCCAAAGTTCCTCATGATCACTTACTGAACTGTTTCACTGTTTTCACTAGTCACCTTCACCTAAATGAATCACTATTTCAGACCTTCTACTAAGAGACGTTTTACAAAATATTGTTTTCCTGTCCTCTTCACCTTTTCACAGCAGCATTTCCAATCTTCTTTCGTAATTGAATCAATTTTTTTTCATTTTGTAATTTTATAATATCCTCCATGTGAAACGTGACATTGTATTCTGCAATCCAGTTTATCGCTGTGTCCCATCTTTGCTCTATGGGGTTTAGCTTCGGGTGACAGGGTGGAAGGTGTAAAATTGCATTATTTTTCCCTTCTATAATTGTATGAATTTTGAATGTGGTGTCTTTTTTTTATCAATTTGTATAGCTCTGGTTTTATTAAACTATTTAAATAGCCAATTTCTTGTAGCTATTGTTCCGACAGATGGTTATCATTTCAGGTTCACGAGTATTGGAATTTGGAGAAGTATTAAACACATTATGCATTGTCTATTACAAGGACACTGAGAGGAGGAAGATTAAGAATAAGTCGTTTTCTTATCCATTTCTCATAATTTGCTTCATTCATATGTCACGATAATCACCACTTTTCTGATGATGTTTGAAGCGTATATTTGTGTTTTCAAAGAAACAATCTTCCCTTCCTGCATGGTGCACAATCAGTTTTGTCCTTTCGACACCGGAGCGGAGTCCTTCCAAAGAATCATCACTCCAAGGGTTATATGTGAACTATGAACAAAGGTTTCATCCATGAAGATGATGGGACCAACTTCTCTGTACTTCTTCATGATTATCAAGTAAGCGACCCTTTTCTCCCGGATGTTTCCCTGCTCTACAATATCCGCCTATAATTTTTGGCTTTTCTCCAACGGAAACTCAGAGTCAAAATTATTTTGCGCAGCATTGAAATACTGCCATCGAAACCGATATATTTTTTACCCTTATGTGGAGTTTGTTTAGCAATGGTCTACATTTTTCAATGATGTAAAAATTATTTATTATTCTGAGAACCATGGATTCATTAAATTCTTCCAATGTGGCTTTGGGTAAGCGAGTAACATATCTTAAGCTTTCACGGCCAGTGTTCAAAATGTTAAAATTAAAAAAAAAAAAAAAAAAACAAAAAAAAAAACTTCCAGGCTGTTGTGCCGTGGTCTTTGTTTTAGAAACTAAAACAGGGCTATCTCCGACTATCTACGACCAGTGTAATGGTCAGTTTTGTCTACATTGCAACATGTTATTGTTTATCTCATACATATTTAATTCATCTCTTACAGTGCAATGAGAAGTGTCGGGCCTAGCCAGACACGGAACGCTCGATATCGACGCAGACGGTCGAGACATACAGAGGGGGAGAGGGGGCTGTTGTGAAGGGCAGGTTTCCACGTATTGCTAAGGCGAAAACCGCTTTCTCTATTTATATTAAGAGGACGATGTTTTATTTCAATACTTTTGCTAAATTTGTTTAAAACAAAAAATTATTTTAATCTGGTCAGAAGGGAAAATGTTGAAGTACAATAACATCCTCACAATGTAAATAGACATAGTGATTTTGCCTTAGCAACACGTGTATACCTGTCCTTCATAATAAACAGTTCCCCCTTACCCGACCGTCCGTCTGTGTAGATATCGATCGTTCCGTGTCTGGCTAAGCCCGACACCACACACTTCTCATTACACTGATGATGCTGGTCGTAGACAGCCGGCGAAAGCTGTTTTAACTTTTAAGTTTTTTTTTTTTTTTGGAAGGTTTTTACTTAATTTTAAACGAATATCAAGACAACCAGAGAGAAATCTTCCAATGGCCTATCACATAGATGTAGTCCAGAAGGTGAACAAACAAGAAGAAAATTATCTGTTATGATGATTTAATTATAATTTTGTATATTTTATGTTATCTTAATTCAAGGAAGAAGTGCATCATTTACCACATTTTTGAGTTATTTTCAGTAAAATAAGCATGCATTATGTTGCTGACTGTTAAGAGAATCAAATCAGTAAGTTTTAATTATTTTTGTGGCAACAGTATTTGCAAAAAGACCATGGAAATGCGACAAAATGTTTACATTAAACAAAGAGTGTATACCATGATTTGTTTGTTTCCCCATTAGAACAACTGAAGATGTTTGTTTGATTTATTTACGGACGCTCTTTACATCTCAGGTCAACAGCGTCCCATTCACTTCAGGGAGTGAAACGGCAGACAAATTTTGCTCACAGGCCTCTTCTTTCAGGCTTGAGGTTCTTTTTCGTGCCGTAAATGTACGACATGGGACCCACAGCTTTACTTCCCTTCCGAGGGAAGTCATACTTAGGATTTTATACCCGAAAAAATCCATTGATTCTGGCCGGGTTTGAACCCGCGATCTTGGGTTTAAAAGGCAAGTATGGTTACCACTACACTACCAGGACCGATAGAACAATTGAAGATGTTAGATTTGTTACTCCCCCCCCCCAAAACAGCTAAAATTTCACTTACAACTCTTTTGACATTCACCCATTCAAGTGTAAGTGTGAATGTTGCTTAAAGTTAATATTGACTATTTATCTAAAGAAGAAAATAAAAGCGAGAAAATGCAACTATTTTAAATTTATGGACAGAAGCGCTAATTCTGTCCCATTCAATTGCGATCAACTGAGTTCACTAACTGTGTTCATGCGCGTACGTTCTGTTAATCGGAATCGCTCATTTTTAACACTCCTTGGTTATTATCGTAAACGACACTCAGCATTCTGTGAGCATTGAGGGCGTTCATAGAGCGTTGCGGGAGTAGCAAACATGGACAAGGCCCCGAGTGTCACCCGGGGGGTATGAGCGTTGTGATTGTGAGAGCTGTTAATGTGCAACAACACGCAGTACCGAGCTGGAGTGATGTGTCTTTCACAGCAAGGAGTAAGATATGGTGAAGGCGTCCTTTGATTGTGTCCTAATGAAATTTTGGCATTTCATTGAATGTATTATTTTATAATTATAAGTAGAACCTGGACGCGGTGGAGGGAACTCTGTTGCTGGAATTGGTTCACTGAGACATTCCCACGATATCACGATCGGTTACGTCACGTTCTAGAGCTTTATGGAATGGGGACAAGCTAGATTATTGTGATGACATGATGACGGATCTAATATTCTGATTTCCGCTTTACTATAGCGAAAGGTTTTGGTATGAATCAAATACTAATATACAGACAAAAATTTTAAATGTATGCGTTTTGGGATCATGATAGAGTCTTAACTGGTGTGGGCTTTGACACTTCACTTACTATAAGTACGTAAGATTTTGTTTTGTAAGGCCTGCACATTTTTAAAGGTGCTGAATAGATTCACAAAGGGGCTGCATATGTAATCATTGATCTCATGAGTGTTTTGGTTAGTCTGGTTTCCCCTGTAAAGTATTGTTGCAATTAATAAGAGCACAAGGTTTCGTTAATCGCGCATTAGGTTTCTTTACAATGTTTTGTTGTGTTTACCACAGTAATTTTATGTTCATGGTAACTCTGAAGTAGTTTTCAGTATCAATCCATTCAATAGTATGATCGAAAAGTTGGTTAGTGCTGTCTATGGGAGGCATGTGCATTTTCTGCATTTACCTTGTGTCGTTATGCGTCACCCTTCTCCATTTCTCAGGACGTTACTTTAGAACCGTGGTTATTATTTATTGGTCAAAGCACGTATTGTGAGTATTGCTTGGCTGTAGGTAATACTTTCTTCTTTGTGTACTATATCGCTTGTGCCGAATAGAGAGGGAGAGTTGGTTATTTCTAAGAACCTTCGGCTACCACAGATGGTGTCATCTTACTTGCTTCGTATTCAGATTAATCTTTCAATCTAAATGCCGCCTCCTTGTTTCTAAACTTGTTAGACAGCTGCCAACCCACTCTCCCCTTTCATTCACCAAGTGAGAGGTAAAAATGCTAATTTTCTAATTGGGGAGTTTTCATACAAAAATTTGCGAAAATGAGCAATTCTTTTGCGTAAATTATTAATACATATGTTAATATGTTGTGCTGTGTTCTGTGTTGAATTATTGAAATGCATTGCGATTAAATGCCTAATTTCATATTTCTGGAATTGTCTCGAAGAGGATTAAATAAATTCTTCTTTTAAGTATGGCTTAATTTATGCAATTTAGCTTTCTCCATTATTATTTCATTATTTAGCTTACTATAAACAGATATAATGATAATCTCTTCTAGGGTAGGGGAAGTCGAAAGTCGTTAATTTGTATCACTTAACTTCTGTCAGGTGTAACTGCACATTTTATAAATGGAAATTAGCATTCTATACTGAATGCTTCTGCGAAAGTAAATTTAACATGCTATTCACAGACTATTTTAAAACAAATTTATTGCAAAATCTGGACCGGATTATCTTGTAGTAATTGGTATACAAAACACTCTTAATGTATATTAATATTAAGTGCACAATTCAGTAGGACAGAGAGAATAATACTCCAATATACATATCACTTCTCACATTTGTGAAAATAATAGAAATATTAGTAATTAATTTTTGGCACATTTCATGCGGCCACATGTTGTACCTACTGAATCATCCTGTACTGTTCGCACACAAAACATGTTTTTGGTTTCTTTTTCGTATCTGCGAATAATTTCTGTCTTTTCTCGCTGATGTAGGCGTCAGCGTTGACTTCTTCAAGGAATCCTGTGCGGAGTGCTGTCAATAACAGTCTCTGGTCCTGGTCTTCTTCCTTGGCCCTATCTACCGCCATGGGTGGCCGAGAAGGCGCGGACTCGTGAGCGGAAGGTCTGGGGTTCCAATTCCGCCAGGACCGTCCTCCCTGACTGGTTTTTTTCCCAGGTTTTCTCAGTCTTCATAAATGGCAAATTCTGGGGAGGTACCCTAAACTTAGGCCTCGGACGATTCCTTCGTTAAAAATAAATCCTTTCCCAATATATCATTTCGTCTCAAGTATCATCAGTGTCCATCCCCAATAGTGCCTCTGTAGCAAAAACGGGCGTTAAACACCATCTATTCATTCATTTGGCCCTGTCTATGATGCGGATGGCAATAGACTGATTTTCTACCCTTGGACTAGAGATGACGGTCTGTTTTAAGCGAGTTCCGTTTTATTGATTTTAAATTGAAGTACCGTTAAAACGGCTTACACTAAAATTCATTGATTTTATTGTATTATAAGAAAAAGTATCCATTTTCAAATTATAAATGACCAATTACAATAATACTCTAACACTAACGAACATGAAGGTTCTGTTTGTTGTTTCAACTGAAATAAAGTTTTTAAAACAATTGAACTTCAAACACTTCCACAACCTCTTACTGATGGTTCAGTCTTCCTCTAACCCGATATTTCAGACTGGGCATTTGATATACAAGACCCAGTGAACTTCAGATATCACGTAACCATAATCAGTATCTCATTTCTTTCAGGAGACAGCCTATTTCTCAGCTTTGTGTCAATCAGTTCCTCTAATACGCAGCTGAAGACGGCAAAGCATTTAATATGCGATTACAAAAGAATATAAATGCCCTTTCACAAAGTAAAGGGATTTACATGGTTTACAGCATCCCTTAATGAATCACTTACAAAGGACCCAGCTCGGGTGTTTGCCCAGCGCAGGTCTGCTTCGGGTAATGTAGCTCCTTTATATCAGGTGGAGCAGGAATTGGGGGTGCTCGGGGGATGTAGTTGTTGATCGCTTTGCTGAGCTGATCGTGGTTTCGATGTCTCGGCCGGGCTGCTCACTGATGACGTCGTTTGCTCCAATTCTGTTGAATTTTATCTCAGGGTCCACCGGAGTGTTTCGGGATCAGTACAGATCCACGGGAACGAGAAATGTGTTGCCCAAAAATACACAAGGTTGACTTGTTTAAAATATTTTATTCACATTAAAATACTTTCTGACTGTTCGCCGCTGACTTCGCTACTCTCTTAGGCTGGCTTCCTGAGTGAATATCTGGATGTCTGAATGTCCCTCTGAATCTGTGAATGTGTGAGTGTAAATCTGTGAATGTATTTCTACTGAATGTCTGAGTGTGAGTCGATGAATGTCCGACTTCTACGAGTGTGAAAATGTGCCTCTGAATGTGTCTCTACCGAATGCGTGAATTCTCGAGTGCCTCTCTGACCTCTGTACTCTAGTTTTTCTACTACATTGCCACGCCTTTCGCTAAATTAAATTCCCTCGTATTTTATCTATTTTCGTGTTGTACTTTCATTATTGGTTATTCCAAAATTATTTAGTTATATCTAAGTTCTCCTGATTCGTTAACTTTTATCCGAAGACCATCGGCTAGAATTATTCTTTCCCCCCTGATCTAACGTCTTCCCACGAACTTGAATTTTCCCAGAACAAGCTGTCATAAATTTCGGTACTTTCCTTATATTCTGAATTCTATTGAAAATCTTTTGCCTTGCTTAGTCTGTAGATTCCTAAATGTTCCCGGAGATAACGCACGTGTTTTCGGCTTTCCTGTAATAAAACATTTTCGTCTCCGTTCTGACATTTTCATTTTCTCTTAAATATTGCTAAGTCTGACTTTGTTAAATACTGTCCCGTTACGGCCACATGTTTCTCTTATTGTCAACTCCTAAGTATTTTCTGGGTAAAAGGTTCGTGACCTAACAAAAGATAGTTTACCCTTTCTTCAGCCTTGTCTAAGGAGTGGTCCGCGGAGAGGTGTCAGGTACATATCCGTCTCTTTCTCACATATTTCACAAAATGTATACAAAACCCTTTTGTGAAATACCATTACCTGTTAAATGACATACAAGTTACAAATTACTTCGATTCCTGTTATACCTATCTCAAAATGATTTTCTTATACATATACATAACAATTATCCTTATCAAATATAATGCCTTTATAAATATCACTCTGCAGCCTTTTAATTAAATTAATAAAGGCAGCCTTATTTCCGGCTTCAAATGCCCCTGTAATCAGATTTTGTTGTGGTAACACAACAAAATATGGTTACATAGTCCCGTGAGATTATTACTATCTCGTTATTGCAGAGTGATATTCTTATTATTCTTAATACTATATTAACACACTTGAATCGAATTGATTTTCTATCTGTGACACATATATTTGCACTCCGAGCCTATTGTTCAATGTTTTTATTGTTCTTGGCTCTGATATGAGTGTTCTTTTGCCTTTATGAGTTATACCTTTAACTTTTAGTCTAAGCTGTCACATACAAGCTTTGAAAATATACTTTTAAATGTTTATGGTATTATCTGTGTAGCTGATACCACTTGCATTTTGTCTTTTACTTTTACACATCTGTTTGCACTAAGAAAGATTCATCGCACTTTTTACTTATTTATTTATTTATTTATTTATTTATTTATTTTGCACTGCACTTCACTTAGTACCTTTATCCGCGTATCAACGCCACTACTGTACCATCTTACATTTTTTTTATATCAATTATATTCTAGGATGTACATGTTTATTATTTACAATATACCTTGAGTGTACAATTTTTTTTTTTTTTTTTATTACCATGCAAGTTAGTTTCCTTATAATCTATTCTTATATTAGTCAATTATCTTATTCAATTACTGAAACTAATATTTTAGCTGTTACTCAATAAACAGGTTTACTTCCTATCTAATTTATCCAACGAACTCTTGACCTTAATCCTTAATAGCATTATATCATATATTACATTCAATTTGTTACAATTACAGTTTGTCCAAATGTATTTAGCCTACTAGTTACACCTACATCATACCTAACTTAATGAATTTATTCATGACGGTCTGTTCTTCGATTTTTATTTTTACCAAAAACATTTCAAAAGCACAATCATATTGTTAAATTTTATTTTTGAATCATAACTTTATTAACTGACAACCAGATAACCTGTAGTATGTAAAGAAATTATATTTGCAATCCGTTCATAACTTTATATTTCAATAAAATACACATTGATGGACATTCTATAGCCTTGCGTCTTCTAATTGATTTTAACTACATCATTTATTAATCATTGGTCAAATATTTCATAAACTTCTAATTTGCTATCTAACTTTACTTTTAATCAATCATCCATTATAAACATTGTAAGACACTTCATAACATTACAGGTAACATATAGATGATTCTATTCGTATATCTATATGGGAGAATCTTCCATCCCATTTCACATCGCAATTCACAAGAGTTTAATTACATTACTATTCATTAGATATCTTGGATCGTTTTATTAAGCTCTCTTAGGTAAATGCTACATTAAACGAGAATTATTCATCGACGACTTCGTTATTTTCTTTATCTACTTAATTCATTAATTCATTTTCTCCCTTATTATTATTTATCCTCTTTCTCTATTCACTTTATCATAATTCATTATTTTCCCTCTACTTTTAACCGTAGGATCATTATTAATATATTTATTCTCGTTACTTGATTCACTTTACTTTCTATTACCCCTATCTGCTTCCTTATTGAACGTCACCAAGATATATAATTTTAGCTACTTATTCGTTTATCTTTCTTTAGCATGCTTCTGCTTATTCGATTATTTCTTAAACTCTCTAATTTCAATTATTTATTTTCCTATAAGTTTCCCTCTGTAATGTTACTAATGTCTTATTAAGCTTTCACTTTATATTGCCTTTCCTTTGGCCTGATTTGATTTATCTTATTTCGTTCCTCTCTTAATTCGCCATGATTACAATATTATTACCTATTTCCCTATGCAAGGTCACTAATATGTTTTATTTATGCCTTCATTTTATATTGAATTTCCTTTGATTTGATTGCAATTATTTTATCTCTTTACCCTTTTAATTCACAATTATCTATTTTCTGTGTGATTTCTTAACGTTAATATTTTATTTCCTGAAATTTGTGCACCCTGCAATATTTAATTTTTTTTTTTTTTACATTATTACAATTACTTTATTTCTTTATTCATTTAATTTATAATTATTTATCTTTTTATCTGGTTGCTTGGAGTTATTAACTTATTTTATTTTCGCCACATGTTTTCCTTTTCTATTGAATTTTCTTTGAGAATTTGGTAATTATTTAATTCTGTCATGACACTATTCGTTTTCCATAATTGATTTTCATACTAATTCATGTGTCCTATAACTAACCTGCTTGCTTTCTATCCTTAATATTTTTTTGTATTACAATACTTTTACATTAATTAGCTATAAAATTGTATGATTTTTCTTATCTTATCTATCTTATGTTTACATTTATTTACATTCTCAACCTTATACCAATCAGCTTATTCATCCTACTTTATTTTTACATTCTTGTATTGCTTTCTCTTTGGGATCCGAGTTGAGCGCTAATACTCCATGGGGGTCTCCATTCGCGTGGTTCGGTCCTGAGTTCCGCTAATTGTTCTTTCGCGAATTCTGAGGGATTCTGAACACTTGCATTTATGCAATTTATTTCGGTTTGGGGTTTCGCAATTTTTGCCTCAAAATATTTACCTAAATATTTCTGAATCAAAGAGACTTGTGCCCCTGTCCCGTGATGTCTTTGGATCGAATCCTGATCACTACTTTGTTTTCTTTCTGATTCTTTTTGACACATTACCTGCTCCCGGTTTATGCCTATCTCGAGTATTTGATTTTGTTCTCCTTCTATTTCTATGCCTGTTTCCTCATTACTTATCGTTTTCCCCTCTAGTTCTAGTTGACTATTATTTATTTCCCCTAGGTTCTCGTTATCATCTTTCTCGCCCTCTATTTGCTGCCTATCATTGCTAAGTTCCCCCGAATTTTCCTCTAATTTCCTTTCTATATCTGTGTTAGGCTCTAAGTTTAATTCCTGGTTCTGTTCATGAATACTAGCGTGTTCAATTTGCATGTCTTGAGTTAAACTATTGCTAACTACGCCACTGGTTTCTATCTGAGACTGCTTTTTTCCGCTATCTTCATTTTCTTTTATTTTATCTGTGGTTGCCTGACCCTTCTTTAACCTATCAATAAGTTGTACCTGGGAGTTTTGAAATCCCTTTTTAATTTCTGCATGGAAGTTTTGAAATTTATTTTTCATTTTTGCATGGTAGTTTTGAAACTCCTTTTTAAGTTCTGTCTGGCCTTTTTCTAACCTATCGTTAAGTTCTGCCTGGGAGTTTTGAAATTTTTTAAGTTCTGCCTGGGAGTTTTGAAATACTGTCTGGGAGTTTTGAAATTCTGCCTGGAACAACTTCAACTGATTCATTAATATTTCGAACTTGTCCTCGCTAATATCGTTATTCACCCCTTTTTGACTATTCTCTAATCCTATTCTATTTTCCTCCATAACTGTTTCTTCCTCTATTCTATTCTGTTCTGCCATTTTTTTCTGTAGTTCCATCTGTTCACTACTAAACTCTCCATTTAACATTTTATTCCCTACTGTAATATTTTCAGCCATGTTGCTGCTTACCACTTAAAATCTATCACACAATGTCTAATATAACTTTCTAACTAAATTAAATGATTATTTCAGTCTTTTATTTCTACCTTTATTCTCTGCTCTCCCAATAGTCGGCGGCATGTTGTTCTTAAAGTGGCTTCTCGTTCGAAGTTCTCGCAATGATGTCCAGTTACCAGTTCCGTCGTATCTGCTCGTAAACCTTGTGTTTACGGTCGGTCTCTCTGCGATGTCGGCCGGCTATCCACTTGGGCTGCTCGATGTAGCTCTTCATGATGTCCACTATTTTCCTACGGTTGTGTAGCAAGCAAAACTTTCTGGTTCCTTCTTGGTGTCGTCTGCGGCTGCTGGGCTGATGTCGTCCGCTTCTGCTGGGCTGTTGTCCGCTTCTCGTCTCCGTCTACGAGCCCCACGTTGGGCGCCATCTGGAGCAGGAATTGGGGGTGCTCGGGGGATGTAGTTGTTGATCGCTTTGCTGAGCTGATCGTGGTTTCGATGTCTCGGCCGGGCTGCTCACTGATGACGTCGTTTGCTCCAATTCTGTTGAATTTTATCTCAGGGTCCACCGGAGTGTTTCGGGATCAGTACAGATCCACGGGAACGAGAAATGTGTTGCCCAAAAATACACAAGGTTGACTTGTTTAAAATATTTTATTCACATTAAAATACTTTCTGACTGTTCGCCGCTGACTTCGCTACTCTCTTAGGCTGGCTTCCTGAGTGAATATCTGGATGTCTGAATGTCCCTCTGAATCTGTGAATGTGTGAGTGTAAATCTGTGAATGTATTTCTACTGAATGTCTGAGTGTGAGTCGATGAATGTCCGACTTCTACGAGTGTGAAAATGTGCCTCTGAATGTGTCTCTACCGAATGCGTGAATTCTCGAGTGCCTCTCTGACCTCTGTACTCTAGTTTTTCTACTACATTGCCACGCCTTTCGCTAAATTAAATTCCCTCGTATTTTATCTATTTTCGTGTTGTACTTTCATTATTGGTTATTCCAAAATTATTTAGTTATATCTAAGTTCTCCTGATTCGTTAACTTTTATCCGAAGACCATCGGCTAGAATTATTCTTTCCCCCCTGATCTAACGTCTTCCCACGAACTTGAATTTTCCCAGAACAAGCTGTCATAAATTTCGGTACTTTCCTTATATTCTGAATTCTATTGAAAATCTTTTGCCTTGCTTAGTCTGTAGATTCCTAAATGTTCCCGGAGATAACGCACGTGTTTTCGGCTTTCCTGTAATAAAACATTTTCGTCTCCGTTCTGACATTTTCATTTTCTCTTAAATATTGCTAAGTCTGACTTTGTTAAATACTGTCCCGTTACGGCCACATGTTTCTCTTATTGTCAACTCCTAAGTATTTTCTGGGTAAAAGGTTCGTGACCTAACAAAAGATAGTTTACCCTTTCTTCAGCCTTGTCTAAGGAGTGGTCCGCGGAGAGGTGTCAGGTACATATCCGTCTCTTTCTCACATATTTCACAAAATGTATACAAAACCCTTTTGTGAAATACCATTACCTGTTAAATGACATACAAGTTACAAATTACTTCGATTCCTGTTATACCTATCTCAAAATGATTTTCTTATACATATACATAACAATTATCCTTATCAAATATAATGCCTTTATAAATATCACTCTGCAGCCTTTTAATTAAATTAATAAAGGCAGCCTTATTTCCGGCTTCACAGGCATTCGTGAAAGTTGCAGTTGCATGGATTACGAAGACTTTCCTATCTTGATTGGGCTTTTTACAGCATACTCACAAGTAGGAGAACTCAACATGGACCACCACATTTGCATCTGGAGCAACTCATAAGCATCACATTAAACTGTTTATCCACTTGAACTTTTGCTATGACTTCAGAAATTTCTTTCAATAGTAGCGGTGCCTCTTGCGGGCGCTGCTGATATTGTGGAATCTTTCAACGTTTTATCACAAGTAGAACAGGACAAAGTGTAGATTTCAGTACAGTTTCATTGTTTTTATTAGATTTTTAAAGCAGATGAGAACGCTTTTCCCCCTTGTAGGAGATGACATTCTAAGTGTAACTGAATGTAGATCATACTTTTTATTTGGTTAATTTTCATGGCTGAACGTGAAATATTTCATAATGCGTTTGGCCGTTAAGTATATCTCATTCATGCATTTCAATTACATAATATATTTACTAATAGACTCAATACAGGAGTCATAATATGTAATGTGAAGATACTTTGTGCAGCCTGCATATTTGTGACATCATCTGTTATAAAAGCAACAAATCAGTCCTTTACTTATCACGAGTATGATGTTTTCAGCGATGACTACAGCAGTTCCCTTCTGCTCACCGGAAAAAAATGTTCTTTACAAATACTGGTTCTGGTGCTGTTATAATGAAGTTAAACTGTTTGCGTCCTGTGACATCACTCCAAACGGCCAGAGACTGAGCGTTTCCTTTCTAATGTGCAACTGCTTTTAAACAATATATTCCGTATTAGGAGGACTACGCTAACAACTGGATGGACTATGGGGAGGTTTACATTCCGGACTATTTCCACCATAGAGAAAGCACTGCTGAAGAAATACACTACTCTATTATTCATCTATTGGTACATTTTGTGTTGAATACGCTGGAGGTGCAACACAGACATCACAGATACTTACGACATTGCAGCAGAGGACATTGACGGAGTCGCAGAACTTGATGATTATGTTCTAAGTGACGGTAATTTCATGTGGAACTTTTTCCTTCTTGATTTTTTGCTTGCTTTACCTTTGTCTTGAGTTGCCCTTTTCACGAAATGTGGACAAAGGTGGTAACTGAAGATATGATCCCGTAAACGAGAAGCCATTGCACACCCATAACCTGCTATGTTTTCTTTACCTTTGGCTCTAAATGCTTGAGTGAGTTCGTATTATGAATTCCTGCACGAAGCACGACACAAGACACAACTGATGGATTACGTGCAGGAAACACGCATGTGCCTAACGATAACAGTAAACAAAAGACATACAACGATTGCAACGTTACCTCTGACGCCTATGCAAACGAAAGTTGTGAGAATTGCATCCAAATAACTCCAATAAACCAAAAAAACTCTACTTAAAAGTAAACAAAACCAAGATATATGCATTTAATATTTTGTTTTTCTTATTCACTAACTTGGACGAGATGCACCTTTCAGAGGAGATCTGAATGTAACAATCCTCTATTAAAGCCAATACTGAAATATCTTGTATTGGTCAATCTGTGATCAAGAAAGAGCAACATGATTTTAAATAATTATATTTATGTAGATAGGCCACTTGGAAATTATTCATGGCAATTTTCGTTGTTGCAGCCTATGGAAACGGTACATAAGAAAACAATATCCGTGTGCTCAGAGGGTTTCACTTTGCTTTGGGGTTATGGTTGAGAAAAGATACACCCAATCATTGCATCCTTCCCTTGTCACCGAAGAGTGCTCCCGATAGAAATCTCTGGCATACATTTCGTACACTCCCCTCACCGGAAGTAATTGCTCTCACTCGGTGCTTCTCTGTTTAGGGATGTTTTAGGCTTGAGACACTTCTCTTGGTTACAATATAACTGTTTCAGCTACATAAGCAAAATCACACACAAACGCAACAAGCGGTGAATTACTATTTCTGAGGTTCAGTACCCACGCTCACTTGCATTCAAATTATATGCCATGCAATGATTTCATTTATAAACAAATTACACGAAAACTATTTAAAATAACAAAATATAAGTGTACCTAAATATATTTGAAGTATTTTAATTTGCAAAACACTCTTCTGTTTCCAATAATTACTTTACAGAACTCGATGATCAAATATTAAAGGAAAATGAGCTGCCCTTGAATACATTGTAGACCTTGCCTGAAAGAAGGGGTGAACAAACTTTCCAATATTGAGATTCCTAGCAATGCAAACTACACGGATTTCCTCTATCATGCGTTTTTTATCTACAGTATCAAAGAAAGGGCACAAAGAAGTGATATCTGTAAAACATTTTAAGTCAAAACTCTTACCTAGTTACAAAAATATAATAATTAAACAGGTTCAGATGTGAGTGTGAAGTAAAGCACAAATTTTCACAAATTTTCTGAAAAAAAAAAATGTATGACTCATTTCAGGTCTCTACTTCATCTCTATTTCCACTTCGCAAAGGACAGTCTAATAGAAACTTATCAAAATTGAATATTTTAGAAAGTATGGCTTATCAAGCTTCTCTGGGTGCTTTTACACAAGAAAACGTTTAACATTGAATAAAGCTGACGCCCCATTTACCAATACTCACATAAAACCCTAAACTAATTCTTAAAGTGAAAGCGTTTCAATTATGTGAACAAGAGAATGGAGTGTTAACAGAGAGGAGACGAACCAGTATTATTCCTAATTCTTTAAAATAGTATGTGACCTGTAAACAATGAAACATGAGCATATAGAAGTTACTGTAGTCAAGAAACATTGATACAAGATCTCTCTCCATGTCGCAACATCACTACATGCATTCCCTGCATTTTAAATTGCACAGAAATACGTGCCAACACATTTGCACAATTTCTGTAACGAGAATGTTTTCGTTGTTTTTCTGGGAGAGGAATGGGAGACATATACTTCGTATTTATGGGGAAGTAATATTGATATCTTTCTCAATATTAAATGTATCACAACAAATTTCATAAGCAGGCATCACTAAATGTTAAACATCTCCCTAGCCTCATTTGTGCAAAACAGTACTATATGTTAAATGTTGTTAAAGAAACAGCTCCTTCTAGCGGCATACTAGAAATATTCGCAAAGACCGGATTGCTGGCCAGAGGTGAAGAATTATATTTATATGCTTTGCGTATGTCAACTTTTATCAAAACATTGTTATGTTGTCGCACGAAACAGAAAGTAATAAATATATCCATGAGGCAGAGAGAGAGAGAGAGACAGACAGAGAGAGACAGACAGAGACAGAGGTGTTTATACTTATATGAAGTACCGTTTTGAGAATTTCAGGAATAATCATTTTGCACCAATCTCAGGTATTTGTCCAAACAGTCTACCAGTACAATGGTTTGCCGATTGGCGATTCACGCTTTGGCGTTATCGTATGTTTGTAGCGGAAGTAATTAATACAGAATAAGAGGAGTGCTTTGAAATCTGAGATTGTATTATTAGGGGCATAACGCCGATAACTAAACCAACGCATTATAAGAAATACTTTTCAGAATGGGCACTAGTAGCGCACAGCAGAACTTCCACAAGCACAAGAAGAAAGAACAACGTTGTTTTCATTGAAAATGGGCAGAAAATTTATAATTCAGCCATATACATTAAACAAAGTTATAATTTATTAATTTGAAGTTTCATTATTTACTATAAATTCACCTCATACTAATTGAACTACGTCAATCCCTAAATAAGAAATAACAGACAATCAACTGATAATAAATGTTCTTCCTGAAAATTATATATGTCCTCATGGTAGGACATAGCCTATAAAAACTATAGATATTACTAAGAATAGAATGATAGTTCCAATTATTCTTGTGAAGTAAAGTTTAAATTTAGCTTATGATTTTTGATAAAATTTTCGAATTTGCGTAACACTTTGGAAAGTTTCATTTTCCGTGTGCAGGCACCAGTACTTTTATCAGAATTTTATGAGTGGGAATTTTTTTGGATAAAGACGAAAAGCTGTACTATGGCGTACAGGCATATCGGAAACGGCATATATTCAGGCGTACCTTAACTATTTTATACATCAGCAGGCATCAAGTGAACAGTTTAGGTGCTGGTTTTGATTCCGAAGTGTTGCTTCTGGTGACCTGCTACAAGTCCCGGAGTTCACTGTTCCTCTCTGACATTACATTTGTTTGTGTGTTGCTCCATGGCCTTGATACTTCACAATGACTTTTACTTACAGTGGATACAGCTGAATGGAAATCAATAACGGTTCTTGCACTAAACAGAAAGCTTTCTTTTTATCATACCATGTTGAAAAACAAGGATATTACTGTATGTATGTAGTGTAATGTAATTGCAAGTAACAGGAGGGAATGTTGGTAACTATGTAGCATGGTATCGTTCCCATCAACAGAACGGAAAGCGGTTGCCATGACAAGTATGTTATTTTGTAAATAGTTTATCCAATTTTAGTGATCATAAGTGCAGCGAATTTCGTATTGTGAATTTGTAAAGTAAACACGGCAGAAAAGAATCTGAACTTGGAGAAAACTGTATGGTGCGATAATCAAATATACAGGTTGGAAAACTTTTCCGGCAAGGAGATTTATTTGCAGGATCATTTTCCTTCTTCAGCCACCAAAAATGGTCCGGATATTAAGAGAAGAAGAGATGTCAATGTTGAATATCGTTTTTGAAGACATTTCTTTTTACACTCCCAGAAATATTTATGCTGTGTTAATTTGATTTTGAAATTGATAGCAGAAACTTTGAATATATCCCACGAATCCATCTTTAACAACATTTATATATGAGAAAAATAACTGCTAAATGGGTCCTAAAATGCTGAATACCGACCATAAACGGAGTGAACATTCCAGTCTATTTGTTGTAATTATGAGATGATTCTTCCAATTTTTTGCATCATATTGTAACTATGGGTGACACATGGATTGCTACGATCCAGAAACAATTGAACAATCAAAGGAATTGAAACATGATGGTTCGCCTCAACCAAAAAACGTTCATGTCCAAAAATTGGCAGAGAAGGTCCTTCCAAATTATAACGGCAGATTAATTTGAGCATGGGAACATTTTAGAAAAACCACCTCGAAAAAATATTCAAAGTGCTATTTTTTGCAAGATAATGCCCCCAGTTAAACGTTATTAATTTAAAAGCAGAAAATTAATGAAGTTGTCTTTGAGTTCATTGACCATCCTCTCCATTTGCAAGTTTCAGCCCCATCAGATCATTATCTATTTCTAAAGCTAAAAAGACATTTAAAAGCAAGACCTTTTCACCGAATAAAGCAGTAATAAGTGGTGTGGAGAAGTGATTTGCACAGTAGAAAACATATATTTTAAGGAGCTTAGAAATCCCTTATAAAGTTGGTGGTAAGTGTGTAGAGTTAGAAATATGAATGAATTTAATAAATAAAAATTTGTTTTGAAATATAATTCTGTGTTAGGCTAAGAACTTGCCAATATCCCCATGTAAGTAACTTATAATAGTACTGAACAATGAATGACAGCATTAATGACAGCGTAAATAATTTCAGTTTAATAAGTGACGAGGCTGCATATAGTGTGCATGTCCACTTATCAAAACCTGTCTGTGTTAAACTTCTTAAAATACTATTAATATTTTTGTAACATTGATACATTTCGTGCTCCATAAAATAGAATGTATTAACACGATAAATAATTATCAAATGAAATAATGCTTATATTAATTTAATAATATGGTAGTAAAATATTTCTAAGGGGTTGAAAGGCCAATTTGAATATACGCGCTTAAATTAAATTACTACATATATTCCTAATATCCCTAAATTGGACAATATGAAAAACATACCGCCATCAAAGCTATTTCTTTTCTCACTTTAATCATCACGCCCTCTGCATAAAAATGTTTCTCTTTTAAAGAGCGCACTTTGTTATAATCCACATGGGCTCACAGGTTGCATTCCAAACAATGAATCTGGCCCATGACACAATCTATGCACAATTTGCTTCGTAATTAAATTTCAACCTTTAGCTTTATTAATCTTCTTCCTTTCTGTAACTTCAGGATAATTTTTTAAGGAACACATACAAGAATAACAAGAACAGATGGTGTAATGTTTACTTTAACTTCTCCTACTGCACGAAGAGGATATAAATCTGAGGATATTAAGGATCTGAAGGTATGTTCGCAGGAAACTGTACTTTAAATTGAACGTTCCGGTGAATCAATATTTATAGTATTGTCTATATCGTGTTATTGAGTCTCCTAAACCCAAGATCGCGGGTTCAGTCCCGGTCAGGATCGATGGATTTTTTGGGGCGTAAAAAATCCTAAATATGGTTTACTACGGAAGGGAAGTAAAGCCGTGAGTCGCGTTTCGTAAATTTACGGCAAGAAAAAGAACCTCAATCCTAAAATTACACGTTTCTGAGCAAAATTTATCGGACGATTCACGCCCTGAATTGAATGGGACGCTGATGACCTGGGATGTTGAAGGGCGTCCATAAACAGACCAAATCAAATTGTTGTTATTGGGGTCTGACATGCTGTAAAACTCAGATGTTGGAGAGACACAATCCCAAAAAAACATTTGGATAGATCAGTCAAAACCCACATTTGTTAACGCTATTCATGGCAAATCCTGCATTTGTTAACGCCAAGCATGGCAAATCCTACCTTTGTTAAGCTATTCATGCCAAATCCTACAATTTTTAAGCTATTCATGTAAAATCCTACATTTTTAAAGCTATTCATGCCAAATCCTACATTTACTATTCATGGCAACTTCAGCATTTACACTTATACTAGGCTAAACCAAAGATCCGGCTTATCTGCCCTTGTGCGGTTCCCCTTGGAATATAATTTTTAACAGCATATTTTCTTAGCAATAACTGTTATTTTACAAGTTAAACACACTAAAACATGCACAAAAATCACTATATATATGTATATATATTGGAAAATTTTATATTGTAATACATATTTACATAAAACATTAAAAATGATTAAACCTGCTTTTCTTTATATAATTACATTTTAGTGATATTTGTTATTTTAGAAATTAAGTATACTGGAATATACACGAAAGATTAGTATGTATGCACTAAATACATTTGCATTTACACACATAGCTGCATATAAGTGAATAAGGTGATGAAATATTATGAAGATTGCAAGCACTTAGTTTCGATTGATTTATTTTATTTACGGACGTTCTTTAACATCTCAGATCATCAGCGTCCCATTTAATTCAGGGCGTGATACGGCCGACAAATTTTGATCAGAGGCCTCTTCTTTCAGGCTTGAGGTTCTTTTTCGTGCCGTAAATGTACGACACAGGACCCGCGGCTTTACTTCCCTTTCGAAGGAAGTCATACTTAGGATTTTTACCCACGAGAAAATCCATCCATCTTGGCCGGGTTTGAATCCGCGATCTTGGGTTTAGGAGGAAAGCATGCTTACCACTACACCACCAGGACTGACCAAGCACGTAGTGCTTGGCAGTATACACATTTTGGGCGAAACACTGAATTTTTGTAAAACAGTTGTACATGCTCGTTTAGTTCTATAATAAACTGTATACCTTGTATATTGTGACGAACTGGGTAATAGTAATTCAGATTTCCCAATTATTATTATCATTTCGTGTTGCACATTAAAATTCTGATTACTTGCAGCGATTTGGACATTGTTCCATTCCAGTGGAATCACATAACGCAATCTAAAGTCCTGTTTGAGCCCGCATGTCTTGCACTTTAGCTAGATTTTGCCACATGAAAACTACTATCAGCAACTTCCTTCGGGTAGGACATTGCCCGTAAAATATTTAGAAGATTCTATATAGTCCCAATGACGCATACTATTAAATTCAAACCAACTTTCCTAGAATCAGCTGGAAATCGGATCTGTTTAAATATGGCAGGCGGCTCGTTCGGGAGCGATTTGTTGTTTGACGAATCCACATAATCCGAGCCAAGATCGTTTAGCCGTCACCCTTGGCGCGGCTTGCTCAGCTTATCCCACCATCTCCCAAGGTTCTAGTTCGGATGGATGTATTTTGGGAATACACCATTAGCTAGACTGTCATTGTATTTTTGTGAATAAACTATTAGTTAAGACAATATCCGGCAATTTAGATGTTATGCACAAAGAAAAAATGTACTCTTGCAGTATATAAACATTAAAATTAGGAAATAATTCATATAAGCTTGAATTTTAATAACGATAACATCCATAAGGTGATTTGCAAAGTTACTGTACATATGTTTACGAATTAGGTATATTATACAGTTTACAAGCACTGAGCCTAACGCTGTAAGCACGCAGGATTATATATGCTTGATATTTTACAGTCACTAGTTTTTGAAAATTATACAGAATACGGTTTTCAAATATAACCCGTATAATCCTTCCAATGATTAATATATATATATATATATATATATATATATATAATGGAAGGAAACGAATATGTGCAACTGCTTTCAAGAATTCAGTGTTTCATTCAAAATGTTTATACTGCCAAGCACTACGTGTTTGCAGTCTTTATCATATTCCCTCACCATATTCACGTATTTGTAGCTATGTGTGAAAGTGCAAACGCATTTAGTGCACCTACAGTGACCTTCTTTCGCATATGTTTTATCATGTTTAATTTCTAAAGTAACAATTGTAGGTAAAATCGTGTTTATGTAAAGAATAACACGTTTAATCATATTTTTATTACTGTTGCACTACAATATCGTTTTTTCCAATGAATGTTACTTTTAATCCATATTAAAATTGAAATTGCAGTTGCTAATTTTAAATGTTATGATTTTAAATTTCCCTCTTTTCTTGGCACGCAACAACAATTGGTTATTAACTCGTAACCTCTCCCGCACTTCGTTGCATTAAATCAAATTGCCAGTCAAATCATCCGCCATAAACCCACGTGTTCTAAAGCTAACACTAATCCCTTCTATAGCAGGTTGTGGAAACCACTTTTCTTCCAACGATAAATTTGTAGTTTTTTCCCTTATTTTTTAAAAGATATACAAGGTATACGCATTAGGGAACAACATGAGCATGTACAACTGTTTCACAAGAATCCAATCTCTCATTCAAAATGTTTATATTGCCAAGCACATAAATATTCCATTCCCTATTCATATATGTGCGAAATCATTTAGTGGACTTATTTAGTGGATCTTCATTCAAATGTGCTTTAATATGTGCATTATAAAATAACAATTATTATTAAAATGTATTTATACACAGAATAACACTTTTAATCACATTTTAATGCTGTAGCATAAATGTGTGTTACAATACATTTTTCAGTACATTTAGAGTAATTTTTCGTATATGTTTTGGGAAGTTTAATTTCTAATCAAATAACATCAGAACCAAAAATATGTTTATATAAAGAATAAATCATTTAATCAAAATGTTGACGCTGTTGTATAAATGTTACTTTTTACGCATATTAAATTAACAATTACAGTTATTATTACAATTTTATCGTTTTACACTTTTCCTTCTTCCTTGGTGGCCAAGAACAAATGAACATCAAATCGCAACCCTTCCTGTTCAACGTCACATTATCGAATTAACCGTCACCTCATCCAGTATAACTAACGCAGATATTAGCACCCACAATCGCCGATTATACCAGCATTATACCGAAAGCAATCACCTTTGCAATTAATATATACTTCAACCACACTTGCGTTTTTATATCACACATTTAATAAAGCTTACAAATCGCTATTAAATTAATTTTATTAAATAATATTCCTCATTTTCATTACTAATCATTGCAGTCCTTGTTTTAACATAGCGTAACATCACTTCCCATCCTTTTTTTTACAGCATATATCATGTCATATCATAGCTCATAGCTCAGCCTAACTCTAAAGAGCTTCATGTCATTGGTAAGACAACATTGCAAAATTTAGCACATAAAGTAGGTTAAATATTTATTCCCCTCAAATCAAAAACATTTATCAACGATAATCCTTTCGATTTTTTATTTTTCTATTGTACCCCGTAAACAGATTAACGAAGTTCTCAAAGCGACACTAGCATCCCTAGCAGCAGAATTGATATTAATCCAAACGTTTAATCCGGGATTCTATTCTGTTCCCCAAATCACAATTTGCAATGCGTTTTGTTCGAATGTTCACCACCATCATTTAATTCCAATTTTTGTCACAACGTATAAATATTGCAATTCATTAAATAAATAAAAATGACCTCGAATTAAGTATCCTTTGTTGCGAACGATCTATTGGTGGCAAGTGGATTAACGGATTTGTATCGGAATAGCGAATTAGTATCGGATTAATGGATTACTGCTAATGAAGTCATACAGAGATTAAGGATAGGTAATCGTAACAAAGGACGCTTTATCGAGATCACAAATACCCCCAAAAATTATTCCCAGCCCTCTGTTTTTCTTTGCAAAACGTTGAGATAGGGGTACCTTGTTTGATTCATCCGAATTACATGCTAGGCGCCTGAGCTATCTCCTAGCTAATACAAAGTTGTTTCCCTCCTCCTCCTCCCAAAAGAAGAAAATATTTAGCCAACTAATCTTGAATCCTAGTGGCAAGTCCATGAACATGATAACTATAATTAGGTTACTATCAAGTGTAGCTGTTTAAAACCCATAAGATTTTGCGGCGTTATATTGCCACCATACTTGCAATATTCTTAAATTAAGTAAGACACATTCCGTTGACATTGTGTTGCCTAAATGTCCAGCATACAAAAACATCAAAAGGCGAGGGGAGCTATTATTTTCATTTCCCACGTAATGGTCTTATCCCCTGTAGAATTTCAAAAGTATCACGTACGTTAAATTTAGGGAAGAATAATTAATTCGTTCATAGTCACCAATAAAAATGAGTTAATACAACTTATGATGTTTTGTTTTTAAAAATTCTTCCTAAATGAAATTTACTAAAACTATATTTATCTTAAATAAACGTATCCAAAATTATGAAATGAAATTATTATTCTTCCAAAATTGGACCATTGTGCCCATAATTGGTCCACTATCAGATAACGAAATGATTCAATTAAAGCAAAACACCACTTTTAGTACTAATAGCTACAACGCAGACATGTGTTATTCTATACTAATAAGCTGAACAACGCCGAGATATATCTAAAATTAAAAATATCTTACAAAGAATCACTTACTACAACATAAAGTCGCTCTATTTATGGACACTAGCCAAACAAACTCAAAATAACCTACAAAAGATGTAGAAAAAGTTCAACTCAAGGAATTAGGCTTCACCTCCGAGCTGATTAACAAGATATGGTGGTACAGACTATGACAAACGAAACGGGATAATATTCAGCCTTGTTGGCGCTGTATGACAAGTGAAATGTAGTCAGTGACTGATATAACAGCTGTTTCCAATTAAATAATTTATTTTAAAAACACAAAGGGATTATAAAAATATATACATCTATTAACACCGCTGAGCAAATGTATTATTATGATAGTTTGTTACATAACACGTGATCAAAAATGCCTTCCTAGTGCGTTCATCTGTTGAACGAAACATTTGGAGCCGATCAACATGTGTTATTAATATTCTCAACATATTAATAAAATTCAGTATAAATATAACGACTGAAAAAAAAACAGAAAAGAAATATTAGTGAAATTTTGTAAAGATATGCTCATATCTATTTTTTATTATTATTTCTTTTTTGGTTGATTTATTTATGGACTCTCTTAAACAGCTCAGGTTATCAGCGTCCCGTTCAACTCAGGGCGTGAAACGGCCGACAAATTTTGCTCAGAGGCCTCTCTTTCAGGCTTGAGGTTCTTTTTCGTGTCGTAAATGTACGACACGTACCCACCTTTACTTCCCTTCCGAAGGAAGCCATGCTTGGGATTTTTATGCCCGGAAAAATTCATCGGTCCTGGCCGGGTTAGAACCCGCGAACTTGGGTTTATGAGGCAAGTATGGTAACCACTACACCACCGGATGGACATATCTATGTTCCTTTAAGGCTGTAAGTGTTGTGTAAAACAAAGAAATTACCCAATGGGCATTGAAGTATCGGAGATGACATTTGTTAAAACCAGTAGCAAAATTTATTTTGTTGACAAAAAAGTAGAAAACAGAGCAGAGCGTATAAAAGTTTCTTCAACACACATAAATATACAGGTAAAGCGAATATTTTTATATACATTTGAAGGAATAAATAAATACATTCGCTTTACACCATTATAATATATATATATATATATATATATATATATATATATATATATATATATATACACACACACACACACACACATAGTCACAATGATAATATAAGATTGAAAAACGTGCACGAGTATATATAAAAATACAATGAAGTGGAAAGATAGGTGTCAAAGGAAATTAAACCACACAGAAGATAAGTTGCACACAGTAAAACACAAACAAAAATTGCGAACTTTAAGTGCTTCATCGAGTAGAAGATTCGGATTCAAAAGATCGACTGCCGGTATAAGGATACAAGAATAGGCTATACCTTGCACCAATCAGACGGAAACAAAAGCAAAGAAATAGAAGAATGACCTACTGCAGAAAACAGTTATTTACAGAAATATATCGATAAGCTAACGATAGTCCAATAGAGATACGTAGGGAAATATGGACTTAGTGTAACACTAAAGACGCCATCTTCTTGTTTATAAGTGTGCTTCCACAGCTAAAAGGGCCGAGCATCAATAAAGTTAATAAAAATGAGTCAAAAATAATATACATAGAGCATACTCAGCAACCTATACTGGAGACCTAACTTTGTTGTTCATCCCAAGGGAAACCACCGTTGAAGTTAACCCAATGTATGTATATATATTTTTTGAATAGTGTTTAACGCCCGTTTTTACTACTGAGGCACCACAGGCGGCGGACACTGATGATACATGAGATGAAATGATAAATGGGGAAAGGATTTTTTTTTTTTTTTTTTTTTTTTTTTTTTTTTTTTTTAAAGGAACGAAGCGTTCCAGGCCTCAGTTTAGGGCACCTCCCCGGCATTTGTCAGTTATGAGGACTGAGGAAAACCTGGAAAAAAAAAACCCAGTCAGGGAGGACGGTCCTGTGACATTTTGTGCTTCTATAGGTGATATTGGCGTAATATTTGAGTACGCTCTTCACTTCAGATGATGACAGAATATGATCCAGGGGGAAAACAAAGTCCCTTGGGTTATCAAATTAAATCGAGAAATACTGCGACGATTTGCATAACAGTGAAACCTCAGACAAGGTGTTGTAAAAATTCGATGTGGCAGTATTAAAAATAGAGTGTTTTAGCACCCTTTAATAACAAGCTCGTCATGCTGAATACCAGAAAAATATTGTGAAAAATATAAATTGATTTTTGTCTATCGAGTTAACACTTCTCGACACAAAATTGTCGACTGTTATGGGCTGGAATGATGTGTGAACGTAATAAATGCAAGCACTTGTGTCATATGTTGACCGCAACGCCTGACTAGTCTTCCATTTCAACTTACAACGTACAGTGAAATTTGATGGCGGACCATTTGTAATCTAAGCCCCAATATAGACTCGGAAGTGATCCGCCTTCCCAAGAACACAATCTTTAATTAGTAACCTCTCTTCCTATAGTCTTTCTAAACCTAAGTCCTTTCCTAAAAGACATGTCCTCCGCCCTAGTTTTTAAGTTGGATAGATTTGCTGTTAAATATTACCGCCAGTATGGAAGTAACATTTCTGGCACATATAAATTCTACTCTCGAATTCGCCTATTACTTACATTTTGTTCTACTTTGTACTCTGAATGAACACTTTATTGACAGGTTCTTAGAAGAGGTTAATAATTCTAAGATAATGGACCACTTGAAGTCCCAGGATAGTCTCACTCCTATGGATAGATTTCTAATGCGCAAATTAGCCAATAAAGAAGAAATTATCATCTCGCCAGATAAGCGCTCGTCTGGTATTGTCCTTGACCGTGACGCTTATCTTTCCGGCAGCTACATGATAATACTTCCTAAGCCATCTTGTTCCCAGATCGCACGTTTAATTTAATATTGAGATAGATCTTCACCATTCCCAAAAATTAATAAAAAGAGTAGTTCAGGCGTCCGATAGTGACAAATTATGGCTCGCCAATTGAAAAAATGTCAGCGCGGATAGACTTTTTCATCAAGCTCCTAGAGCATTGCATGTTAAAGTTCATATACTTTTTTGAAAAGTTAAAAAAGCGCGGACCCTTCAAATTATGATGATATCATTCTGGCTACAATTGACATATACATGATGAAGATGTCGCCACATTGAGACATTGTTAAATAATCGTTCACTTCCACACTTTCCATTCGCGGATCTTATCATCTTCCGAAGCAAGTTCTTGATGTAATGCTTTCATATTGAAGATGAATGCTGCATACAACTAAAGGATACAGTTATGAACATTAGAAGAATACAAAGAAAACGTTTACATTATGAGATGTATGTTCCTTACAATTTCATAATCTGGACACATGGTCAGTAAGATTTTATAGACGTAGTGAATTCTAATTTCTCTGCGAAATTTACCTTCTTCTCAATTACCTTCTTGTATGTGCACAATAATTTAACAGTTTATCTTCTATCTATACTAATCCATCAACTTGCAGCAATGTCTTCATTTTGATAACTCATACCATCTTAAATAAATATCATAATGTATATTGATACCCCTTTATCCATCCGAGGACACAATCTTTGTAGCAAGTTGCCTCGTTGAATAAATGCGTCTTCAAACACTTATTGCTTATGGCTATAATTAAAAAAAAATATTGATTTTACGTTCACCATGGTTTCCCATAATAGTAGAAGACCATCTATCAATTCAAGTCCCTACTACCAGTTACCCATATTTTCATTAAATGTTTATTAAATTTTATTCAAGCTATGGCCCCATCAGCTTTGAAATTACATTCAGAGACAAGGAGATAGCTCAAGTGTTACACAAAGGACGCACTTTGCTCGATCTTAATTATTATAATTTCCCTCTATACACATAAATTTGATTATTTTTTGCAGCATGTTTCTTTGATGTGCCTCTGTACTCGACTATCTTCTGAAAATAACTGATTTTTACAGTTTGCCAATCTGTTAGTTCTTTGTTTCTGTTCCCGCCTGGTTAACGCCAATTTGTATATTCTTTCTATCGGACAAACAGAGTCGGTCCTGGTGGTGTAGTGATAACCATACTTAGCTCCTAAACCCTAGATCTCGGGTTCACACCCGCCTAGGATGGATGGATTTTTACGGGCGTAAAAATCCTAAGGGAAGTAAAGCTGTGGGTCCCGTGTGGCACATTGACGGTAAGAAAACGAACCTCATGCCTGAAAGAAGAGATCTCTGAGCAAAATTTGTCGGATGTTTCACGCCATGAATTGAATGGGACGCTGATGACCTGGGATATTAAAGAGCGTCCATTACAGAGAGAGATTGATTGATTGATTAATTGATTGATTGATTGATTTATGGCCGCTCTTTTACATCTCAGGTCATCAGCGTCCCATTCAACTCAGGGCGTGAAACGGCCGACAAATTTTGCTCAGAGGCCTCTCTTTCAGGCTTGAGGTTCTTTTTCGTGCCGTAAATGTACGACACGGGACCCACGGTTTTACTTCCCTTCCGAAGGAAGCCATACTTACGATTTTTACGCCTGAAAAAAATCCATCGGTCCTGGCAGGGTTCGAACCCGCGATCTTGGGTTTAGGAGGCAAGTATGGTTACCACTATACCACCAGGACCGACACAGAGAGAGAGTGACAGAGAGAGAGAGAGACTCGAGCTTTTAGACTCGAAATATTGTATTTTGTGATTTATTGACTGTACGTTTTAATTTTATTTAACAGGAAAGTTTCAGTTATTTGTATTCCTATTAAATATATATATTTCTCCTATGAAATAGTACGTTTTTGAACTGTTACGGTCTCATTGCAACCCTTTCTTGAGTGTTTTTGATTCTTCTGCATATAGGTTAAAGTTTTTAAGCCAATCTTACTATATGACTGTCCTCCATTCTATACAGTTTTATTCAGTTTTGTCTATACTGTAGCATGTTATTGCTTCTCTCATAAGTATTTAATTCATCTCTTACACGCGTCTTTGTATCTTGTGTCCTGTTGTATCTTTCAAGTCCATTAATTATTTCATTCTGTTGTATGAATATAAGTTTCCTGTCTTCATCTCACTCAATACATAAGCATATATATGCAGGATTATACACACGTACATATAGGATGATATACACATTTATAGGATGGAAAGCAATTTAATGCCATAATTTCATGGAGAAATGACAAGTCACGTATTTTCAAATACTATTTTTTTTGAATGATTTATTTATGGACGCTCTTTAACAGCTCATGTCATCAGCGTCCCATTCAACTCAGAGCGTGAAACGGCCGACAAATTTTGCTCAGAGGCCTATCTTTCAGGCTTGAGGTTCTTTTTCGTGCCGTAAATGTACGACACGGGACCCACGGCTTTACTTCCCTTCCGAAGGAAGCCATACTTACGATTTTTACGCCCCGAAAAAATCCATCGGTCCTGGCAGGGTTCGAACCCGCGATCTTGGGCTTAGGAGGCAAGTATGGCAACCACTACACCACCAGGACCGACAAGTTTTAGGTGTAATTTTAATATTCTTCGGGGCTGTTTTGCCGTGGTCTGCTGGAGATGAAGATTCCATACTTTTCGTTCGCAATTACGGCAGACATCTTCGGTGGTGTGGACGGGTTCTCTACTCCGCTAACACCGCGTCTGAAGCGTCGGCTGTCAGAGTCGCTTTATTTATACTGTCACGCTCCCCGCTGATAGGTCCGAACCGGGCGCCTGCCTGTCGGCTGGTGGGAGGAGCGTGGCTTCACCTGTGCTGCTGCTCTCTTGGGATAGGCTCGCTATGTTTTCATGTGTTGTATGTAGTACTTTATTGTCAAATTCTGGAAACCAGTTTTTGAGCTTCCTCTTTCCTGTTGAAATTGTTGGGGTGTTTGTGGATTTCGATCGCTTCTTGCTGTAGTCTTGCATGGTAAGGTGTCATAGATGAAAGAATGCTGGAGTTCTGAAACTTTATGTGTTCCCTTTCCTCTTCCATGGCATGTCCTGCTACCGCCGACTTATCTATCTAACCTAGACGACAGTTCTTTGAGTCTGGTATTAGTGTTGCGTTGTGTCGTAACGATGTACTAAATAATAACTGATTTCCAGCAATTGGCAACAATGTACTACATACAACACATTAAAACATAGCAAGACTATCACAAGAGCGAGCGAGCAAATATGGCAGGCTGGGTTAGTGCTCAGCCTGTGTGTGGTTGCTGCGTAACTACCCTGTGTGGGTTTAACCGCAGAGATGGGATGAAGGTTGTAGGGTGGTTGTGGTATTTGGTTGTGAGGCAGACGGATTGTGCTAAAGCTTATCCTAATTGTAGCGGGCGGATATGACATCCTTGAAGTATGCTTGCTATGCGCATGCTGTTCTCTGTTTTGAGAACAACATGGGCATACCGCTATCCGCTGTTTTGTATTGCTGTTAAGGTTCATGGAAATTTGGAATGTTTTCCTGTTGGTAGGCTATGCTCCTTTGTTAACAAAGGGGGCCACACGCAAGGCGCGGCACCTTGAATTTGGGCTTAGGCCTATTGCGACAGGAATAGCTGCCGAGTGATCGAACGAGAGCGCTCTCATGATTAGGTAAAATGGCGTAGAATTTAGATGCCCGGCGTCTGATTTCCTCCTCGATATATGGGAGCGAAGAACTTTCATGAAGTAGCCTAGTTGGAAAGCAGCGATATGCAGAATAAATGGTCCGAAGATCTTTATTCTGTACCTTTTGCAGAAGTGCGAGCCTACTGTCAGCTGCCATACCCCAGATTTCACAGGCGTATAGCATGACGAGGATGACCAGGGCTTTAAAAAGGTGTAATTTCAGGTGAACTGACATGGCCTTGGAACTGAGCATAGGGAACAGTTGAGCGATTGCTTCCTGTGCCCTATGGGCGGTCCCGGCAATGTGTTCCCTGAAGGTTAGACCTTTATCTAAGTGCACCCCCAAGTAGGTTATGGAGTTGTTCCACCTGATCATTTGCCGTCTGTTTGTAAATGTCGGGGCGTTTGCGGGTACGCGGCGTTTTGTGAAAATATTGGCATTGCTCTTTGTCGGGTTGATTGACATTCGCCAACGCCTACAGCACCCTTCGATTAGGTGTAGTAGTCTTTGTATGGGAGTGAAAGCTCTGTGTAGGTTTCTATTTGTTTTGTATAGTAAGACGTCATCCGCGTATTGGGCAGTATTGACGTCTGTTGCATGTGGAAAGTCTGCCATGTATATGTTAAACAGAACTGGGGATAGAACAGACCCTTCGGGGACTCCGCCGCGTATCGGTCTTAGTGTCGAAGTGTTTCCCGCCACCGCTACTTTGAAAGTGCGGTGCTTGAGGTATGAGTGTATGAGTTGTATGTAGTGTTTGGGAAGCTCCAGTTGGATGAGTTTATATAGGAGCCCGGCGTGCCAGGTCGTCGAGAAGGCCTTTTCCACATCCAAAGATATCGCTGGTGTGAAGGACCCCTCCTGGAAACCCAGGGCTGAGGCCTCCACAACCCTCAGCAACTGTTGGATGTAGAGTGCCCAGGACGGAAACCGAATTGGTGAGGGGGATGGCTTGAATGTTTCCCAGCAGGGAGAGCATACGGGAAAGAAGTAATCTCTCAAACACTTTTGAGAGTGTAGACAGGAAACTAATTGATCGGTAACGGGAGGGGTGGGTTGCGTCTTTGCCTGGCTTCAATATGCATATCACCCGTGCCTCCCTCCACTCTCGTGGAAAGTGGCCCAGGCTGATACACATATTGAACACTTTGGTGACAAAGAGCACAGCCTTGAAAGGAAGGTTGCGCAGCATGAGGGGCGTTAACCCGTCTGGTCCAGCAGCCTTTTTGGGTTTGAGGCGCAGGATTGCGCCCTGGACTTCATGAGGGTGGAAGATAGGAATCCGTAAATCGTCTTCATCCGGCGGCCGTCGAAAGTATCGGCGGACGTCGCGACGAACCTGACTTGAAAAGGTGTCGTCTTGGGGGTCAACTCTCGGCCTAAAAAGAAGTTCCAAGTAATCTGCGAGCGCATTGGCTTTGGCTCGAGGATCATACACGAGGTCTCGGGTGCCATGGATTGGTCGGGAGGCTTTGTCTCTTTGGCCACGGAGGTTCTTAGCAATCCTCCACACGTCGCCATCGATCAAGTTCTGTCTAGCCATAGTCTCCTCCCACGCGAGCTTCTTGTGCTCACGAAGGCGGGCTCTAACTTGGCGGCGCAAGGTCCATAACAGAGCTCGATGATGTGGCGTGCGGTGACGCTGATAGAGTCTGCGGGCGGCCCAGGAGCGGCGGATGAGGAGCTCAAGGTCCAGAGGAATGACATCTGGATGCAGGGGAGGGGAGGCATGGATGGTGAGACTGTGGGTCACTTTGGTGACTGTTAGGGAGAAGGATGAGACTGCGGTCTCTACGGAATGGGTGTCTGTGATTTTGGGGTTGGGAGGGATAATAGTGCCGAGGCATTGCTTAACGCTTTTCCAGTCGATCTCGCGGTTTAGACCTGCGACATCTTGGATGGCAATCCTGGTGTTGATTTCGGCCAACACGGGGTTATGATCGGAATGAAGTGCGTTGATTGAAGTGAGGGTGAGATGGTGAGGGAAGTGCTTGAGTATCGTAAAGTCGATGACAGATGGCTGTCCTCGACTATACGGATGATGGGTGGGTTGCCAGGGACCCTGTACTCTGAGCTGAGGGTCTCGATCGATTAAGCGAACAATTTTTTTGCTTCTTGCATCCGCGCGTTGAGTGCAATGCCAACGAGAATGCTTGGCATTGAAATCACCCGCGAGGATGACACTGGGTTGTAGGGCGAGGAGGGATTGGTAGAAAGTCACCACGAAGGCTCTGGATGGGGAGTGGTATGCAGATACTATCAGTACCTCCGTGCCACCAAGTTCCACAAAAACAGCTACGGCCTCTAGGGTTTGAAGTTGTGGGATCTGAAATGGGCGGTGGACTACATTCCTCCGGATGTAGATCGCTGTGCCGCCACCAAGGGTACCTCGGTCGGATAGAAGGCAAGTGAAGCCCGGAAGACGGGAGTTGGAGTATTTGTGGAAATGCGTCTCGCTGACCAAAATGGCGTCTAGGGCAAACCGGGCTGCAAAATGATGTAGCTCGTCCCTCTTGTCGGCAAGACCGTTAGCGTTCCAAAATGCGAACCGGAAAGAGGTACGAGACCTAGTTCCGCTCGCCATTCTGGGTCGTCTGGTTGTTGTCGATAAAAAGGGCGATAGCTTCAAAAACTATCATCATCTTGCTTGTGGAATCTTGAGCTTGGCGGGCGAGAAGCTCCTGTAACTTCCTGCCATATGTCTGCCACAGTTGTGACAGCCATTGGAGCAAGTCCAAGGCACATTGGCCTTGTTGGGTGCGGGAAGAGGTGGGGGAGGGCCCTGGAGGCATTTGCGTCTCTTGTGTTCCCCTCTGCTGGGAAGTGCGTGGCCCCTCAGCAGCAGGAGTCCTCCTGGGAGGGCGCGGTTGCCTCTGAGGCTTGGGAGTGGGATGAGGTGGTGCTGTAGGTGGAGTCTGTTTTAGTTGTGTAGGCTGTTTCTTTGCTCGCGAAATCCGCCGAGCATCAGAGGGCTGTCCTTGCACTGCTGCTGCGTAGTGGTTTCCAGTGCCTGTAGTTGTGGCCTTGACAGGGATGGTGGCTTCGGATTTGCTACAGGTGGTGCCGTTGTAGTGTTTGGCGTCGAGTTGTCCAGTTGGGCTCTGCCATTGATGGTGTTGTTGATAATTCTCAGTCTTGTGGGGCATCCTCCGTAGCAGGCCACGTTGTCCCCCTTGCAGTTAGCGCAAGTTGGGATCTCCGTGGGAGCTCGCTGACAGGCCTCACGGGGGTGGGGACCACCGCAATGTAGGCATCTATGGTTCCGGGAGCAGAACTCGCTAGAATGGTTGAATCCCAAGCAGCGGTGGCATTGAGCGGGGCCGCCAGGGCGTCGAGGTGTTTCAATTTTAATGCTGAGATAGCATAATGACCTAAGCTTGTCTATTGCTATCTCAGGATCATCAGCCCGCTCTACTATTACTAAGAATAGGGGAATGGGGACTCTTACTGTGGCGTTTTCACCTTGAGTGGGCTTGGTGAGTTGTTTGACAAGCTTGGGATGTATACCCTGGCGCTTGAGGTCGTCAGCGATATCTTCCACTGGAGTGTCCGCTGGCAGCCCTTTGATGATGCGACGAATGTCGCTAGCTTTGTCACCGGCAAATGAAAAGTGTGTTATTCCTCGCCGCTTGAGGTTAGTCAACAGGCACTGGTGGTCCTCCACACACCTCACCTGGAATCTGTAGGTATTTCCCTTTTTGATAATTCTGCACTCAGCTATTAGGGACGGTATTACTTCCTTTAGGAAGCCCGTAACCCCCTGAAAGGAGTCCACAATTATCGGAGGGATATGACGTCTAGAGGTGGAAAGAGTACTATTACTATTACCACTAACAACTGCTGGTTGAGTTGTCTTTCCAGCTGTGCCGGAGCCTTCAGCCTCAAAATGAGGTCGGGTTCGCCGATTTCTTTTGCCGGCTACCACCTGAAATTCAGCGTCGTCCGCCTCAGAAACCAGGGCGGACGAGCTATCATCTTCCTCCATATAGGAGGAGTGACAGAGAAGATAGAGGTCTTCTCTGAATCTGAGGAGAAATCTGTGAGGGATTCCTCACAGGAGTTGCCAGAATTGGTTTCTTGTTTTTTGCCTATGCGCAATGGAGATCTTTCGCGTGAGGGACTGTCGTCCTTGCACGCAGCAGCTTGGGGGGCAATCTCACCATCTACTTTCCGTGATCGGCGATATTTACGTTTTTTGGTAGGGCCTGACCGGGGTCTAATTACCTTCTTAGTAGAAGTAGAGGCCTTAACGGAGCTCTGGGTGCCAGAAACTCCCGCCACAGCAGTGCTTTCTGTTGCACTGGGATTCATGGTAGGTTTAAATATGTCGAAAAAACACAGAATGCAGCAGCACAGCTTTTCCCACCAGCCGACAGGCAGTCGCCCGGTCCGGGCCAATCAGCGGGGATAGCTGGCAGTATAAATAAAGCTATTCCAACAGCCAACGCTTGTAGACAAAACGTCTGAAATCCTCATCTCCAGCAGACCATGGCAAAACAGCCCAGAAGAATATCACAGTTGCACCTATAACTCCGGACGTAAAAGCTACGTTCTCTCTTGACGTTTTGTTTGGCCGAAAAAAGTAATTTCCGAGTTATCCTTCATGTCCTTCAAACGTTAATGCCCATAGCACCAAGCGTTTTGACGTAAATTCCGTTGACTATTTTTATATGTGAATAATATGGGTTCACAAAATTAGATTTGTGACCGATTGAGTTTAAAAATGTGGTTAATGTTAATAAGGTTAATGTTAATAAAACGAACAACGCCAGGTATAACTAGTTTCCTCAGAAAGGTATGAACATCTGCAATTAATGCACTCAAAATATATTAATCAATCATGTATATAATTATAATATTAAGCAGTGTTGCAAAATTCAATATTTATTAAGTCGAAAATCTCTAATATAGAAAGACAAAATATTTAGAATATTCAGATCCCTTTATTTATGTATGTATAATAGACAGTACGAATTTGAAAATATAGTACACAGGAATTTAACATTGCCATAAGAAGCCTACATATAAAAAGATGAAACCATCTGTCATTTCTTTCATATGTAAAACAGAAGACCACAATAATTTAATACGTTAGGTGTTTATTTGTATTTCGCATTTTATACTATTTTATTGTTTTTAGTTATTTATTTTATCAAGTATTATTTTCAAATTAATTACTTTACCACCACTTTTAAATCATATTCTTAATATACTTCGGGCAAAAAAGAAGTTGCAGCTGAAATGTTTTATCGCATCATATTCATTTATGTTCATTGCTAGAATTTGATTTCATGTGCACTTTGCAAACAAGAATATGAAAAATTTTGGCTCTTATGATAGGTGCTTGCCTAATTTGCAACATTGTTGCGGAATGTCTATTAAGCTTTACCAACCTAAGCTGTTTCGCCAATCCGACATTGTTGCGATTCCACGTTAAAAATTATCGTAATTCCAAACTAATAAATGTTGTTATCATACATAGTGAATGTCATTTCAGTATTACCTAAAGTTTCGAGCTTGTCGGTGTTCTGAAAGATGCCTTTGAGCCCTGTTGTTTGCGCAGAAGCTGATGAATTAACTTGATTAATTGATAGACGCAGCTATCCCTTAATAAAAATTCACCAAATCTAAACCTAATATCAATAATACAATTTACTATGTAGCCAGAGTTTTAGGAACAACTCCCACAAGTATTCTGAGAGCTGTAATTTCAGGAACACAACACTTATGAAAGAATTGCTGAATCAGGTCATCCGAGATGTACATTGCAAAGGGATGACCGTTTTTTTTAACTTAGATACTTTAAGAAATCATCACATGACAGCAACTGAGGCGAGAAATCTCTGGAAGTTAACATCAGCAAATGGACGTGCAGAAGAAGACTCAAAGAAGCAAATGTGAACAAAAGGAAACCTGCCACAAGACCACAAGACAAGACAAGACCGAAGAGAACGTGGAATGTCCAATTGAGCAATGCAGACTAGTTCTCTACACAGATTAGTCTAAATGTAACCTTCGGGCTCCGAATGGAAGAGAGAGGGTATGCAGAAGGCCTGGGGAACGCTATGCTGCTTGTACATTTTCCCCAAGGGTGCATTATGGTTTGGGTTGGTGCAAGAACTGATACACGTACTGAGTGCTTTTTTTTTAAATAAACATTTAACAGCACACCGATATATGAATTAGATGCGATTTCACACAAACTTCCCTATGCTACACACGTCGGCGAGAAATTCATTCTAATGCACGATAATGTTCAGTGTGTGCCAGTTTCTGGACCTTTAGCGTGGCCTGCTCGAAGTTCAGACCTCAATTCCTCCAGCATGTGTGGGATATGCTCGGACGCCGCACTTGTCCACGAATTTTCCACACATTGAACGATTTTCTGGTAGCCCTTATTCATGAATGGAATGTAGTTCAGCAAATTGACATTTATTCAAAGATTTTAAGCATGCCAGCCAGGATGCGAAATGTTATTCAAGCCAGTGGTGATAACACCCCTTCCGAACATGTACTGTTCTAATTAAAGTTTTCAATCTTTGCTTGAAGTTTAAAAATTAAAAAATAAATATTGAGACGATTGGACATTAAAACGTATCCTAAATGGAAATGAAAGAAATAGCTTTAATATTGCCTTAAAATATACTGAAATTTATATACAAATTGGTTATTTGCTCTAATGAATGCTTTTGTTAAGTGAAAATTATATGCAAACTTATCAGACATTTTTAAAGGCAGTTTCAAAGAAAATTAAGTGTCGAGGTTTTTTTTTTTTTTTTTTTTTTTTTGTGTGCGGCAGTGTGTTATAATTAGCAAACACAAAAATGAAGTCAAACTATTCAATTGAGAATAATAAGTAGATTCGAGGTAGGTCCATAAGTTTCCGACCTAACCATTTTCTGGGTATGATAAACACAAAACTATTTCACTTTTCAGTACGGTTACCATTTATTGCAATATACTTCTGACATTTTTTAAATAATATTTTAATACCCCCAAATAATCAGAATTCTTGTCTGCAAAATGGGTATAAACAGCATCCATTACTTCTTCGTCACACTTAAATTTCCTTCTTTGAAGGTCCTTATTGAGTTTTGACCGAGGAAATAGTCGTTGGGAGCCAATCTTGGATGTAGGGTGGGTGGTCGATCTCCTTGAAGTCATATTTCTTTGCAGTTTCCTTTGTAACAAGAGCTCTGTGCACAGTTAAGCTGTCATGAAGAATGCGCACACCACCGCTCAGCTTTTCTCGCCTTTTCTTTTTGATGGAAGCACGTAGTCTGTGCAGAAGACCAGCATAGTACTCCTCATTTGCTGTGGTGTTTCTCTCCTTTAAGTCAGCGTAGAGTATTCCTTCAAAGTCCCAAAGGATTTTGGCCATGATCTTCTTAGTTGACTGAGCGACCTTGGCCTTTAGAGGCGGTGCTTCGTCAGGTTTACGCCACTTCATTGATTCCATTTCTTTTGGACAAGGGATCTTAGTAGAGGACCATTTGCTGTAACAATGGTTTGCAGAACTTCTCTCTCATTGCCACGGCAGAGCTCCAAAAATACCTCACAACAGATGATTCGTTGCTGCTTTTGGACTGAGGAAAGAAGTCTAGGCACTAACCTTATTTATGTTTAATATTCGAAGGACTGTTGTTGTAGAAAGGCCCAACCTTGCTGCTATTTCTGAAACGTTGAACCGCCGGTCTTCTATAATTTCTCCTTCCACAAGAGCGATGTTTTCAGGAGTGATCACTTCCAAGGGTCGACTTGCACGCTCTTCGTCTTCAATGCTTTCTTGACCTGTTGGAAAAAGTTTGGCCCATTCTTTTACGGTAGAATATGAGGAGATGCTTCCTCATACACACCGTCCAATCGCTGTTTAATTTCATTTGGAGTAAGTCGTTCTTTTGTGAAGGACTTAATCCATAATGCATTTCGAACATGTCACAATCTTTTACACATAGCATTCTTTATGCAACTATATCTGAACTGAACACAACGGAGCGGAAGTTACAGCTGTAATACTTTATTTAACAGATAAGGCATGACACCAGATAAGGATTTTGTGAAGGCTATAACCTTTATCCGCGAGGCCGGAAACTTATGGACCTACCTTAGTACTTGTGTTAGAAGACAAAGTCGGTTGGTTTCAACATTTACGTTAAACGTTAAACCTCTAAGTGGTAAAAATTCAATTTACTCTGTATATACACAACTGCTACGTACTTGGAAATTGAAATATATATAGTGTGTATAATAATATTTTGCTCCCATATTTCCTAAATACACACTTGTTGAAAATGATCGTTAAACTGGTGAATCAACTGAGCTCGTTTTTTCCTAAATGTAATTCAAACAACTCTTTGTAAAAATATTACTAGTTGCTATAGAAATATTATTTTAAGAAATAAATGGCAAAAATGCAATGGATATAGCACATGGCATTTCTTCTAACATCTCAAACTCATCTATTTGTAAGAAAGGTTGTGTTAACATTACAAATTATAACAAACAAGTCACATTTGCATTTAATGAATCATAAATACATGGATGTCTTATAACTGCTGTAAATAATTTTCGGTTGAGCAATTATTACTTAAAAATATTAAACATTAATATAAAAATGGAATTGGAATATCATTTGCAAATAAACGGTCAAGTGAAATATACTTAGTGAGAGATACAAACATGTTTTGTGTCATATGCTTTCACGGCTGCAATTGTTAAATTTTAAATCGTTCTTCCAGCTTAAATCGTAACAAACAACTATTAAACGCTGGGTTCAGTAACAATTGCATGGTCGAAGTCAGAATAACATAAGAAATTTCACCCTTTGAGTTGCATTTCTGTAGGAAGGGCATATGAAGGTGCGTATTGACAAGAGTGCAGAAACCCGTAGCGTTCAATTTGACGGCACGCATAACCTCAGATTGCTACGTGGGTTTACACAGTGAGGTTTGCTTGTCGATTGTTTTACCCGTCGTTTCAAAAGGAATGCTCGCTCTCAGGTTGCAGTTGTTTGGACGAGATAGAGCCTGAACGTGTCATTCTTGCGTGCCAGCCTGAAGAGGGACATGCGGTGGACTATAGAAAACATATTTCACGTTATTAAACTCTTTAGAAGAAAAATAAATATTACGGAATACATAATACATATGGGATTTTAACAAAATAAGATATGATGCTTGGACAGAACCGGCTACGGAATTATATACAATGACCGAGGAATGAAGCAAAAAGCACTATATCGTTTTCACTTAGAAGATAACTTTTGTGTGTGTGTGTGTGTGTGCGTGTAAAACTTAACTTCTTAAATTCCAGTCAGCCATTAAGTCCACTCATCATTTTCGAACGTATACAAACCAAGCAAACTTTACCTATTTCTTGATCTGAGATATGTAAATTGATCAAAATAGATTCGTAAATTGGGATGTGTGTTGACTGTTGTAATATTATCTGCGCACATTATAGACATACGTGCTGTACGGTAAATAATTGCGCTGTTAAAAATACAAGAGGTTAGCCGACAGAATTAATCAATGCAAAAATTCGTGCACGACGTTACGTTCTCCATCCTAAGAAAAATTGTCAACCAGTGTGAAAAGAAGGCTTTAGATGAGGAAATAGAAAAATCCTCCAAGATATTTAGATTGCTGGTGCAACATTTGTCAACTGAACGCTTTGTTTTATTGATTTATTTACGGACGATCTTTAACATCTCAGGTCATCAGCGTCAACTGAACGTGACAGACATGGCTCTAATTAGAAGAAATATTTGTAATGCAAAATTAAATCCTACTTAACTTTAATTAAATGTAGAGATGACGTGCATAAACGACTTCTATAACTGTAAATTGGATTGAACATTTTCAATATTAAGTCAAATGGGATAATATTCTTCTCGTGTCAGACAAACATTGTTTTTCTGCAATAAATTGACACAAAACTGTTAATATTGTGTCAAACAATTTCAACACTTACTCGTATATACTAGTGACGGTAGAAAAATGACATTTATGTCCCATTACCGTACTGTTTGCTAACAGATAGAACATGCATTACATATTTAAATTTGTTCACTATATTAAATTCAGTGGGATTGAAACAACGGAGGTAATGATACACAATCTCAGTTTTGCTCAACATGAATATCTGAAATCGGGTCATGCAGATTTTTTGCTCAATTTACTAATCCAGTCATTTTCAAACTCTACTAGCGTGCAATTATATTTGCCACCTTTGCCTGTATTTCCATTTCTTATTACGGTACTGGACGTAAAAAAAAGTGTCAAAATATTTTATTGCTAAATGAATTCCGAATTCAAATCCAAATTTATAATTATTTTAAAGCCTTAAAAGAGAAGTTTAAACACGGAGTCATCTTTGTCACCTCCCTTTTAAATGCCTGTATTTCCTCTTAATAAATCGTGGAAGTCATAAAGCCTATCTACAGAGAGCAATAAAGATTTTCTGAGAAAATGCCTCCACTTTAAACAAACAATACCCAAATGAGAATTAGAGCCACTATGTATAGAAATGCATTCCTATGACCTAACTTAAGTTAGAGAGATGCTTCTAAATTGATATTGCTGATAGTGCGTTTTTTTTTAGAATAACTGGAGAGATTAAAGAATAAAAATTAAAAAAACTAAATGTATTAAAGATTAGAATATAAATCAAAATGTTATAACATTCATTTTGTCAAGCAAGAAGTTTTATAATATAACAGGATAAAACGAAGTACCTATGACAGAGGTGTATTTTTATTGGTAACCTAACAAACAAAATGTTTATGTTAAACTTATTTTCATTTTCCTATTTTTGAAACACCCTTAACAAACATTGATTAATATATTAAATATTTGCTGCATTTGAATTGCTCTTGACAAAGAGAAGCGCATTTGAACTGCTGCTATGTTGCTCGTAACGTGCTTCGGCGTGGGTTAAACATTTACTGTGCAAACGCAACGCATAACACAGCTCTATCTTAATATTGTTACACAGCGCGGTTGCAGCACGGGGCTCAGCGCGGCTGTTTGTTCGCGCCTTTATGCATTCTATTGTGTTTTGTGTATTGTGAAACATACTGAGAATGAAATAAACGCTAGAGCAAAGAACGTTTATTTATGATTATTATACACCAAACAAATATAAATACTGTAGGAGTACAATTCGTACTAAATTTCCAGAAGTAATATGTCTACCAGAAAGTGCAGTTTTTTTTTCTGTTTTTTTTTTCCCCTTTCCCCCCACCCATTATGGTGTACAAAGTTTAAATTCAAGACAAAGAAAGCGAGACTAAAAACTGAATTTTAACAGAGGAGAAGTTTGATGAACTGGACTATCGATTAGAAACTTCTTCTCGAAAGTATCAATAGTATTAGTCCAGCAAAATGACGTCATCTCTAGGCAGTGCGTACAAAGCCACTCAGCTGCTGCATCTTCATCCATGTGTACCTGAAATAAAATCCATGGAAAGCTGAAACAAAATTAATAAATATTCTGGGGGTATTTTACAATGAACTACGCCAAAGGTCTCGAAATCTTTTAAAGAGAATTGAGGCATTTTCACACTTGGAATGTACACTCTGACGGTGAGAACAATATTAAAAACTGTTTACTGCGTCCTGTAATTTCCGACTCCGTGACATGATTTCACTCGGCAGGGGGTGAGACCGCTACACAGTGACTTCCCATCAGCAAAATCAATGGCCGATTGCGTATTGGAATTTTTTAATATAACTTTTTAAAGTATTTAAAATCACATGATCGGGATGTCTCGGAAGTAAACTGTTGATGGTATACTGATTCAGAGAGAATACCCGATTTTATCTTATAACAAAACCGTTGACCGTAGTCTAATAGTAGCGTTTTCGATTTCTAATCCTGGGTATGAATCAGGTCAAGCTGTCTGTGTAAGATTTATTTCGGAGTTTTTCCTTATTCTGAGAAGGTGAATACCAGATATCTTCACGGCACCAAGCACCCCGAGCTCATTTGTGTCATCATTAATTAATTTCATTTCATTAATCTTTACAGACTTATACCTATAGTATTCAGTCCACAATCTAAAAACGAGAAGATCAACGCAGTCAAAGCGACAATAAATAAAATTAAAAAAATAACCATTAGAATAATTGAATGGGTAAGAGAAGAAATGAACATATTCCACAGAATATAGTATTCGGATAAAAAATTCTGGAAAGCCAACCAATAATTATTTTTAAAAACTATCTATTGAAAAATATTTATATTCATGTACCTCTGATAATGATCATGAAATAATTTTCTTCAGAAATATTTGATAACAAATGAGATCTAATTATGTAAACTTCGTGGCAAGTTTTCTTTTTGGACTACGGTATAATTAAATTTAGCATAATGTAACTTTAAAATTCAATTAAGCAAATGATAGATAAAGCAACACAATAAAAAATTCTGACAAAAATAGTTCAGGTTAACAATATTTTTTTCTTTAAATAACTCTTTGCGAACCAGTTCTCTTCATTAAGGGAGAACCTCAACCGTATTTCAAACTAGTAATTTGCAATTAGTGTTTTTTTAGTTAGGAATATTAGAGTGTTCGTCATCAACATGCTGCCAGAATGAAACATTCATAAAAGTCTTCACAACCATCTGGTTTGTGAAGAACAACTTTAGAAAAGTTCTGAATTTTTTGCTATTTATTAAAACTTTTCCACTATAAACATTGCAAGTAGGAAGTCAATATTGCCAGCTTTGTAAAGTTTGAACACTTCACTCACAGTTCTGTTTACCTCAGTATAAACTCACTTACTGCCACATCCCTTTTTCTTTCTTTATATATGTAGGCACTTTGAAATATTACACACTTCTAGTTTTATAAGATCTTAGTGCCTTTCTTGAACAGTTCGAGTCACCACTGCTTAAATTGATTATTTGTAAACTTTCAGTTTATTTACATTTTTTCCCCTTTAAAGTATTGTGTCTTTTCTTTGCGCCTTTTATCACGTTATCACATTACTAAGTTCTGTTGACAGATAACTTGACTGTAGCAGCTAAAAGGAAAACATTCCAGGAACGAGTTTCTTTGTTCTTCAATGAAATCTTTCGTTGGCTACTACAATGTGGTTAAATGTTTTCTTTCTTTATGTCAAAGGGTGCAGTTTTGCTACAGGAACGAAACGGTTATCTCAGCTTGCATTGGCCAAAATATGGAATGTTTTCCTTCTTTCTCTCACCAATTTAATTAGTGTTTTAAATAAGTACGAAGTATAAAGTCATTTTGGGAGTTTAACACAGTTTATAGCAATTAAGTTTCGAAGATCAAATCATACAGAGGGGCGCTTTCTTTTTCATAGAAATCGTGCAATCGATTCATGAAGTTCTGCTGCTATCATAGCGATAAGAATATTGGCGATTTCAATTCAAATTTTGTGTTCCAGTTCCTGCTGTTGACGGGTTTCGAAGACCCTGGGCTTCAAGCATTTCTAGATGAGAAAGCAGGGAGCTGTCAGATTCAGCGAATGTGCCGGCTAAGATGATACTGCAAGATGTTTAGCCATTGATACCCGCAGTTGCAATGTTCGTTTTAAACTATTTAGCTATGCTGATGAAGATGAAGCTGTAGCGTGAGATGACAGCTCTCGTGTCAAGTCAAGTAACGCTCCTAGTGACCGTGCAAGCTGCATCGTTGGTGTCTCCAATTGCATATTGTATTGCTAGCTCTGGCTAATAGAAGGCTATCAACAATCCATCAATCTGTCGCCCAATTCTCTGAAAATGTGTTGCAGAACACGCACCAACTTGATGACGGGCTCAATGATTGCTTGAATTGCAAGTCCAAACGCAAAATTCTTTGTGAACTGCCTTAGCTCAAGTGAAGTGCCTGCGATCTTTGGCTTAGCGTTTTATATCTTTATGGGTCGCTATGGCTGCCTTGCACTTCCGGTGTAACACCACGGGTGGTGCGGACTCGTGAGCGGGAGGTCTGGGGTTAGATTCCCACCAGAACCTTCTTTACTAAGATATTTTCAGCCTTCCTTCAGTCCTCATAAATGGCAAATGCCGGGTAGGTGCCCTAAAACTTATGCATCTTTCCTTTAAATAAAAAATATTCATTCCCAATTTATAATCACATCAGGTAATATCAGTGTCCACCGCCTGTGATTTCTCAGTAGTTAAAACGGGCGTTAAACAACATTAAAAAAGAAATTCCTATGCCCTGATGGTTCAGATGCAGGCCTGATATCGCATACCAAACCCTCTTGGTGAAATTTTGCTTGCATGTTAAATGCAAGAAGTTCGCTATAAATAAAAGTACGGTTTATGGACCTCTGATGCCCTCCTGGAAACAAATGAATGAATAAAGCGTGGGAATCCTTGAGAAACCTAGAGAATGATGATATATTTAAATGGCATATACAAAATTACTGAGGTGACTGGTGATATTTTCAACGGGTTTGCATGTGCCCAATAGGAAAGTAGCGCGTGGTTTGAAACTGAGCTACACACATGTTATTGTTAACACTTTCTTTACAATCATTATTTGTATTAACATTAATGGCCTTATTCGAAATGTTATGCTTTCAAGGATGTAATTGATAAAGAGCGTAACAGGAAATAGAAAACGAAACATTAAAGGTTCGTCTGAGGAGAGGACACGTCTAATTTTCTATATAATGTGTAGGAGAAAATAAAAGCGTGTTCGCGTAACATATTCGCCACCGTCCGTGTTGTTTATTACGCCTTCTTTTTGACACATTAGCATATTTTTCAATAAGACAATCTCGTAAATCCCTGACAATAAGCAACTTCTTCGATCAGTCAAGGAGTTGTTCGAGGCATACTCAGAAGAGCAGTCAAATCTTGAGATGTTCTGTATAATCTTGTTTCATTAAACTTATTTTGTTTCTGCTTATGATAAAACTTCATTATTTCTGTTACTGTTTAGATCTTGATTTGTGAAACAATTCCAAATTTATCTGTCCCTGGCCTGCCACCGTCCGAAGTTCGTCCTACTATTTGTCTCTTCCTCAACCTTTCAATATTCGGTTCCATATAATCGAAAAATAGGCCCATATGCCCATTTGCATTCTGTCTACACGATCTCTTCGCCCTTTTGGTCCGTGTTTCATACCACCTTGTTGCTTCACCTGGTGTGCAGAATTCTTCTTTGCATTTTATTGTGACAGAATTGAAGCGCATTTGTTTTACTTTTTGTTTGACTTTTGTAGGATAAAACAGCTTTGAGATTCACCCATTTGTCTAAGAAATTAATTTTAGGATCCAGTTATATTTATGACTCAGAAATATTACAGTACTAGAAAAATTCTGATTATAAAGTCGTAATAACTTCCATGTTATCCAAACACATCGCTGCAAATTTCTCAAATTGTCGTTCTTCTCCTTTGGCTATTTGAATTTTGATAGTGAAACTTGACAGCAAAGCTGAACTTTGTATGTATGTGTGTTTTTTTTTTAATTTTAAATCTTCTTTATTTACTGCATGCTCCATTACTATAACAATTAGTAATACTACATGCATTGCTATCATTTCATTGTTACATGTTATTCTTATACTATTTTTGAACACCGTTTCATTCTTATTCTAACCTAATCATATTTGAAGATTGCCTAAATTGGTTATATTTGAATGCTTTTACATTATCATTCTCAGTCACCACATTTCCTATCCTATTAGTCAATTTGTGTTAATTTGAAAACTGTCAAAATTTATACTGTTTACAAAGGTTTTAAACTGTTTATTATACTTTAGAACAAGTTCACTATTGTCTATTGGCCATCGCCTAGTTACTTTTGCTACATCTTTCCGAAATATTTACGGCTCTTTCTTCAAAATTTTGCAGTCCCACAAAATGTGTTCGACCGTTTGTAGGAGTTTAAGATGGCGGATGACGAGAACAACGTGGTGGAACTTTCTCTGGAAAGTTTTAATAAGTGTGACGGAAAAAAGCGGAAACTTGAGGAAAGACTTAAAAGAAATTGTGTTGTCTTCGGTGAGTAACTTAAGGAATGCTTTTGCAGAACTTAGGAAAATTCTAGAAAATAAGCAAACAGAAAACAATGTTCTAAGAAACAGGTTAAAAGAAAGGGAAATAACGGAACTGAACCCAACAAACATTGCGGGACAAATGGCGCCCTCTATTGGCTCAAAGAAAAAAGTTACAGGTGGTCATGGAGACCTAGCTACAACATCTAGCGGGCACAGTCAGAGAACTTACACCAGCATCATTAGTTCAACAGATAACGAAAGATTTGAGAAACGGTACAAGCTACTGATTATGCCGAAGCAAAATTGTTCACTAAACAGCGCCAGGAACCTTATTAAGGCTAAAGTCAACCTAACTGCAATAAAAGTGGGAATTAAAGCTTTCAAATATTTCAGGGATGGGAAAATCCTTATTGAAACTGGAAGTAAAGAAGAAACGGAAATACTAGGAACAACTATAAATAACAGTTGTGGGGATATGCTGGAGGTAAAATTTTTGAAACTGAAGAATCCAAACTTAATTATCTGTGTGTGACAGATGTATGTGTGTATGTATGTAACCATGCGTCTGTGTGCACACGTGTGTTATTTTTCTCGTCATTTTGCTTCTTTTGGCATTTTGCACCCCGAATCTTCCCGTGACAGAAGAATTATTGAATTGCTAGTGTGTTGGGTGGATCACATCGATAGGATAGAAAACTTTTTACATGTCAACATAAAACAAATATTGGAACGAGCTAGAATATTAGCTGCTGGGCATATGCGGTGGTATGCGCAATATTCGGGACTGGTGCAGCCATCTCGACAGTAGTAGCAGTAGAGTTTTGTGCCGCTAAGTGGCAACACTAGCACATCTGATGAGTGAGTGTTTAAAGTTTCATGCAGCTGGGTATATATGTTGAGATTCTATAGTATTTTCATGTGTGTAGTGTATGGCGATTTTACGATGGATCCAAGATTAGAACAGAGAGTGTGCATCAAATTCTGTGGAAATCTCGAGAAAAATGCTACGGAGACCCTCGTAATGATTCAACAAGTATTGGGGGACAAAGCATGAGCCGTACACATGTGTTTGAGTGGCATGCTAGGTTCAGGGCCGGCTTACAGCTATTGAAGACTATGTTCACACCGGTAGGCCCGTCAGCTGCACAACGCCTGACATTGTTGCCAAAGTTCAACACCTCGTTCGTGAGGATCGACGTCGAACTATTATAGACCTTGCTCATGAAGTGGGAATTGGTTATGGGACATGCCAACGAATTTTAACTGATAAATTGGACATACGGTGTCGCCGAAAAATTTGTGCCAAGGATTCAGACTGCTGATCAGAAGGCGCAGCGTGTTGAAGTTTGCACAGAGCTTTGTCAGGCTGTATCTCATCTATTTCTTGTCCAGGGTCATCACCGGCGACGAGAGCTGCATGTATGCTTATGAGCCTGAGACAAAACAATAATCCTCCCAGTGGAAGAGCCCGAACTCACCAAGACCAAAAAAGCGAGACAGGTGAAGAGCAAAGTCAAGAGCATGCTCCTCATTTTCTTTGATACCAAGTTTATTGTGCGCAAAGAATTAGTCCCACCAAATCAAATAGTGAATTCTACGTACTACTGTAACGTTTTGCGACGGCTCCGTGAAATTGTGCGGAGACGACGGCCCGAACTTAAGCAACAAGGTAACTGTCTGTTGCATCACGATAATGCGCCCTGCCACAATTCCTTGTTCACCAGGAGTTTTTTGACGAAAAATAACATGACGGTTGTCCCCCACCCACCGTATTTGCCTGATTTGGCACCCTGCGACTTCGCTCTATTCTCCAAACTGAAAATCAAGTTGAAGGGGCGTCGATTCGACACAATTGAGAGGATTCCAGAGGCAACGCTGTCTGTGCTAAACACCCTCAAAGAACATGACTTCCAAGATGCACTTGGAAAATTGCAGAATCGCTGGAACCGGTGTATACGCGTGGAAGGGAACTACTCCGAGGGTGACGGCTAACATTAGTTTCAAAGCAGGTTTTTGAGCAGATGGCAGCACCAGTGCCGAATATTCTGGATACCATCTCGTATATGGTGCCTGGAACGTCGACCGATGCCTTCAGATGTCCTATCGAGAATAGAATCTTTCTTTAACCCGAACTGTACGGGGCTACTTAAGGAGAGTAAGTTAAATGAACAAAAGAATAATACATTTTAATGCGAATAATATTGAACGAAAAATGCTGAACATTTTATGCTTTTGTTGCAGAATGTATCAATGATATCATATGTGATTCTGGAGAAACATGATGCAGAAACGGATGAGGAGTTGTGTGTGTATGTGCATGTGCTTGTGAGTGCGTTTACCAATGATACGATAGTAAAAACATTTAAAAACCACACTACAGAGCTATCATTTCACTAAAAACAGTGAAACGAATCATTGTGTGTGAACACTAAGCGCAGAATAACTTTATTGTTTAATATTCAGTTGAATGGATATATAGAATTAAATCATCATATTTCCCCGCTTTCACATATGTGGTACTAGAAATATCCCTCCTTTAAAGCCACATTTTTATTACTAAACACGGAAGTAAGGAGAGATAATTATATATATATTACTTTTTTGAATTATTTAAAACACTTAATTTCAATTCCAAAAAAAGTATTTTTGAATGAGTTATTAATTTACAGACAGAGAAAGTATACTTTAATTACATTATTTCTTTCCAAAGTTAAACATTTTATAATATTCACTAAAGTTACTCATTTGAAAAACAAAATAGTAATATATATATATATATATATATATATATATATAATGATAACTTAAGACTTTTTTGTTTTCGGAGCGTAAGTACTTTCGCATTTTTTAGAAAATTAAATCTCCACTGGTGAAAAGGAAATCGTATTTTTGTCTCGAATTTAAAGTCACGCATTTTGCAAAGTTAAGTATTGCAACCCAGTTCATCAAGCCCGTTCTCGTTTTTTAACTTATCCCCTATTCGACAAGAAGCGTCTCTGCAAGCTGTGTTTCTCTCACAGGCAGTTGGTTGACATGACAACATATGTCAAATTCTTTTTTTTCTTTCTTTTTTTTACTTGAGATTTTACAACATACTACAAACATATCGGTCTATCTGCCTTCTTTCCTTCCCAGCTCTAGCAGCGACAGTTCGTGTTTTCCTTTTTGTGAGATATTTGCAAGTTTGTAAGTGGTAGATATGTTGTTCCGTTTTGCAAATAAACTCAAATCAGAGATACCGTTTTTAGTTTACTTGGGACTGCAGGTGGAAAGACGATACAAATAGGTTTTGGACCCTCTCTCTCTCTCTAAGTAATAATCTTAATGACTGGATAAAAGAAGGATTTTAAGATTTAAGGAACATAACGCGAACTCCAAACAAGCACAAATATTCTGCCAGACATCTGAAAGAGTAATAATATCATTGCTGATATCCTTTGGGAAAATGCAAATTAAATTTCTCAATTTAATGAAAATATTCTTTTTGTGGGCTGTTTTCCATCTTATACATGTCTTCTTATATTTAAGCAAACAAAGATTTAGATTTACGAGAAATATTTTATTAATCAAGGAAAGTTCAAGGAATTACTTGCTTTGTTAATATTGAGTTCATTTAAAATTTCAAATAACTACATGAAAATTATCACTGTATTCAGTGTGATTCCAAGGCAATTCAAAATGAATGCATGGACTGTATATTTAAATATATGCAAAATCGTGGAAAAAATTAAATTCGCAACACTAAATTTTATTCTATTGCAGTTGGTGATAGCACAGATATTAATCAGATATCATAGTGTTTTATCATTGCAAGATACGGAAATTCTGAAGGAAATGTTATTGAACGCTTTCTACAGTTTCACGAAGTTAGTATTTGCAGATATGATACTTTGATTAATCTGCTGGATGAGGTTTTGTAAGAATATTTCAGTGTTATGACAGGAAAACTGAAATGATAGGTGCTTACGTGGAATCCAGCAGAAAATTAGGGATAAAGCACCAAATCTGTTTTTTGTGTTTTGCTTAGCTTATTGTTAAATTTAGCTCTTTGCAACAAATTTTAGAATGAATTTCCAAATGGCGCATATATTTTGCAAGATTTCTTCATTTTTCCACAAATCACGGAAATGAATTGATGCAATAGACTTCTTTTTGAGCTAGGCATATTCCAATTATATAATTGTATAAACCCCTATTCCAATACAAATTTAAAAAAAAAATTAAAAAATAAAATTATATTTGTTTAAACGAACAGATATAAGTTCAGGCATAGATTAAAAACCAATTATGAATGATAAGCAATCTGAAAATAAGCATATTTATATTAATAGGCGATTTCTAAAGTACAAAAATCTTTTCGAATTTATTTATTTATTTATTTATTTATTTATTTATTTATTGGTTGTATATTCAACGGTTTATTTTCGTTGACTTACATTTTACTTGGTGTTTTACAAAAGAGACATTATTTACTGCATTGCTAAGAAAAGAGTATAATTTCTCTAATAAACAATTGGTAATATTTTTGGAAGTGTGTGAAAAAACTTAAAGAAAGGGATTCATGGAAATCAATACAGTGCCCAGCTAGAGGATAAGCTTCTACAAGTTTTTGTTTTTCGATTTGGGATTCTATTTCATGAAAATGAAATAAAATGTGAAAACCTATGATTGCTTGCCCCCGTAGATATTACTTCATTTGTTAAATACAGTAAAGAGTTTCTTTCTTCTGCTCTTGAAAACTTATAACATTTCTGTGCACAGGTATTTAAAAAGTTCATAGCTTGAAGAGCTTACTGCTGATGAGATGTATGGGCCAGATTCTACAGTGGATTGTTTCAAATTGTAGTGAAAATTATTTCTTCCTTCCACAGTTTAACTCCCTCATAACAACGAAAGTCTAAAGAGACCATGAATTAATGGGTTTTGATCAAATGAGTGCTTAAATAAGCCCTGAGCTCACAACGTTTAAGGTTACCATGGAATTCGCCCTTTCAGGATACGGAAAATCCCTGGAAAAACTTACCGAATTAACTGATATTGCAGAATATGAATCTGGGACCTCCGAATTTGCTAGTAGACAGGCTAACAACAAAAGATGAGGCGGTCCTGAGAAAACAGCGATGTATTTGAGGAATCGCTTTAATATTTCCATTTAGAAATGAGTCAGTAGAAAGATATTTCTCATGCTTCAGCAGAATTAAATCTTTCTCGAGAAACGCTACTTCACAAGGCAGAATCGCATCATTACGAAACATAGGCACTTTTGTGTCAACTTACAAGGAACACACATTCTGTGAGGACTTCAGGCTCCTTTTATATACTGGAGGATCGATACATAAAAAAATAAGAGTCCTGCAAGTTTATGAATGTGCATTTAAAGGCACGAGTCGCCACTGAGATACAAATATCTACAAAAGTGCTACTGCGCAACATTTTTGGCACCAGGACCAGTCCCCTGATATAATACTGAAATTTTCCGTTTCCTTTCTGTGGCCTCCTTGTTGATGATGTTTGAGACAATACTGTTTTGTGGTTCTGTTACTTTGTGCTGTGTATTCTCGAACTTTTTCGTTCTCCTTCTGGTTTCAGGACAAATGGAACTCTCTTTTTCTTCTTCCTTTTCAATTTGACATTTCTGACAACATTGACTTACAAGGTTTAGTTCTATGGTCTGTTCAGGGTCCTGACGGACCATATGAACACAATAATTTTAGTTTCACTTAGCACCCACTGATTTCAGAAGGATAGGTGATCCGCCCAATGCTTCAGGTTCAGCATTTCTGTCTTTTTTTTTTTTTTTTTTTTTTTAATGTATGCTGGTTTCCTTCCTAGGAGAGTTCTTTGAGTACATATTCAATTTTGGTTTTATGTTCTTTCTTCAGCAAAGAAGTCAGAAAGTAGCTTCTTCTGGGAAAGAGTTTAATGTTCAGACCAAACTTTGTGAGTTGTTTTGTCTTTGACATTTGTAGGAGGCATCTTATCACAGAATTACAGAATTACAGAATAACGTATTGTAGGGCTGCTGCTCTTTTCCCGCTCTCCTGTCGCTTTTTGTGTAGTGTTACTTAGTTGTTGATAATGATGATAATAATGGTGATGATGTCCCATAATCTGAAACGAGTAAAGAATTCCCCCCACATGATTTTAATTTTCTATATATTTGTAAATACTTCCAAATTTCTGATTTCTTTCATGATAAAAAATTCACATAATGTCACACATGGAAGCGGTTGCATTTCGGTTTCTTTGTTTTTATTTCTGTCATCTATATGTTGTTCCCCTAAGCACTTTGTCCACCGCATCCGGATTCCATGGATAAAGCCCTGTGTCTTTGAACCCATTTTGTAGCTTCATATTTTCTAAAACTCCCTGTAGAATGGAAGTAAAATCCTTTTAATTTTTAGTTTGTTCTGCATTACTTTTTAAGATCATTGCAGCATTTCCCCAAATGTTTTTAATCGCTTTAAACAATGAAACACCTATAGGCTTTAGGATTCTAATGAATGGTTGATACAGTGATTTGAGCATTATTGCAGAGATCGCGTCTTGTGAAACCGCATAACTGAATGTGCAATTTTATTTTCAATTGTTATTGTTATAACTATGGCCTTCAGGGAGCGTACTGGATATGTCGTTGGGGATTCCTATAGAGGTTATATTATTATTGAAAGTAGGGCTTTCTGACAGCTGAGAGGAAACTATTTATATGGTGCCAAATATAATTCTGGTTTATCAGGCTAGAAAGCAATAATAACAAAATTTCACAACAGTAGTTGGCATTTATTGGTACCTATGGCTATTACTAGTGAGCACAGTATTTTTTAAAGAAAAAATATATAATTTTATGATTGCGATTATATATTTTGTTCATTACAAGATAAATAGATTCAAAATTCCAGTTGATGAGCTGTAAGCCAATAACTGGAAAAGTGCTTTTATGTACGTAGGTACTGACATCTCTTTTTCTCCCGTTAAAACTTTATTTGTAGACAAGGAATTCGCCAAGATTTCTATCTTAAGCCAGTTTCTACAGATTTAAAACATAATAATTGTGAAATATTAACTACAATGTCACTCTTACATTTGTACTAAGAAGTCATAAGAGTACACGATAAATATTCATGCACTTTCATTGAAAGGAATATCGTTCAATAAGCAAGCTTTTGATAAATTTAATGACAGTGAAACAATGAATGGTTAGATAAACTGTTTCGGTTGAAAACTAGTGCGCACCGTGCTGTATTAGAGAATTCCGAAAGAATGAAGCTATTGCAGCCGTACCCACATTTCAAGTGAATTCCGAAGGAATACAAGAAATTGCGGTTGTACCTGTGTATAGCATTTTAATAATCACGGGCGATATCGGCCGTTAAGTTAACAGAAGCAACAGCACAAGACTTTCAAAATATGCACTTAGTTCTAGTAGTATCACTTTCACAGATTGTCATTGAATCTTTGCTCATTTCATTAATCATACTTTTCACAAATTTCCTTACGTTTCTCCCAGTATATTTTTTGTCTTCCGTCTTTTAGCTTTTGCTGTGTTCACCTCTAGTTTTTTTATTTTCCGCACTGTAAACATCGCAAAAGTAGTCCATGTTTCTGAAATATTCCACAGTTTCAGAAATAAGCACAAAAAGCTGTGCAATTTGCAGTGATTGTTTTTGCAGAATTTTATTTAAGTTTGAATCGGCGTTTAATGTTCTGTCCAAAACCACTGAACCTAAAATGAAAAGTTAACTAATCTTTTTTAATAAGATCCCCCCGCCAAACTCGCTAAATCCGCACCGTCCTTGTGTATATGTTCACATGCCATCATAATGGACTTGTAGCATAGGAACTGTGCCTTAGGTCGCAACTAATGATGCTAACAGCTTTGGATATTTTTAAAACGATTGTTTTAAATCATGCAATAAATTTTTTTTAGTTTAGGAGAAGTATGAAAAAGTTTATAAATTTCCTTAACAATATGTATTGTGCGTTTTATTTTTGGTGTTTATTCCTTAAGTTGCTGACAGCAATCAACAAAACTTGGGCTCTGCAGTGAATGTATGTCACTCTTGCCTCCTTTTTCTGATAACCAAACCACTAAAATTAGCAGCTGAAAAGCATGTTGCTAATTTATTGTTAGAAAGTTGTCTTTTATTTTTTTTTATTAATTATCAAGTACCTCGAATATAGAATAAGCGGCAGTACTCTGCAATTCAACCAGACCTTAAGACCTTTCCATCACTTCAAAAGACGGAAACGGTTGAACATAAGTAACGAACATAAGTAACATAAGTAACGATAGCTCACTTTGGTTACAACTTTTGCAGATTCGTATGCCATTAAGGCAAATTGGAGAACTGTTTGAACTTGATTTCTAGAACCTCTCATTATAATTTAATTATTCTGAAGCAATATAACTACTAACATATGTGGACCTTTCACCCTGAAATATAATCCACATTTCAAGACTGTGTCACTTATTAATACTATCTTATGAATTAGAGTTCATATTTCTTTGTGTGGGGAATCTCTTTCCTTATTAATAAAACACGCTCTTCGAAATAAAAAATCCACAGCTTGCTGATTAAACGCCTTTTCAGTTTCATTTTAATGAATTATCTGCGTATGAACTGGAGCGTTTAATCTCTGTAAACTACAATTTTCAAATGCAATGGCTGTTGCGTATTTTTTCGCCTCGGCGTGCTTTTCTAGTTTTCCTGTGCGTTCTGTAGATTTTCTAAATTCAATGAATGGTACAGAAATATACATTCCACTTGTTGTTTGTACAGTTTCAGTATTATTTTGAAATGCATTTCACATAATTTGCAAAAGGTCCGCCCCCCGATCGCGGACTAAAACATGACCAGTTTGTACAGAAACAGTACACCTTTCGTTCGAAGGCTGAAAACCGAAGAATCACTAAGAAATTCACCATCACCAACACTTCTTTGAATAGATGAGTCTTCTACAGGGGCTGTCTTTCAGAGAAAAAAAGAGTTTATTGTTTAGACATTGATTTCGGTAACGATTCTTTCGATAAGACCAATTAAGCACACCATTCTTCCACATTACGCTGTTGAGCCGTAAAAATAGCTGCAATTGCAAGAAGTTGAAATTCGTTACATCAATGGAAGCTTATTACATTACATTACACCAGTCCTGCCACTCTAATTGCGCCCATTGTTGATTTTCAAATGGAAGTTTATTACACATTTTAAGTTAGCAGTTTTCAAAAACGGAAGGCAATTTACATTCTTTCATTTTTGGACAGTTAATTGTAAATACTATGTATATTTTCAAATATATTTTAAATTTTCAGGGGGGGACTTTTTAATTTCGAGGGATTCCCTCTGGGCTACCACGTGAATTCGTCACAGAAATGATGCAGTTATATTACTTTTTCAACGATGCCTAAGGCAGAGGCTGCAATGTTTAAGCAAAATGTTGCAGATGGTGCAACTTTGATAACTGATGTCACTTTCCAAGTCGAAGAAATAAACAAGGTAGTCTTTTATTTACTATTTAAGCAATTAAATCACGATTTAATTTCAAAAAGATAAAGGATATATTTACAGCCTATATAAATCCAGGGTTAAATTTACTTGTGATATATGTGATGTTCTATCACGTAACTTGGTGTCAGAAATATCAGCGGTTAAATATTGCCCTGTGACGTTGAATAGAGCTTTTCGCCATTTAAAAAATATTGTGGACAATAGAAAAAGGTTGTATTATTTAGGATTTACAGTATTATGTAGTTGGTTTATTGTTGTTTCTACAGAAATCAATAAAGCTGTGCCTCAATATTCTTGAGCATAACAGAAAAGCTTGTTGGCATGAAAATATAATATAGTCTATAATTGTTTACTGGACCCCGATTTGATACAAATTAACAAAATTTAGGTGATTTATGAATTTGCGTGTATTAATTAAATACTCAATTTATCGAATTATCAATAATAGTAAGTTTCTTGAAATTAAATTGGCGTTTTAAATACTTTAACAGTGCATAGTTCATTATTTTACTGCGTATATTCTGATTTTAAGTGCATATCAATTTATTTCTTAGCTGTTATCAAGGAACATTATTTTGTCCCTATGTTTATAATTTGTACCATTGCCTTTCCTTTGATTAAATTATCTTATACCAGTAAATTCATTGGGAGATGGCTTAGTTACTGGTGGTAAAAATGTTAAATATGGCCCGATGACCAAGGCTAGTTCTGGAAGATGGAACATCGAAACAGGGCTAAGCTGTAACTATTTTAAGAAAATTCTTTCCAGCCAACTTATGAAAATGCACAACTGCGTACCATCAGAGCACAGGAGCAGAAAACATGGCTTCAGACACCTCAGAGGAAATATGAATTCATGAAACACAAATACGGTAAGTAAATTTATTGTCCAGAGATGCCCCGGGCCCAACGAAATTGATGAAATAGTTGTAAAACGTACACACAAAATTAAGCCAATTTTTGGATGACTCTTTTTAATAACTGCACCATTACATACCTACAGTCAGTTTAAAATTATAAAACTTAAAATAATATTTAATAATTTGCTATAAATTTAAATACCGTTTGTAAAAACTGCATAACTCTCTTAGAACATGCAGTGTTTTTGAAAAAATATAAAAATATGCAGCATTCAAAATTAAATACAATTGTTTCAGTACCTTAATTTGTCAACATTTACAGTTATCAGGCAGATATTTTTCATTTTATATAATTATATAAAAATTCGAGCTCTACTCATGGCTAAATGCCTAACATTCTTTATTCACAATCAAAGAACTTAATGGCATAAACTTTGGTGTTCGCTATGGAGTAATTGATTTGCAACGGATGTTTCCGTTTTTTATCTCATGTAGCTCATTTCATGCGCACACGCGTGCTAAGTTTTATCACTTTTGAAAAAAAAAAAAAAGTATTATAATTTAAATGTTTTATTTATTTTTTTTGGAATGTTTAAGTTATTGCTGCTCATAAATAATAATGATGAAAATAATAATTATAATTTTCCGGGTGAACAAAGTTAAGCATGTTAGGTTTCCCGTAACGCGCTATCGACGATGCACCTCCAAGATGCATAAACTTTCCTCTTCTATGGCGCTACAATCCAAAATCGGGCTATGGAATGCCGCAACGACCCCTGCTTCCTATACCTCGTCTTACGACTTTATTGATAGAGGACAGGGGGAATGTTGTCAGCATGCCGGCACTCGGCTGGTAGCCTATCACACGGCTTTCTATAAATTACCCTTAAAACCAGAGTGATCCTGGCGCAAGATGTCTGGAACGGACTCCACCCAGCCTCGTAACGATAAATAGGAAGCTGCTTTATGAAGAAGCAGCGGTCTTCGATCTAGAAAACTTATGCTCCTTTCACCAATGACGTCTCCTTTCACGAGCGGCAGCGGAGAAAACCGAGCGCAATTCCAAGAAACAGTCGTAACACACGGAAACAAGTAATCGTACGTCAAAAATGTACTTTTTACAATGAATGTTAATAGTTAATTATATTCAATATACAATAAAATAAAATGGGAAACTGCAATATAACACGTAAAGGAAATAATAATGTTACGGGAAAAGCCATACGCTTTTAACACTTTAAGTTTTGCATATTTTTTTTAATCCTAAGCTAACCAAACTTAACCTAAATTTGCAACCTATACGTTGTTGTTTACACTATAAGTTTTTATTTCACCATTTAGAATAAGTATATAAATTAAAATTGAAATTACAATCTATGTTCTGTCTTCCCTAAAAAGTAATATTAAAAAGGTAGCATTTATTATATTAAGACAAACTGAAAAGATTTAAAAAAATAGCAATTGAGGTAATCGAACCAGTACCTTTCCTTTGGTAGCACGCTAGCACGACGCTGTAACCAACTGAGCTAACCAGCCGACAGAAACAACTTATTAATTATTCGCATACATTTGTTAACCGAATTGGACCCCCTTTTCTCCGCTGCCGTTCGAGAAAGAAGGCGTCATTGGTGAAAGGAGCATAAGTTTTCTAGATCGAAGACCGCTGCTTCTTCATAAAGCAGCTTCCTATTTATCTTTACGAGGCTGGGTGGAGCCCGTTCCAGACATCTCTAACTTAGTAAAATGTCTAAGCAGGTACTAGGAATCAAAACTCAGCAACGCTAGACCAGGTGGAGTCCTTTACGTTGCTAGCTATGGCAAATGTCAGAAAGTCATCTGAAAGAACAATGTAGACATTGCATTGTGTTGGGCTCTGTTAAGTTCACATTAAAACACAGATATTAAGTATGATAGTATGTCTAGAGTAATATATATTTTAGAACAAAGACATTTAATTATTTGTAGGTGAGAAACTCTTATAAATATGAGACAATATAACTGCAAGTTTCTCGGAGTGATACGCCTATCTGAGCAAACAATTTCAACACTAGTGAAATATTAAAGAGCATCTATCAATAATATACTGGTGAAGAAAGTTTGAATATGATCTTTTTACTGTCAAAAAGCGATCCGCGCGAAAGTTTGTTCTTAAGGAAAAACACAAAGATTAGAAACTGCCCATCAATGTGCTAATGGTTCTTAAGGGAGTGGTTTTTATTTTCATCCTCATGAAGTAAATATTACTGAAACCAAACTTGTGTACTACGAAAAAGAGTTAGGTTGTGTAACTGGTCATGTGCATGATTCTTCGTCTTAAGCTGATATTTTTCATAAACGAATTGAATTTCAGTCTTTTGGGATTTGTAAACTTTCAGAATAGCGGATATTGAAGTACCAACGATCTTCATGAAGAAATTAGTGGGAAGGATATTGATGTAAAACCTCTAATTTTTCTCCAAATCTAAATCTGTTGGTTTCTACTTATGAGGAATCTGAATAGAGTGCTTTATGCAACAAAACATGAGATCTGGAGGTTCTGAAACAGAATTTCCGTAAAGCATTCAACAATATTCAACAGCATTAACCATAGCATATCGAAATCTTTTTTAAAGATCCAGATATATCTTGCAGCAGAGGGCAGAGACTTAGCACTTCTTCTATAATGACCAGTACTATAATAAGTTTTGCATCTGATAAATAAGAGACGAAAGCAGTCAATAACGCAAAACTTTAAAATATTTCAACGGCTCAGTCAATTTCCCGGGCAAGCGGGATGGTGCTTATAATACTGCCTAAGCATAGCACCACTTGCCAAGGAAATTAACGGCGCACAGTGCACGAAATGAAGTCATACTGAATTATTTTGTTCATTGGCATAAGATAGGAAGATTCTAAGTACTAGCCTTTCGTCGTTAACTCACCGCTACTTGGAGCTACGGACCAATAATAATTCAATAAAATAAATTTAATAGCCCATTGCGTCATACTAAAGTTTTATTCGTTACAACTGAATGCACAAGCGACGATGAATGCCACCTGAGCCCTTGCTAATATTTTCCGAATCCTATCCCGACAACTTTTGTTTCCTGAAATGTTTTATTGGGTTATGCTTTGCTTGACGATTTAGAACCTTTCACATCAGATCCTTGTTCAAATCGATCAGCTGACTGTTAATATGCATAAGCCATGGAAATATTGAAAGCATCTACTAGCCGTAACACTCTTCGCGGTCAATATAGATTATTTGGCACTCTAAAACATACACACGCCACATGCATGTAATATACACTGGCAGCATAGAGTATCTGACACACATATGTTGGACCAACTCCTTCGTAATTTAGACATGTACACAATTATCTTGTGTAATTAAATAAGTTTACTTTTCCCTTATTTATTTTCAGGCATGTCGATGAGAATCTTTAGAATATAAAGAAAAAAAACATACAAAGAAAAGTGTTCATTAATGTAAAATGTAAACTTTTTAGCAACAAGTTTTTAGGCAAATATATAAAAATAAAAATTACTATGTAAAAGAAATGAAGAATTACAAGCTATTTCTTCAGTTCGTGTATATTTTAGTGCACGTACCCATTTTGGTTATATTTATTATTCAATTTGGTTACAGAGTTCCCTTATAAAATTTTGTATACAGTGTAAGCACTTCCGTTAGATTGCGTTTTCGCGCAATGAAAACGGCATCTTCATTTTCCTCGTGAAGGTGGCGCGATGCTTGCGCAGTTACTTGACGGCTGTATCAGGTAATCAACTAAAACCTTGCTAAATCTGTATAATTTAAATATAGCATCGTTCCAACATCATATCCAGTTACGTCATGCCCGCATACTCGCATGTAATAGCAGTTCTGGCTTTAATAATTAATGCGCTAAATGGACAAGCCCTTCAACATTAAAAAAGCGTAATGTAGAGTAACAGACTACAGGAAGAATGACAAACAGAGCACTATCGAGGAGACGTGTTCGCTGCCATATTCATCGAAAGCAATTCAGACATTTTTTCCCCTAGAGAAATACGGATCAATGTTTTGACCATCGAGTGAAGCATTGTAGCTGTTCATATTATTATCGCCAGTGCTAAACTCCGCTTAGGTCCAACAGAATATTGAAAATAATATGCCAGTACAGCCGGAGGTTAAGTAGAAAAAGCGAGCTTTTTATGAGTAAATACAGCCATTCCTTAAAATGATAATTATAGAGAAGTTTTCCTTGTTCACTTTGTTACACTTTCAGAAGACAATTGTTGTGCTTTTGGCGGATGCAGTGTGCGCCTTGTAGCCGGGTTTCATCCCGATTTTTCTTGTAGTCTTTAGCCTGATATATGTAATAATTTTCCACATTTAATTCATTAATATAAGTGCTCAAGACTCAAGCACTCACCACAGAACAGCAATGAAAGGTACTTTGTAAGCACCTGCCGTAGGGAATAACAAAGTAGGTGCTCTTCACTATCTTACCCTGTTTTGGAATATATCAACTAATTAAAGTAGATTGTGCAGGAGCAACAGGTGTGCTCGAGGAAGCTCTGTGTGGAAAGAAGAGAAGCGCTAGTGACGTCATAGTTGCTATGGTTACCCGGGAACGCTACAACATTGATTGGCGCAGCGTTGCTTGTATTTGTGCAGATGGACGCTTAGATTTTTAAAGCCTGTGTTCTATGCTACAAAGTCTGTTAGATACCTATGCGTTTCAGATTCAACAGTTGCTGCACAGTAAATTAGGAAATTTCACTAAATAAACAAATATCACTGGTTCTGTTGAAAAACTAATAACAACAGAAAAACGGACTGGGAAAATAGCAATAAAATAAAAGCTACTGGTGTTAGTAACAGTTTTCTGTTCCTCCCAAAAATACCTCCATTCTTCAAGTAACATAAAGTTTGTTGTTCCATTATGCTAAAATTGATTGACATTAAATTAATGTTAATGTTAAATTAATGTTAAGCATTAAAGTTAATCTTAGTCTTTCAGGAAATGTCATAAACTGCCAGATGGATGAATAAAGTGACACTATAGATAAATCGTCGAATCTTTAGGCATGATTAACTTATTATAATAGCCGCACCTATTGCCAAAGAACTTGGGACTATGATTAAATAAATAATTAAAAATATTACATGAGACCAGAGTTCGGTGGTACCAGAAACTACCTATTATTGGACTTCTAAATAAAAAAATAAATAAACCAGCATTGTTGTCACTGTTTTCATCAAGTGTAGTGTTATACAGTGCATAACAGATCCTTATCGACAAACTTTGACGAATGATAGCTTACGCAGAGAGGATCATATTTTGTTAAGATGCATATCTTTGATGGCACCTCCTAAAGATACAATTCATCCGAAAAAGTTTTACCTATTGTAAAACGTTTTGCAAAATGAAATTCAAATTTCCTTGCATTTTCTGGTAATTTCATACAAATATTATTTGTCTACAATTTACATTTTTAAATTGAACTGTTATATGGTCAATCAGTTCTACTTTTCAGTTATTTGGGATGCGTACAGGATACTTTTACCATTTCCCAAAAGAAAATGATTAGCAGCACCATGCACTTCTAATTTCTTAAAATGTTTATGAAGTATTAATTTTGTATATTATTTTATATTTTGCTTCGATATATCCCGTTGTTGGACAGAGAATAATAGGCCACTTATGATCGTCGGCACAGACATAGAATATATGGTTGGTATAAAGGAATCACTTTCGTCGAGCCGGCATCAAAGTGGGCTCCTATATTGTCACAAAATGTGATAATTTAGCAACATGCAGTTAAATTAAAGAAAAGTACTGGTTGAGTTAGGAGCTACACAGATCGTTAGTCGTAAAATTGTGATCACCATTAATGCACTGTTTAAAGAGAGCTCTTCAGCCAACTTTCTGCAATGAATAGAAAAATCCTGAAGTAGAACCGATTTCTGTTTCTTTCTCGGCAGTTTTTGAAGGTAGTTGTTTAATCAGAAAGGTGAGTTTTTTGTAGTGTATTTTCTACCTACGATAAGATTGTCAGAAGTGTACTTAGAATGCCCATACAGAAATCATCGAAAGATGTTCTCTTTATAATGGATTAATGGTGATCGCAATTTTACGACTAACAATAAAGTTATACTATCTTTCCTGAAGAGCAAGTACCGGTTATGTAACATTTATATAATAGAATAGAATGTTAAGATTTTTAAACCTTTATAATTAGTTGATACCTTAAGGGTAGATTTGTCATGCATGTGATTCTTCTGCCCGACTGAGGCTTTTTTCTGTGTCCAAAAAATCCAACCAAATCAACAATATATTTTTAAATACACTACCTAAACAACACGAAGTACATGGATAAATGTATTGTACTATGTGGAGAACATTTTGAAAATTGGAAAACTACATTGTCCTTCTAATTTAAATGCACATTTCGTATCCATATTTAAACAGAAAATGATAATGGAATGAAGAAATAAGTTTCAGAACATTGATTTTAGTATGCTTTTACTCCTTCTGGATTGTTAATTGAATAAATTGTATTTTTAGGCAATTGAAGGTCTAGAAATAACCACTATAACCTAAACTTCTCAAATCATGTTCGCCGCAGCCTGCGTTGGTATTTTCAGCGTCTGCAGGAAGAAAGTGGCTCTCACATTCTCAGCTTTTACCTTAGTGAAGCGCATAGCGCACTGCAGTGGCTCAAACCAAAAACGTCTGCCGGATCTGACGGGATGACACCGCTTATGCTCCCAAACTTCAAAAGGGCTTTGAAAGGTTTTTACTAATCTGCATGTGTTCTTTATTGGGAGACTCAAGCTATCTCATCTCAGCAATTTGGTTTCCATCCTAGGCATTCCACTGTTCAACAGCTGCTAAGTGATGCATGCTGCAGCCCTGGATTTTCAGAACAAGATGTTCACCTCTGCAATATCGTTGGACATAGAACAGACATTCTCTCCCACTGGCATATCGGTACACTTGGACCTATAAGCCTCTGCACTATCCTCCATATGATTCACCACATACATGGCAGATTTTCCCCATACCCCGGACGTCAACACAGCCTAATATGCCTCCGTTGACCTGCTGTTCAAAACGCACAAACACATAGTTATAGTCATGAACCCCATTCAAAGACACCTACACCTAATCGAAAGTGGAATTTGGCGAATGTCCATAAATCCGGCAAAAAACTATGACATTATATTTAACAACAGCCCAATATACGCAAACTTCCCCATACAAGCACCAAGATAGAGTAGAAAACTCTCTTCCATGTTTGGGCGTTACACTGAGCAAGGATTTAACTTTTGTAAAGCATACATGGCACAGGGAGGAATAGGTCACTGTCCCCAGTGTCCAGTTCATCGTCGAGGACAGTTCACCTAAAGCTTCACTTTTTAAGGTTCTGATTAGTCCAATCATGCTCTAAGCCTGTGAAATCTGAGAAACAGCCGCATACGTTGAACGAGTCTTCTACAGAAGGTACAGAATGTTGGATTATGAGTCGTTTATTCTGTGTATCGGTGCTTTCCTGCAAGATTGCTACACAGCGCCTCCTCCTTCCCAATTATGGAAAGATCAAATTAGGTGCTGGGCACGCAATTTTACGACAAATAATCTCACCATGAGAGTGCTCTAATCAGAATTTGAGGAAACTATAACCCTAGAAAAACCCCTGGGCAAGATTTAAGGTGCCTCGTCAGGCATGCGACACTCTCTTTTTTTCTTTCAATAGATAAATACGTAAATAAAAGATGAACTATCAATCAAGCCCTTGATACACTTCTTGATGATGAGACTTGCCACTTAAGCAATAGCCACTCGCTCTATGGTCATGCTGAATGACTCACGTTAGCCAGAACATCTCTATGTTTCTTAAAAGCCGAATATTTCTTCGGGAGGAGGTTCTACACCTCTTCCCTTCTACACCTATCCTATATCTCAAAATTCATCATACAAAAATCAACCTATTCTCAGATAAAGCCAAATATAGGAGTAGGAATACACCAGAGGCACACAGGTTGACTATTATTCAGCCTGCCAATAATGACTATTTGATTGAACATACTAGATTTATGTTCACATATGAAGATGCCATAACAAGTATTATTTTTGGAAAAAAAAGTGTAGATTCGGGACAATGCCATTAGCATTTTTAGTAAGAGTGCACCATTGTCATATAACAAAATGCACGCACTTGAATACTATGACTATATTTAATTTTACCCCTATTTGAAATCATGCGATTTTTAAAGCTAAGGACATTTAAAATGCCCATAAATACTTGTATATTAAAGCAGTTTATAAAAGGTTCACAAAATCCATGTATTTTTTGAGACAACACACGAATATTTGCTCATATGGTCATCATCGTAACATTAATTAAGGAAGCATTCATAAATGACTCTTCTCGGTTAGCTGCGCATCATTCGCCCAACCGAGGCCTACGGGAATAACAAACTATGGCGTAACTCACAGCCCAAGCTGATACGACTGCGCTTTGATTAGGTTTTAAGATGTTCCAACTCTGGCCTATTATAGCTAACATATGCTTGCAAATAAATTAATAATACATGCTGTTCTAATATGCAGATTTTAATTTGCATATATTGTGTTTGCAGTATACTCACCTTTCCATAAAATGGAGATGGGAAATATTGATAGAATACCTGTAACAAAAATAAAACAATTAATGCAAATTGTATTCCAAAAGAAACTCAAATTAAATAAAGCAATCGTATGTACTTTACAGATTGGAACTCTCGCTGAACACTTATTAGCAGAGCCCGGAAACGTCAAATGCTCTTTCTGCCTGGGTGGATATATTTAAGAGTCAGATAGAAATAAACACGTTTCCGTACATTTGAAACCGATAGGGTCAGTTTTTATTTATTTATACCTATTTTGGTTTCTTCTGCCGTTTTTTAGGGTTACAAGGTTTTTTATTTTGCCTTTTACCTTTTTAAAAAGCACATACAGAATGTTAATACATCGAAGGGAAAAAAGTTATAAAGTTAAATGGCATGTTCACCTCACAAAATACCTTTTGAGAATCTTGTTATAGATTTATTTCTTTTCTCCTCAACTCATTCATTTAAGCTCTTTAAAAAGCAAACCTTCATTATCGAAAGGTATGCACGATTATCTTGGGCATACAATACCAGGAAATAGAGAGGATGTCGGTAGTACTGTAATTTTGAATAGTCCTGGTGAATGGCCTTGTATCGATCTGCGCCAAACTGTTCCAGGACAGTTATGGGGGTAACTTTCCAGAAACATAAATGTAACAAAAAATTCCAAGCGAGAAAGATGGTACAGGTACAGCTGTGCATAAGCCGTCCTTTTTCCTACCTATTTTAATCAAAATAAATCCTGAATTTCCGAGCTCTGCTTAATAGAAAATTATTAAGCTTTAAGTTGTTTAATTTTCCTTAAAGTAGGTCTTGCTTCGTCACACTCTTCATTGCGTATGTTAATGCAATTATTTACCCGAACTTTACACCGGTAAGGGCTGTGCTCTCAAGTTTACCATTTGGATGTTCTTTTGGACAAATTTACATATTTAATTGGTAATGTCAGATTATCTTAATTTTAACACTCATAGTTCAAATAACACAGAGAGCTGTTTGCCATATTTTAGAAAAAAATTCAACAAAATCTTTCATCATTATTATAGACATTGTGTGCCACACTACACTATACTACACTACACTACACTACACTATGCTACACTACACTACACTATGCTACACTACACTACACTATGCTACACTACACTACACTATACTACACTACACTACACTATACTACACCACACTACACTATACTACACTACACTATACTACACTACACTACACTATACTACACTATACTACACTATACTACACTACACTACACTATATTACACTACACTACACTGCACTATACTACACTACACTATACTACACTATACTACACTACACTACACTACACTACACTATACTACACTATACTACACTATACTACACTACACTATACTACACTACACTATACTACACTATACTACACTATACTACACTACACTATGCTACACTATACTACACTACACTACACTATACTACACTATACTACACTATACTACACCACACTGCACTATACTACACTATACTACACTACACTATACTACACTATACTACACTACACTATACTACACTATACTACACCACACTACCTACACTATACTACACTACACTACACTATACTACACTACACTACACTATACTACACTATACTACACCACACTACCTACACTATACTACACACACACACATCTGTTTCAGTAGACGGAACGGGCTTAATTCTTACTCTCTCACAAAGTCATAGGAAGGCTGAACCTCAACCTCAATATCTAGCTGCAATATCCTGAACATTTATTGAATTTACTGATCCTCAAAACGTATTTAGCACCAAATCCCCCTATGTATGTCAAAATTGGCATTACATCGTTTTAAAGAAAATTCCAAATACCTGAAAACATGCTAACATCAATATCAGTGCTATCTTTTCCTGTGTGGGCTTTAAATGATATTAAATTATTTTTCTCTTTGCCATGCTTAGCTGTAAATAGGACTTGCTTCTCATTTTATAAAACCTGAAACCTAGCGATAAGCGATAAGCGACCCTCTAAAATGTCGTTTTGCAATTAATTTAATAAAATGTAATAAACTTCATATTTATATACAAAATATATTTATTTCACACTAACGGAGTATAAAATATTATTGCAAAGGAAGAATCAAACTAACATCCTGCCTACGGCTAGTGCGAAAAAACAATTTCTATATATAAGTTAACCCTTATATAGCTCGTGGTTAAACTGGAACCCTGGGTCAAAAGCACTCACAGCAATGCGAGTCGCCTATTAAGGAATATCTCAGTAGAGAAATCCCTAGGGATGTCTCCGAGGTATTTAGAATCATATGATAGTTTCGTGGTTTCGTGCTTGGAGGAGGGCAAGTTCCTTAGTTGGTTAGAGCACTAGCATAGAAAGCTGAAGATCCGTAGTTGGAATCCAGTATTTTTCAAGTCTAGTTTTTTTTTAATTGCATATTTCTCCAAGAAATATGGTATTATTTTCAGGAAACACTCCAGTGCTGTTATAAGAGATTAAACTTTTCGTGGGCTTAAGGTTTCAATTTATGGTACAGATTTTTAAACATATACAAATTTTATTCAAATATTGCTACATGTCTGTTGTACTTCTTATTGCTTCCTGTATTTATTAATGAATCTTTTGCTCTCAAATGCACTTTTTGTATTTATCGTTTTCTACCATTTTACAAAGGTGTTTACAATTGTGCATTTATCGACAAAAATTGTTATATAGATCATTGATTGCTTGTTTCAAATCAACAATGTTGTAATTAAAAATGTTCAGTGCTAATTTTACATTTTGTTTTCGTATGGCTGAGAGATACAATACTTTGATTCAGAGCGTGTGATCATATTTCACAAAGGTATTATTTTCTCGTTCAAACATAGCATCTAAATATTTATAGTTTTCTGATAATGTGACAGCATTATTACACATCTGACAAAATGTAATACCTGAACTTATTTTTGTCTTATTCTTCTTTGTTAACTGGCCCTGAAACACTACAAAATATGAACCTTATCAAATGTAAAAAAGATATTTCTAGATTAATCCAGTGAACATAAATACATAGGAGTAAAATCTTACTAACAGTAACATTGAATAATTGACATGCCTTTCGTTTTACAACATTTATCTCTTACTATGTTATTAATGTGAAGATTTTAACACCAACTTTTCTACCATGATCAAATCTTCACGAGTGCTCCAGTGCATTATATTTATTTATATATCTTTCGCAGAAGCCTGAATATTTAAACTTTAATCAAATATTGTAGAAATTCTCTGCATGTCTTGCAAAAAGTACAATTATGTATAACTCTGCTTTCATTAGGTCTATACCATAACAGTTCCTATCATAAGACTATAATTATTCATTAATGAAAATATTGTTTCTGTGTGTGCATTTGATACTCAGTATAAAATCAAAAATTTTATTAATATTATGAACATTAATGTTCTAAAGACCTTTCTTTTTTTAAATACAGTGTTCCACTTTTCCACAGAATTATTAACCATGTCTTTTCGTTAACTGTCGCCTTTACTTCTTCTACATTTAAAGTATAATAAGCAAATTTAGTGTAATTATGGATTATATAATTGGTACAATTTTCTTTAATTATTTTTTTCGTTATCATCGCAGAAAATTTAAAACCATGCAATGAAAAATATCACAGGACACGTACCAGGAAATGCTAACTGGGACCGGAAGCGACGGTACAGTGATCGGTTGCAGTCGATTCGATATATTGTTTTCAAAGGTGTGCATACAAGCGATCCAAGTGATGTTACTACAACATTATTCAAGTTATATATAATTTGGTGTAATATCTGAAATATGGAAGATATGTGCTAACGCATAAAATCAAATCAGGAAACGGGGAGTTGGCTAAATTCCTGTACAATAAGAAAGAGTTGGAATCCTAACTGCGGCAACCATTTCTACATAACAGAAACTACTTGAGTACTTGTGCTGTTTTAGCAGCTTTTGTGTATCAAAAACACTATTTCCATATACCTTACCACATTTAAATGACAATTGGAAGTATATAAGTATCATCAAAAAAAAAAAAGTTACTCCATGTGCTGAATTCTATTTTTCATTTATGAACTTCTTTCTGATGTGATACTCTATAACCGATATTGCAAATTAAGTTTTGCAAAGTGATGGTATGTAGTAAAAACATTAAACCCCATTTTAGCAGAGTACTACAAGCAGAGTATTAGAAGGAAGCTAAAATGTCGTTTTCTTACCATCTGTTGTTTTCTGGAACTTGTGGTAAACTTATTTGTTGTAAAACAAACTTAAGATTTCTTTTTTCGTAATACTCAGGTCAAATACTATACAGCAAACAGCATGTTATAGTTTACTCTTAACTGTGGGCAGTAGTTTACCATTCTCAATCAGTGTGTAATATTTAAAAGAATATGAAGATAATTTATTGCTTTCAGTTTTGTAGGAAAATATTTTGCACTTTATTTTGCCCAATATGACAGTGAAGTTTAAGTTATCGTGAATTAATAGACAGAAGGTATTTCATATTTATGTAGGCTTTCACGGCCGCAGTCTTGGATGTTGACAAAATTTTCCGGGATTTCTGGCCCTGGTTTAATGGTCAATTTTCATTATCAACTCATACAAAACACATTTACAGTTTTAAATTTGTAATGACTAAAATCCATTTCCCTGAGCAAAGGTATTTTTATTTCAGAAACGCAACAATATCATCTATGTGTACGATTTACATTGTCTAGCTTAAGATATTGTAAAGAACCCAGCCGGCCGGCTCTAAGTTGGTCACATGATTATAACGTGCCACCGTTTCGTTCAGTTGTGGTTTATGGTGATTCTGTATATTATCAAAAGTTAGTATATTCGGGCATTCTTTTTAAACGAAAATTCAAGATTTAGTAATTACACTGGAAATGAACTTGACAATGCTTCCTTCCCTAAATATAAGTTTAAATGGAAGCACAAACAGTCAAACAAAGCATTAGAATCGATAAATCAGACTTGAAAATTTTGAGTCACGACCGGGATTGGTACCTCGATTTTCAGTCTTGCATGCTGATGCTGTAACCACCTGAGCTACCGTGTTTTCCTCCAAGTACGGGAACCCTAAACCCTTTTATCTGATGCTATTGACTGATTTTTCCTTTCCGTGGCCGCTTAAAGTGCAGAACCAGCTGTGCAGTTCTCATCTCGTTCCTGAACTTGAAAGCCGACCGGGGAGCAGGAGGGGAGATCAGTAAGAGTTTTTGCTCTAGGAACGTTTGGACATGTTCTTGTGTATTGTGACAGTGTAATATGGCTCAATTCACGTATTCTATTCCCCAAAGAGTGTTTATCTACGATTCGTATATGCATACATAATCGGCTCGTGATATACGGAGATTGTTTCAAGGGAGATTCCCTGATAGTCCAAGTTCGATTCACAGATTGATAGATAAATTTCGTGAAACGGAAATATTCTTGATAAAAAGCTGACATAACTACATACAGTACTAACATTTTTTGTTGTTCATTTGTTTTATTTACGGACGCTCTTTAACATCACAGGTCATCAGCGTCCCATTCAATTCAGGGCGTGAAAGGCCGACAAATTTTGCTCAAAGACCTCTCCCTATCAGGCTTGGTGTTCTTTTTCGTGCCGTAAATGTACAACACGGGACCCATGGTTTTACTTCCCTTCCGAAGGAAGCCATAGTTACGATTTTTACACCCGAAAAAAAATTAATCGATCCTGACCGGGTTTGAACCCCTGATCTTGGGTTTAGAAGGAAGACAGTACTAACAGAAGAAACGTTAGATGCTATTGGACGTGCTTTGGAACGTTCCGCTAAAAATCCCTTCAATGTCTTTCTGAGGAACCGGGAATTTCCTATTCGTTTGTTATTAACTTCAGAGCTAATAATGAAGCTTAAAAAAAATATAAAATTATTGTAGTGCAAGAACTTAAACCTGGTGACCTTGTATCACGGGATAGATTATGTGAATGGGATTTGAATAGTGAGCATGATGGAGAAATTGATACTAATCTAATTCTCTTTACGAACGTATCTTGGTTCCACCCAAAAGGGTATGTTTGTTCACAAAACAACCGATCTGGAGCTCAGAAAAATCTAACTGCTTCATGAGAAACAGAATGATCGAACGATAGAAGTGTGATGCGCCAATAGCGGCGAGAGAATAATAAGCTCAATTTTTATTGAAGAAACATTAATAGTGATATTATGTGCAGGAATGTTTGCAATCTATTTCCCATGAGTTATCAGTGAGGGGACGTCGAATAGGACTCTGCAACGGCACTTACAGCCCATTTCTCCTAGCATGCAATTCATGAAATATTCGACGATAAACTCTTCATAAAAACATATGACTCCCTTGCTCTCCCCCTAACCCTGATTGCCCAGAGATTTTTATCTCTGGGGCGTTACATTACACACATTAAATGAACTGAAAAATAACATTGGCGAAAAAACGTGTTCCATTTCTCAGAGGAAACTGAAGAGAGCACATGGTTAATTTCATAAGTCGATGCCAGAAATGTATGAAAAATGAAGGAAGTAGTTCCGGCATCTTCTTGCTTGATAATAGTGAGAAAATATACCTTTTAAGTGTTTAAGTGTTAGTAATAACTTACGCGACAACCATTGCTGTGAACTTCCGTTAACCGCGGCACCTGCTTGAACCGACCGAACGGCCGTTGCGCGTGGAGCGGTCTCGCGAAGGAAAAATCGCTCATTTTATATTTTGGAAACTTCCCTAGGGCTTATCTACTGTGAGAGATAGAATTGTAGACAGACACCTTTATTGTAAACACTCTGTGTTGTTAATTGTTGCCCAACATTTCCAAATCCAAAAAAGAGCGCACGATAAAAGTTGAGTGAATGAAGCGACGTGATTAATTGAAACTCCAAATTTACTCGCGTTGAAAGTAACACAAAATCGGCAAGGAAGAAAACCACTCATCTCAATGTAACTACACGTTGTCATCTTTATTAGCCTCATTATTACACGAAAAAAGAAAAAAACTTGATAGAGAGATCGCTTTTATCTTCACCAGAATCTTTAGGAACACGTGGCAATGATCGAATGTCATGTAGATCGGTGTGCAGAAAATGAGTGTTTTCACTTTTGAACACAGACAAGCTTATTTTTACCCATGGTAGAGGTGCATAGATAGTCAATAGAGTTCGTGGCTTTTGGGGATAGGAAGGCAGGATAGCAGAATAACAGCTAAGTCTCTGTACCTTCTAAGCTTTCGCTGATAAAATCCGACCGGACCAACTCTCTGGTGTACAGCGCACTTCTGTCGAGCCTGTGACACAGATCTGCGCTGTTTACAGATAATAAAACCGTAAGGAGTAGTATCGATTTTATGAGATGTGGACCTGCGGAAAAAACCAAGAGAGAAGGTGTGCCCCGACTCGCTGCATATGTTTTAGTGACATTATAGTTAAGTTTAGAATTTACTGGTTTAGCATTACTTACAGTTTTTATTTTATATTTTAATGATAGGAAGGGAATTGTTTAAAGCAACACTTTTTTCTTCTATTTTTTGACTCTTCTTATACGTCAGACATAAGTACTCTCGCTCTTTTGCTGAAATTATGCAGATTATGACCGGTTATTACCAAATCCTTTCATGCACATATGAATATATGTATTCTGTTGGTAGTTTTGTTAGTTTGCAAAATACACAGAAAAGATCACTTTAGTCTTTCAAACGCATTTGCAACGGACGTAAAGGCCACTGCTTTGGGAACCAATAGTCCCTGTGTTAAAATCATCACCTCGAATATTTTGACAGATGAGAGCACTCCTCACTTCATCGTTCAGATATTCCACGAATGTTACAATAAAGGATACTCCCTTATCCTGTACCAGATACAATGAGTAGCCGCTTTTTAAGGTTTTCGATTACTTCGGCACCGCAATTTGATCCAAACTTTTTCCGGGAACGGAAGTTTGTACGCCACTTATACGAACCAGGTCATTTGGCCAAGTTGCCGCATCCCCGGTAGGATAGGCCTAATCCAGCAACCATCCTCCCCCAATATGTACATAAGTTAGTCCAAGTTTGAAATGCTCCTCGCCCGTCGAAGCGCAGCACATTTCCCATTACTAATGGAACGCACCACTACACTGTGTCTAATTCATCAGAACCACTGTTCTAATGGAGAAGCTGAATATTTTTAATGCTGCATGAATGATCCAAATTGGACATCATTCGCATGGGAAAGCGCGAACTGTCTTTTGGGCAAAATTTCCTTTATGCCTTTACCTAAGGCTGAAGTGCCTGAATCCTCTGTTACGTTCTATGAAAGTTGCTTTAAGTTCCTCTGGAGATATGAAGGGGCTAGGTTTTTAGTCTTCTAGAAAGTTTAAACTGCTGAATTTTTTGGCTTTTGCTTCTATATGGAAATTTCAATATTTTCTTCGCCAATTCATAATTCTCTTCCAAAATTCTCGAAGAAAAAGGAGTTTATTGATTATGGGAAGGGAAGTGACGCAGTCAATAGCAAACGCGGACTGTTATCAGAAGAGCATTCATGTTTTGTTGTCTCCTGAGATTAGTTTTATTTTGTTAGGCGATAGCTTAAATTAAATTATGGTAGCCTTGGGCATGTTGGATACTATTATTATCTAAATATATAGTATTTCACTTTTTCATACATCCATTACAGTCATAAATGGTTATATACTCTTACAAAAAACAAAAAGCTCAAGCATTCATAAGTGGTTATGTAGATAGTTTCCAAACACCAGTTACAAAATGGGCTATAATTTGGAGCGGTAGGAAATTAGAGAAATCGGAGAATTGGACGAAGGGGCGAGAGTTCAAGGGCAATTTTAGTTAAGTTAGCCACAATTAATAAGAAATGGAAATTATTGGGACAAACTGGAAAATTATAAGGCACAAGATTTTTCTTAAAATGACTATGATAAAAAAATACAGAAATAAGAGCGTAATTAATAAAAATACGAAGGAAGCCAAGAGCGAAGGTAGAAGAACTGGCCCTTATGGTTAAGCGAAAACAGTCGACGCTGCAGCAAGGTCAAGAAACGCTGGCTAGAGGGGAAGAGAGAAGGATTAGATACGGAAACTTGTTGAAGATCCATTTAAGTCAAGGAACGTGGAATGGAGGGGAGGATAAGAGAAGGGAAGAAAGGGGAACAACCTGCATACGATGAGGAGAGGATAGTATAGCAACGAGCGTGTTGAGGACATCACCGAGTGCGAAACAGCTGAGTAGGGTAAACGATATTGTGGGGAGAAGCGGATGGGAGGAATCAGCTGGTCACTGGTTTGAATGTGGCAGCATCATCCGTGAGGAGTTTGATCGAAATAGAGAATGACAAAAATTAGGATCAGATAAAAGAGTTACAAGAGCAAAAGCGAAACTAGAACGATTTATTTTTAAGTTTTATGTTGTAAGATTGATGAAGCATGTACCAGAAATAAAGTAAAGGGGGAGGATAGGTATGTGAGAATAGATGAATGGGTAGAGGGTGGGAAGTAAGATCTATGGCATGTACAAGCAGGAAGTTAAATGCAAATATCCTAAAATTACAAGAAATCCAAGATTGTTGCTTAATGTGTAAAGTTAATGTAAGAGAATTATGTACAACTAAAAGTTTTCCTTCATTGGTTCACCACTGGAAAATTCCTTTAGCGTTGGCAGTTTCCTGTTTACGTGTTAAATAAATTCACGAAAAAGAGTATAAGAATACCCCTGCTGCTGGATGAGCACATCTTGTTAACCATAAAGCTGCGTTTTTAGGTCCCTAGGTTCAGGAAGAAATTTGGCAGTACAAAGGTTGTAGCATTACATTTCATGGTAGAATATTCCACTGCTGAGCAACTACTCAGACGATACCTAAGATGTAGCAAATTCATATTATAATTTTCCATTCTTTTAATTCTGAATAAGTTGAAAGGGCACTGTGCAAACCGAGTACACGGAGGTCGACTGATACGACAGAATGGGTAAAGTAAGGGTTTATTTGTTTATTTATTTTTTATATTTTCCGGTCCATAGATACGCATATGTGGCGAAATATTTTTCTTAAACACCTTTGACATAACCGAAGGTGAAATATTTGGCTTAATAAATGATAAGAAATAAATTAATTATTATGAAGTAATATGCCTATACCATAATTGTAAGGTTATTGTTATTCCATGTATTATAATTGCAAGTTTAAATGTTTTCCCTGTAATATGATGTTATTTTCTTACCAGGGTGCAAACACTAATTTCTGTTGTTGACCTGAAACAGGGAACAGAGAAACTTGCTGCCCATCATTAACAATATTTGTATAGATGATCCAAGCAAAATCGTACCGATATTTCATGGAGAAATTCTAAAGTATGGTCCGTGGGAAAGATGTTTCTTTTTATGTTGTCTGAAAGCTTTGCAGTTATTATATAAGACAAAGACAGGCGTAATAAAACTATATTAGCTACAGGATAAAATTACTGGTCGATAACCTCTTGAAGGATAGAAACTAACTGTATATCTGTGTGACATGCTGAATATCACGTAGACATTATTAGCCAATCAGGAAAAATAATACGGACCAGGGGAAAATATTATCCAATAGTAAATCAAAGTTGAGAGATGATATTCTGGATTTTTCTTAAATAATATTTTAAAAGAATAAAGTGAGCATCAGACAGAAAGACCGAACCCCATGTTTACTTATGCTTACAATTTTGTGGCTTAGGATCAGTCTTTCACCAGTTTTTGCAGTTCTTGGTTAGAAATAGCTTCTCAGTTGAGCAGTAGCCAGCTCGAAATTAGCGATTGTTTGTTATTACAGAACCAGTTGCACGTTATAAGTTTCGATAGTCTTGTTAAGTTTAGCATTACATCGATATGCGTTTTATTGAGTGAACAGTAGGAAGTTTTGCCGTTATCAAAGCGCGTCAGGCGTCACTATTTAATCGTCACAATTAGTACAAAAGTGATACATGTAACAAGAAATTCTCCAAGGAGTAACGGTGTCTCATTAAGTGGAGAAAATTTTATTAATAAATCGTGCTGCATATCATAACAATGCATATCTTGTTAACACCTGGTTCATTTCCTTACTCCTTCCCCTATGGTATCAAGAATGTCATAAAAATATCCGGCAGAAGAGTCTCAGCAGCTGAGGCAAAACTTAAAGTCAGCGGTAATAATATGGTCGGTAAAGAACAACATTATTCCTGAGAACCAATCAATTAGATTAATTCCCTTTACATAATTAATCCAGTATCATCCCCATCACCCTCCACGTCGTTAATTCCGCTATAACTGTTTGGACAGATAGTTATTTGCAACAAATTTTTAATTCTAAATAGTTCCATTTTTTGTACATACACCTAAAGATAAGAAAGTTTTCACATTTGTCACATTTTGTAAGTTGATGGATATTTAGTATATGTATATTCATCATGAAATCAATCTGCTGACAAGTTTAAGTTTGTGTCTTGTAGTTTTTTCCTAAGACTCAAAAAGTCGAGACATTTGAGTCCAGGGTTGAAAAATATTTCTTGAAAACATGAAAGATCAGTCATTCCAGTAATTTGCCTGTGAACAGATTTGGGAGGAGCAAAAACTGAGCAAGGTGTCACCATTTCCACAGTTGACAGGTGTGTATATCCAGTTCCGTTGATGAAGACTAATTTTGACTGCAATTTTTGCACATTTATGCAAATTATTTGCTGCCTCCCAACCAAGAAAGGTGAAAAGGGAAGTTCCAAAAGTTTATTACATTTTTCAGTTTAAATTGAGGAATTTGGGGTTCACGCCTCTGCTGACCACAAACAAATATTTTGGATTTGTGGTAATTCATTTATAGTCTCAACATTTCACAAAATTCATATTATACTTTTTTCATGTTGTAAAAATATTCATCGCTGAATTATAAGCTTTAACGTCGTCTTAAGTTCCGCAACTGCCAATTATTGCCTACAAGAGATACACAAGTGATGCCAGTTTGGAATTTTCACAATAGGCGATTCAAAGCTAATACAAAGAGCATTAAGGGTGCAGTCATCCCTGCCGAAGCGATTTGCATATAGGGATACATCATATGAGGAACCTGTTTATTTGAAGAGAAAGGGAGATATTCCTAGACAAACACTGGATGTATGGGGGAGACATCATCCATGTTATGCAAGGTAGTCAATAAAACAATTGTGGCTGAGACAAAAAAAGCTCATTAGAAATTAAGAATGTTATAATAGAGATAGTTCCGTTAGTAAAGAAATAATACAATCCCTGAAAGAACAAGTAACAAAAAAAGCAATCGATCTGTAATCCCAAAATTTTGAACTTTGTGTACCAATGCACCAAGAAAGGGTACCAGAACCGTGACAGTCTGCCTGTAGTCATAATTCAAAAGAATTATCGTTCTATAACCATTAAACTAAAGTCCCTTTGGATTCTTGACAAAGCGCTTTGATTATAGGTTAGATTAAATCTCCATTTCCCGTTGCAGTAATCAAAATGAGTGCTGATCTATAAACATTGAATGCCAGAGCATTTATGTTTAATGGATCACATTGAAAATGCTGAAACTGTTGTGTATATAAATAAATACTTTACTGCTAGAGGATTGTGTTGTAAATTTCTGCATTGTGACAAATTTAGGATATCAAATTGCGGCAATGTTGCTTATGGTCTTCTATCAAGTAGTACAATCCATTTCGCTCTTCTAAAATGGCAGACATATTTCTATTATGCACTTTAACCTTAAGCATTCGTTTCATACAAAATGGCTAACACCTTAGTTTTAAAGCAGTACATTTAAATACAACTATTTGCAAAAGTAGCATATGTATACTCCATATCCGAGACAGCAGATTCAAATATGTATCTTACCATCTTTCTTCTACATAGTAGAACAAAATGTTGTTTAACATGTATTAATGCTACATTTAACAAATATTTCACATCCAATCTACTGTATCAGCACATCGTGTTTTTCTTTCCCTCCATTGATGAAGTTCCAAGTGGAGATTGTTAATCAGGTGCAAAGCACATGAGTGACTCATTTTCGTCTTTTAAGAAATTCGCACAAAAGAAATAAAGAAAGGATAGTTGTGTGTGTTTTTTCTTCTCCTTTTTTTTTTTTTCTTTTCGACAGATGAGAGATGGGAACGGGTTATTGTTCTATTTTACTTTGAAGTATTTTATGTTTGTAAAAGTGATAAAATCCAAATACAGAGATATGTGAAAAACGTATTATTTTGTATCCTCTTTTGGCCATATACATCACACATGTGGCAGATATTTTTAGCTCAGTCTCGACTTAATGAAGATTTCTTGCCACGATCCTCCGGCTGATGTTAATCTGGTATTTTGGAAAACAAAATATATTGTTTTCGGGGGAAAAGGAGTTGGAAAGGTGGCTGTTAATATAATACGCTTGTTTTATTAATAACAGTCTCGATTTATTGAATTGCTCTTTTGCTCAGGAGTACCATTATAAACTCATAGAGAAAGTCTTAAGAAGTTTATCGAATTGCCTGAATTCACACGCACTTTTTCCAAATCTTCCCATAGGATACTTTGCTATTCGCTCGCTATGAAATCTCCCAACCAACTGTCTTTTCTGATTGTCGTCCCCTGCTTCTCCGTTTCTCGCGCCAAATTGTTTTTCTATATTGTCATCACGGAGGCTCTGCTCTCACTTCTTTTTCCTATTGTCGTATACCGTCCCATTTTACCAGCAATGTTACTTTAAAAGGATTCTTAAGACTTTCTCATCTATATAACACACACACACACACACACACACACACACAAAACAAAAAACAAACAAACAAAAACAAACACAATACATAATATGTATACACTTAATTTGCCTATAGTATTAGAGTCCGGGAAATCACCGTTTCACACATATGGATATTATGAAAGTGGAGACGTTAAAATCACCTCCAAAGGTGTAAGTCGTAGGTAGGAAGTGCAGCAAATATCCAACCTGAAAGAAGGTATTTTTCTTGACGTTTATCATTCTCAGATGGAGCACGTCAATACATGTCCCTGATAGATGCCACTTATACCTCTGCCATGTGGGAATTCATCAATAATGGCGATGAACTATGTTGAAAATTAAAGATTGGTGACGGCCCCTTTCAATTCTACTGTAAGATGCACAAGTTGCGGGATAAAAACAGTACAGTGGCCGTCTCCTTGAGGTAGTGGTTAAAGTTACTGCCTATTGGTCGAGAGGATCCGGGTTCGATTCCCGATATCTGCTTCAGTATGTTTCTAAGTTAGGGAGATCTGGAGCGGGGTCCACTCAGCCTCGTGAGGATAATAGAATTTTGATCTAGAAAGCGAAGCGATAAGCGACCAGTGGGGTGCCGACAAACTGATTACATTCTCCCCTGCAATACTGCTCTCTATCAATGGAGTTGTAAGACGGAGGTAGAGGAAGCAGAGGTCACTGCGGCTGACCAAGGCGATATCTGGGATTCTTGCGCCACAAAAGAAGAAAAAGAAGAAGAAGCAAGGGATAGCAGGATTGTAAGGAAACTTGAGAAACAGAGAGAGAGAATGCACATTCGTAACATGTAGTAATGAAACGTATAAACCTAAGGGTTTGATAAGTAGCCAAACCAGCAATGAATATGAACTACTGGTTTTATTTTATCCACTTAAATGCTTTTTTCCAATGTTTCGCCATCTGATCATCAATTTTCGCCGCTGCGATATCTTATGCATTTTCCCTTTCTGATTTGTCTTCCAGCTCCATTTCTGTATGATAAAATTAAGGGGTCCAAAGCAACGCATTGTTGCAAAATAGAAGTGCTGTGAGGGTAAACCGTGTTCTCTTAGGTGGCGCAGTTCTTATAACGCTTTATTCAGCTCACTATTCTGTGAGGCATGTATTGAGATTCCGTAACAGTCCTCCTTTGACACGAAAGCGCAACACTTCCGGATTTGACGTTTTAGTTTTGATTCTTGAGCAAGGTGTAATGTATGTGGTTTTTAACAGGTGCAGATGTAGTTTTACTTTCCTCACCAGACAAAGTATCGAAAGAAACTGCAATTGACAGTGTAGCGTTTCGAAACTTTCGCACATCTAAAGATATGGATGATAGTTACCGTCATATTCTATTATCCCTGTGTAGTCTCAGCTGCAGCCTCATTATTGCCGTTACTAGCCTAGTCATAATGAGTATTACTTCACTAAGATGTCTGAGGTATCTTTCGTCATTGTAAATCACTCACTTCCACATTGCCACGTGTTTTGGTAACAGCGGAGAACAGCTGAATACCACAAAGAAAACAAACCTGTTCCTGTCCGTGACAGGTAATAAATGCATTTAACTCTATTATAAATATCAAGGATGGTAATGCTGTTTCTATTTACGCATTTACAATCATAATGCGGCTTCAAACGATATTAGCCTTTGCCGTAGTATTGTTCTATACACTCATAGTCGTAACGGGCTTAATGCATTTAAAGTTAGCCTCGCGCTGGAGGTCACAGAGCAGTTAAGAAGTTTAAGGTGCACGTGCGGAGTTATTGAGTTTCAACTTGGCAATCAATGTTTCTTTTTACAAAGGACTTTAGGATAAATAAAAGTCTGTTCCTCTCTCAGTCAAAAGTCTTAGCCAAATTACAGTTTCCTGTATATCGTATGAAAAGCTAAAGTACTGTAACGCACATGAAGACAACGGTCTAGTTTTGCAGTTGTCTGCATGTGCGTATTGCAGTGCTCCTAAAAGTGAAAAATGCTTACAGATTAGGAAAGGTATTTTTAATGAAAGTATCGAAGATGAAATTATTCCAGAATAGGATTCCAATAGTAACAGTGATGTTGACACATCGCTTCCTGGAACTGATATACAAGATAGTGAAGTGCGCGATGCTTCATCTTACTGATTATTTACCAGGTAATGCAGAATCGAACATTCAAGTTCACAAGGAAACAGACATTATGTCCTTTGTGAATGAAGAGTATTTTTAAATGCTGTACTTGTATGAGTCAAAATGCACTGGTATAGAGAAGCACAGCGACCAATCACTAAAAACTCTATTATATAATGCAGATCTGGATACCTGTCCAGATTTCTGAATTGAAAAATAAAAATCATGATTGGTTTCAACTGCCAATATAGTTTAAGAAAACTGTCTCACGATGTACTGAAACCGTCACGGATGACCGAGGTCGTTAACGGGTGGAATCGTAAGCGGGAGGTCTACTGTTCGAATCCCTGACTGAGGTACAGATTTTCCTTAGTCCTCATAAATGGCAAATACCGAGGAGGTACCCTAAACTTGGTCCTGGAACGATTCCTTTCCGAAAAAAATACTTTCCCAAAATATTTCAGCTCACATATCATCAGTGTCCACCGCCTATGGTGTCTCAGTAGTAAAACGGGCGTTAAACACTAATGAAAAATAAAGTACTGGATTGAGGATTTATGTTTTCAAACTCCCTCCTTTTAAAAGGTAATGATTCCAGTTAGGTTTCTTCAAAATCTATCACAAGAACACCGATAGGTTAAACAAAATTACGCGAATTTTTAGAAAGACTGAGCGACAAATTTTCAGTAGTAATCTTTTCAGAAAAGGACATTCAGTGGTTGAATACATGCACACGAGGAGTTTGAGAATTTTGATTTAAAATCCGCGAAAATGCATAAAAATATTTACGATATTATGGTAAAAATGGTGTGTCAAATTCAGGCTACATCTGTAATTTAAATTTTGCGATGCGGTGAGATTTCACTAAGGGACACAGCTATTTTGAGATTTTGGTCTCTTCTCTAGGGCTCGGTATGCAGGTACACTAATAAGTTTTATGTTAGCGTGGGCTTAGCCAAAGAACGGCATGAACAAACACCAATGCGACACAATAAGGTAACACAGGTGGTTCCAAAAGACCTAAGGGGGCTGCAGAAAAACCTGAAGGGTGTGACTGCTTATGATGGAGATGGTGCAGTGTTGCTGCTTTCGTGCATGGGCTAGGAAAACATTACAAGGAAGAGAGAGTTTAGTATGTAATGAAAGCTATCACGTTGAAGTAGGCAATATAACGGCTCGTGTTGTGAGCGTTTGAGGAGATACACGTCTCTCGAAAACAAATCCTTGCAAATGATTCGCTGCACATCAGATAAAAACCTACAACTAGAGGAGCTTAATTTATTTTACAATTAAAAAGTTATTTGAACAATTTTTTATCTGTTGTAGCGTGGAGATTTTAAGCAAGAAAATATTTTGTAAATGGTTACTGTCACTGCTACTTACTTGAAGGAAATTGCCCAAGATTACAAAAATCTATTGCTACGTTCCCCACCGAGCTGTGGATCAAATGGAGCCTGTTTTAGTGACTTAGATATTTTGATTACCAATGTAAAGAAGATATTTCTGACAGCGAATTCCATAATCAAGCGTTGAAGAAATGACGCCTGGAATACATTCGCTCCCACAGCCCATTGATCTCTTTGGGGGACCTGAATAAACACGGCTTCGTATTATGCTCAAAATTAAGAGGTAGTAGTTCAAGAAATCGACGCCTTAGAGGAGTAGCGTACTTCCTCTATTAGGATAGTAGAATGTGTAATTTAATATATTCAGAGAAATTTCAGCTGCCTAGTAAGATAAATAATGTACTTACAGTTATCACAAATGAATATAACACAAGCTCTTTAGTGAACAGAACAAGTGTCTTTATCACTGAATCAAACAAAAGAGTGCATGGTTACATAAAGGTTAAAAATAACCTTAATATGTTCTAAAGAAGGAAAAATTGTGAAAAGAAAGGTTAGTCGAAAAAGAAGGCCCACTGAAGAAGACATAAAAACGCTGAAACAGCAAATTTTTAAAAGTATAAACAAATTAATAGAAAACATGCGAATTCATAACGCATTAGATCTTCGTTTTACTGACAAATTTCCATATGGCAGGAGTATATGTAGCATCCATCTATCAGGGATTGTACTTGACATGCTCCATCTGAGAATGGTAAACATCAAGAGAAAAACACTTTCTTTCAGTCTTCTGAAGTTGGATATTTCTTGCACTCTTTACATACAACTTACATCTTTGGAGGTGATTTTAATTTTTGCTCGCCTAGAGGACTCAATATCAAGCTCCAAATGCATGGTCAAAAGAGCATACGAAATATTACATATTTTCACACATTCTGTAGCCGGATTTGATTACTTTTACAAATCCAAATTTCTTCCAAACAAAATAAAGTAGAAGTATTACCGGTTCCCTTTTTTCATCTTGCAGTAACGTTCCAAAAAAAAAATATCTATTCTTCCTTTATTTCCTTTGAGCAAATTACAGATGAAGAGTCATTTATGTGATTTGCATCTGGTTGACGCTCTCTACTTGGAACTTCATCAATGTAGTGAAAGTAGAAGACGATATGCTGATATAGTGGGGTATATTTGTTAAACCCAGCATTGAACAAAATTCCTTTACTATGTACAAAAACGTAGGTACGCTTTTAAATCCACCGTATCGAAAATGCAATTTGCCCATTCAACCTCTGCCAAACGTTACACTGAAATGCACTCCTGATGGTCCAATAATTGCTGGTTTTTGAACTGGATCAATAATTTGATAATTGATCGTTATATGCCGAGTTTCGTTAAAAAAAATAAATATCGACGAACACCAAAGTCTGCCCCTTCTTTTAATACCGGCCGGGTATACGATGAGAGTGACAATAATAGATCAATATTTCAATTTTCCTATCTTTACGACAATGTTTTTGCCAGAAATAAAATGGATGCATAGCTGTAAATTAGGAGTTAATTTGTCCCTTTATTTATTTATTTTGTTAACAAATAAGAGAAATTTAAACGCCAGGGCACTTTTTAAATTTCGGTTTTCAGGTACAATTCCACTTTTAATGATCTACTTTCCCTAATTTTTAAAAAAATGTTTAATATATTTACATGTACATACCGAGTTTTGTTGTAAGAAACAAATATTGGTGCCAATGGAAAGATTTTTAAATGCTGGGTTTATGTAAAACCCCTACTCTATACAGTTGGTTTTGCTTATTTTCAGAAACAATTTTTATTGTTTTATTTTAACAAAATATATCCAGTATTGTTGATAAAATACAAAAATTGCGACTGCTAGAGTGATTTATAGTTGTAGGTTTCAGCTAAACCGCCAATTCCAATTGTTTCAGAAACTATTTTTCTTATTTCATTCCAATAGCATATAGCGGATTTTGTTTAGAAAAAAAATAAAATTACGGCCACTAGAACAATTTTTAAAATTTCCCTTTAGGTTTACCCCGCTTTTCAAATTCAGGTTTTCAGGTATAACCCTCATGGGGAACAACTCAGGATGTCTTGACAAACGCGTAAAAGATTCGTCCAACAATCGAATATGGAAGCGAGGCTTTCAGTATAGCCAGCAAAACCACAATGGGAAAGCTGAATACTGCCCAAAACAACCCTCTGAGAATATTTTGTGGCGCAACACCAATACTTGCTCTTGAAAGTCAGAGTCAGGATGAACCTCTTGAGTATCGAAGAGATAAAGTTCTCCTTAAATTCTATGAAAGGTGCCATAGAACGGCGGATAATTTCTGGAAGCAATATAGACCGGCAACTTTAAGATTAAAAACCCAATAACACACGCCGAAGCACCCTTGACGAAGTATAACATTGATCCAGCGCCAATGCTTCCGAAAACCCAAATTGTACTCGGAGAAACAACTGCTACCACTTTCAATGAATATCCCGGGATTGATAAACCCAAGGCAGATATAGCTGCACAACTCCTGAAAGCGGCAGCACTCGAAATGATAGCTATATTATATCTTGCACCAGAATGGGTACATGTTTATACAGATAGCTGAGCTATTGATGAACGTACGGGCGCACGATTTTTCTCATCTCTTGGCAGAGGAGCCTTCCCTGTAGGAAGAATGAAAACTATTTTGGTGGGGAAGTAGCAGCGATAAGTGAAGCGGCCAATACAGTGATTTCCCTGAATTTCAAACGAAAGGTAGTCTTCCTGTCGGATTTCACCTCTACGAAGCTCTGTTGCAGCCCTGGGGAACCGAGTATTGGGCTTCCCAGAGCTGCAACAAGAAGACGATTTAGTAATTCAAAGTAAAGAAATATCACTGAGATGGCAAGCATTAACTTAGATCTACTTACAATGGGTTCCTGGTCACTGTGACATCGGCGGAAAAGAAGAAGCTGATAGACTGGCAAAGGAAGGATGCACAATGAATCAGCCTTGACCCCCTTCTACCTACTCCACTACATGCAATGTAATTTCATACAGTGTAAAGAAAGTCGTCGCGGACTCCTGGAGGGCAGCAGCAGTTGGTAAAACATATCAAAACCTATCCCCAAAAATATGCCCCGTGAAGCGGCCGTGACCACCTTCAGGATGGCCACAGGACACGACTACCTACAAAAACATTTGCACACAATCGGTTAGTCGACTCTCCGATCTGCCCCCTCTGCTCAAAAGAGGGAGGAACAGCTGATCATCCTCTACACTGTACAGCACTTCCGAGCGACCCAAGAGAAGACTCGTTAGAAAGACGAGCACAGATGTACTGAGTGATACGGCGTCAAATAGCTGACCTGTCAAGAACGGGTGTTGGCAGAAGAAGCAGAAGAAGAAGAAGATTTCTATTGGTCCGATTTTCCTTCGTTTCTGAAATTATTTTTCTTCTTTATTTAAATGATACTTACTAAGTTTCTTTCCGATACATGCATATTATTTAAATTTTGGGTTGGTGAACCCTCACTCATGTTTTTCAGAAACTATTTTTCTAATTTCGTTGAGAAAATAACAATTGCGGCCGCTAGAACGATTTTGAAATTTTCGCTTTAGGCTACCGCCAATGAATGAGTGAGTAGTATTTAACACCCGTTTTTGTTACAGAGGCACCACAGGCGATGGACAGTGATGATAAATGAGATGAAATGATAAATTGGAAAAGCATTTATTTTTAAGGAATGAATCGTTCCAAGTATAACTTTAGCGTACCTCCCCGGCATTTGCCATTTATGAGGACTGAGAAAAACCTGGAAAAAACCTCAGTCAGAGAGGACGGTCTTGGTAGGATTCGAACCCCAGACCTCCCGCTCACGAGCCCGCGCTTTCTGCGCTCGGCCACCCGTGGCGGTATTGCGGCCAAATTAACAGTCCAACTTTGCTGGTTAATGAACTGAATAAACGGTTTGCTAATTGATGGTTATATGCCGAGTTTCTTTGAGCAAAAACAAAAATTGCTGCCTCTAGAGCGTTAATAGACACACGCATAAAAATAGAAAATACTGCTTTAGTTAACCCCACTCCTAATGGTCCAATTTTCTGGTTTTTGAACTCTATGAATCGTTTGTTAATTGATCTTTATTTGCCGAGTTTCAGTGAGAAAAAATAATTTGTGCCCACGAGAGCGTTAGGAGACCCACACACACACATAAACACACACAAACGTATGTATTTCATTATTTTTGGTACCAATCTAGTAAGTAGCACTAATGAAGTTTTAAAGCCATATTTAAGAAATCTTTCAATAGGTACAGTCACAGTAACTAGAGTCCTTCGGAATTCGCAAAATGTGCCTAAAACAGTACAAATTCACGGTCAAGAATACCAGTATAAAGAGTCCAAATATCTTAATGTCATTTAAGAAGTTTTGAAAAGTACGTCAATGAGCCCCATCCAACCTGATAGATGTTTGTATGCCCTTTTCGGCCTTAGGATTCAGGCAGTATTTTAATTAGCATTGCTCTTTTGGGGGAAATTTCTAAGGCATTTGGTGCTTTATTCTGCATATTTGCCCAGTTATGTTATTAATAGTCAGATGTTAGGTCAGTTCAGCTTTCCATTACTGTTCCTAATCTTTAGTAGCGAGTTAAGTTCTTTATGTCAGATCAAATACCCTTGGAGGTTGAGTTAGGGTAAATTTTATGAAGTGGATGCCAATGTTAATTGACATACATTCTAGTTATCCGATATGCTTTTGATTTCGGACATTAGTATTTAAATGCATAGATAGGTTACTACGTTCTCTCCTTCCAGACTTCAGTATGTATAAGCTTATTTGTCTATTTTAGTAGCCTAGTTAATTTTCGAAAGTTCATACCCAATTTGGTTCTACGTGCGGAACACATCTCCTACATCGAAATAGTTTCGCATTTATTTAGGGAGATTGAAATATAGGTGCCTATCACGATCTTAAGCGCTCAATTTCTTCCTCTCCGATATTGGTTATGCGAGATTTTAACGGGCAGTTCATTTTACAAACCAAGGCTTTCAGTCATGCTACTGGAGCTTTTTATTAGAAGAATTACCTGACTGGTATTAATTATGGCATACGCATTGCCCTTTCTATCTTAGAACGATATTTTTTAGTTTACAAACTAGATAGTTTTGCGGTTATTTTAGGTTTAGGAAGTTTAAATTTCATAGTACCTTTTAATACTTGGGTGTGATAATTAAGGTCTTATGTGGGATTTAACCATTATACTAAAATAGATTGGTTGACGCGTTGGGCGGTCTGTTTGTCCAACTTACAGTGCATGTAAAATTTGAAAATGGGGGCGGATTCTCAAAGTGCATTTTGAGGGTCTATCTGATGCAAATATTATGATTTTCTTTCTATCCTCTTTGCCAGTTGTCTTGTTTCCTGAAACTTTTGTTGGGACCGAAGATCAAACATGTGATTCTCAGCTTCAGTCCATTATTCAGGATATTAAAGAGAACATTCCTTTGGAAATACGCGTTGAAGGAGGGTCTTTTTTGTTGCTATCCTCTATCAACCATAAAGTTAAACTAGTCCTTCCTATGGACTTCGTCAATTCTTTTAATTATTTCCATATTTTAATCATTGGTGGCTATCTAGGAATAAACAAAATTCATGCTAAGATTTATTGTATAGTGTAAAATGGGCTTGACAATACTTCGAAAAATGCTATTGCTAAACGTTTTCTTAAATCCAAAGTGGATTGTTAGTTAATCGCATTGTCCCTTGTTCAGTATATTATATATTTCATTGGCCCCTTTCGAAGGTAAGTCTCAGATAATTTTTCATTTTTGTTGCCACTGATGACTTTTTTAAATTTTTCTGGCTAGTGCCTTTTCACTCACACTTTAAGGTGCGTGCAACGGCAAAGCCTCTTTCAGGTATTTTTTTGAACCCTCGTGATATTTGGTTTCTGATAATATGACTCAATGTGCCTCTAGGTCCTTCCGGGATTTTTGTATTTAGTGTTAAGCATATTACTACTGTTATCCTCTATCTCCTACTTCTAGTCGGATCGAAAGAGTAAAAAAGAATTAAAAATTCTCTTTGAATTCTATTCTCAAGATCAAGTTAAGTTGAATGGTATCGTTTGATGTTTCCTTTTAATTCTATATGAGGGTGCCTCACAGAAACTGGTTATTCCTATGCTCCAAATTCCTCACCTAGTACATTATTAGTTGATCATTTGCATGGTTCTCTGGATGTAATTAATGAACGCTGGAATTACACTTTGCTTATACCGAGCTTCAGAAAATGTCCTTGTCGCTCTTATGGGGTTTTGCGTTTCTACCAAAGCCGCCAACCCTTTCTACTCACGGCCGTCTGCCGGTCTACCTGCCTGTCCTTGAACTCCCTTGCAGTGACCAGTGTACATTCATTCACACAGACTTTAGAGTTACTTATTTTTATGTATAAATGACATAAATATGAATCAGCGTGTCGCATTCGTGAGGATTTGTTGCGATTCCCTGAGCAATTGCCTCCTTTCAGAACTGCAATTCGCGGTCTTGTAAATAAATTTGATACTGCTGGCTTCAGTGCAATGCGTTTTAACTGAAAACTGGCGCAAATATTAAATGCTCGCCAACAAAATTAGCCCAAGATGTGGTTTCTGCAGCAACAATATTGTTAAAACCTTACAAGTGTACATGTAAATTGTCTACGACCTTGTGATCCCATAGCACATGTGATTTATTGTGAATAGCTTCTATCATCAGTGACCGAAGGGTTAATCGACCCACAGCTTGTGTTCTGTTCCACCAAAGTGGTCATGTCGAAGTACAGGCACAGCCGGCTATGGCATGTCCCAACACCGAGACGCAGAACCCCGTGCGAGCGGTAAGGATATATCTGTATTACAAAGATTAAAATACACTGAAACGCGTTCTTCACTTAATTTTCAGTAGGGGACTTAGCCATGTTGCTGAAACATCCTTTAAAACAAACATTTTTGTTATAGTGTGTAATTTGCTCCCAAATATATTGGACCTTATAAGGTTGAGTGTTTTCAATGTTATAAATTTCACTCTTGACCAATAAAGACGTAATTGTAACGTTTTGAGAGTGAAATGTTTTCCAGCAGCGCAATCTCACGATTAAGGATTTTGTCGATTTTTTAAGGAGTTTTATTGTCAATGTTATCTCTCAGAGGGCATTCAGCCTATGTTATGCTGATTTTCATATAGAACAGATATTTTAACTTTGCATGTATTGTTGTGCTAGCTTTTGATGTATGTGTTTGTCTTACACTGTTATCAGCTATCCATTAAATATTATGATTAATATTTATTGTCTATGGGAGAATATTCTAGACTACTAAATTGTTGGAATTATTACAAATATATATTAAGTTGGGCTGTAATTTTTTTATAAAAGTTGTGTAAACTTTTACCTGTGTTTTAATGCTCTTATTCTGTATGTTAAGTAATTTTGCTTTCCTGTTTTACTCCTTATGTTATAAGATATTTTCTTCATTATAATGTATGACGATAACCAGAACGACTACTCATTCAATAAATAAAAAAGTGATCCCGGCCAGGACTGGTGGATTTTTTCGGGCGTAAAAATCCTAAGGCTGACTTCCTTCGGAAGGAAAGTAACGCCGTGGGTCCCATATCAAACATTTACGGCACGAAAAAGAACCTCAAGCTTGAAAAAAGAGGCCTCTGAGCAAAATTTGTTGGGCGTTTCACTCCCTGAATTAAATGCGACGCTGATGATCTGAGATGTTAAAGAGCGTCCATAAATGAAACAAATAAAAATAAATAAAAAAAATGTAAAGCAACAATTAATTTCGTTCTTCAATTTCTTCTGTAGAATAATTTCCGCTTATTAAATGATAGAAAAAGTGTGACAATTCTATTTAAAGTTTACGCTAATTATTACAACATTGAGTGTGTCACTTTGCATTTTAGTTAACGAATTGTCACGAGAACGGCCAATCAAAAGTTAGCTACTAGTCACCTAATTTAATTCATTTCTTCTCTTGCGAGGAAGAATTGTTCGGTACGTACTTCTATTTCAGGGAGGGGCAAGCGAGGAGGTATAAGGGCCAAAAAATATTTATGTGGAACATTCACAGTTTTTTTCCTGATTTCATCTCAAATTAGAAGCAGAGGTGCCGAGGTTTGGGAATTCATTGCCTTCCAATCTGAATGAAATGCTATATCTACAGGACTTTCTACACGCGAAACACGAATGCTAATACTAGTTTGTTCGAGTTCATAACAAACCTAATTCCAATTCTTAATAGCTGAATGCTATAGGACTGGAATTAGCATTGTGTATAGGGTACACACTGTTTGGGTAATATCCGTTAATCATGCAGTTTAATTTATAAGAAAGCCTTCTTCAAATAAATGTTATTATTAATGCTGAAACTTTGCCAAACTCTCGTTAGCTGCACAATGCTGTGATGAAATTCTTCAGATAGTCACAGGCTTCCTTTTGAGAGCAATAATAGAATGGTAAAGAATATCACGTCATCAGTTATTTCGCGCTGATTGGAACGGTATACTAATTCAATTTCTTGTTTATTACATGAAATACGTATAAAATGGAGACACGCTAAATGATTTTAGAAAATTTTAAGTATTTTTAATTTATTACGTTATCAACCATATTAAATTACATGTGAATAATACTTTTCTTTCTTTCTCACTCTTTTTAACACGTCTAATCCCAAACTGTCTGCAGAGAACAGCAGTAATGCTTGTCGAAATCGTCAGCCGGAATGTCAACAGGCTCCATTTGCTCTCAACTTGAAATGCCTTTGATAGCAGGGGAATAAAGTACAAACCATCTGTAGAGTGCCCGGATTTGTTTACACTAGCTCTCCATCTTTGATAGTGGCAGTGTAATCTCCATGATCTGGTTTTCGCCTTCTGTAAAATGAATCATTAACAAGTCTTGCATCAGCGTTCAAGAATAGCATTTTGTGCATTTCTTCCTTCTTATAAAGTGAAGCATGGTTGAATATTACAGGTGCATGACCCATATATCGGGATACAAATAAACTTTATCGCTCTTGCCGTGTTTCAAGTCTCAGTTGCAAAGTGTGCCGCTCCTATTTCAACTCCGCTTTTTAACACCTGTGCACAACAATTCTTTATAGAACATGCCTGAATTGTCGTCCTCCAGTGGTTAACAAGTCATTGCACCGGAAAAATACGTGATGATTCATGTGGTAAGTTACAGATATCTTATGACTGCATTGCTAATATTTTGTTTTATGTTTCGAAACAGCCACTCATGTTAATTTGGGAGTGAATATGATGACATACGTTCTAGTTTTGCACCAATTTCCCATTTGTTTTTTCCCCTTTAAATCATGTTTTCACTCATTTTATTTTGTAGTAAACCAATATGTTCAAAGTTATGCACAATGCCATGACTTGTGTTCTGAAAGGATACAATTGATCAAGAGAGCTCTGAATAAATTCCGCAATTAACAGATTTGCATTTGCAAATAAGTTGATATAAAATAATATTTTATTATAAAGTCATCTGTCTAATTAACATACCGGTATGGAACAAATGGAACAAGTTCTAAAAGTTACGTTCAAGGACATGACAAAAAGGGGAGTGGAGTTGAAATACTGGCGCCATCGGCTGCGGTAGTCGTAATAACCGAGATTTAAAACTCTGAGTTATGGGGCAAGGTTTATAGCTATGTAATATAATTTTTTTTTTTTAATTTCGAAGAGTGCAGGATGCTGTTCTGGGATCGGCAGATCTGTTGAAATAGCACTGTCTACCCGAGTTGCACATATTTTGGCTTGGAGTCATTTTATTATCATTCAGTTCCGTACATTAAATAGATATTTTGGAAAAAATGCCACGTTAAAAATAAATATTATATACCATACTTGGCCAACCAACCTTGAAATATGGAGGTGAAACGTGGACTTTTAAGAAGTCGGGATAAACGACAGTTATAGGCAGCATAGATGTACTGATAATTATGAGATCCTTAATCGGAAAAGGCGGGAGGGAGAGAATTAGAAACTAGAATATTTACACACCGTTTGGGAAATTAATTTTAATGAATAAAACATGTGACTATCGAATGAAGTGAACACACAGTATTATGAGGATGCATATGATACATTCGCATTTATAAGTCAACCAAACATTTGGAAAGACTCGAACAGATAGAGCGACCAATAAAAGTTTAATATATATTAGGCTCAAACCAGTGATAGACGTATACCTGGAGAAGGAAGAGGGTGCACTCTTGGATTCCATCAGCCACCACTTCATCAACACTAATTGACAAAAGTCAGAAAGCAGTGTCGCTAATGGAGTGGAATTATGTATGTTAGTTACCTTAAGGCCATAATGACGGCACATATTGTTGAGCAGCAGAAAAAACAATCTTCAAACATTTAATGCGTACATCAACCACAGTGCCAAGGACAGAACCTTAATGGAAAACATAATTACCAAATGCAAGGATTCATTGAAACCTATGGATGAAACAGGTTTCGACATTTTACAGCAAGTATTATGAAAAGACAGCAATATTTGGTGAACTTTTGGACAAGGACGTTAAATTCCCAATAATAGTCCAATTTCTGCAGAGAGAGACATGGAGTATTATAAGAAACCTGCAGATATGGTCAATAAATTACTAAACATTCCAATATCGAGAGAGAGAGAGAGAGAGATTTGGTTTAATTACGAACGCTCTTTAACATCTCAGGTCATCAGCGTAGAGGAAGAGAGGGAGGTGGAATGTGTGTTTTATTCCTAACAGAATATCTCCATAATGCTGACAAAAATCACCTTTCATTTGATAAATCAATATGCTAATGCATTATTATTAATCTCTGAAAATGAAAGATGAAATGTAAAATGGTTGCTGACATTTTATTAATAATGTATAGTATTGCGCTAAATAATTTTTAAATCCATTGCAAAGAATGCTTTTGACAGCATATTAAGACTATATTAAGACTATAATAGAAGGTATTTTGGAAACAATCAGCGATACTGTATTTATGCTATATGAGCATTTTTCTTAAACCTTAATTGTGTTTATTTTACAAACCACAAGGTCGTATCAGAAAACAACTATTATTTACTGTAAACAATGACGAGAATTTTTTAAGAAAAAAAATTTTTTTTGATAATATATGTATTACAATTTAAGGTAAATTTACTTTTTATATATAATTATCATGGCGTTTTTGACCAAGGGAGCCGCGTGATAGCGACCGGCGGGTTGCCGGCATGCTAATCACATATACCTCTCTATCAATGAAGTCGGAGGTAGGGGGAAGCGGAGGTCGCCGCGGCTGGTCAAGGCTCGCCCCGGGTTTTACTGCCAATGTCAGGAAGTAATCACTAAGTAATAACTTTTCAAATGTTATTATGCTACATTAATGATCAATGAAATATTGCGAAACATTGATGAACATATTTTGAACTGTATTTTGTATGTCACCCAATTACAGAAATTAAAAGCAAGAAGTAAAATCATGTTTCAATGTCCTATCCAATTAAATGTTGGGTTATGATTTCATGTACTGATTTACAATGCTTGTTTTGCATGCAAATTATATTTAATATACTTTCAGATAATTTACTCACCCAAATTCGCCTGTTGTAGAATTTAATTTGAGGATTTGTGTTCACTTGTTTATTGTTCTGTTACTTGACTCTTAGATTTTTTGTGTAAAAAAAATAGTAACTGGAAGTAGTAAAATTGTCTTAAAAAGTTTTGTTTTCAACAGTTAACGAGGGACTTAAGTAATTATTATGTGTGCTATGAAAGTATTTATTTTATGAGACATAAGACAGATTAATGATTGTACATGGGTATTTTAAAATGTTGTTATCCATATATTTCTTTACAATGAAATGTTAATTATCTTGCAATGATTACCACAGTGACCGTTGCTGAGAGTTCATCTGTCATCTGAGAAACATCTGTCACTGAATATGTACAACACAACAAAAGCGCTATGTGCACGTGGGAGTAACAGGAAGACGCTCCGAGGCAAAGTATCGTGAGAACTAAGTACCGCCATTTCCCTATCAGCCAGTTCCGGAACCCACGCAATTCCCGCCACCCCCATCTTCTTCAGCTAGTCGCTCAAGCGCTCGGATGCTCGCAACACGAACTGAATCAGTGAGTTTATAAAAACTATTTCCATTTGACCGAATATTTGTTTAATCTAAACATTTTGCTGTTTCGCTCCAGCTAATAGCAATTAGAAATGGTGGTTGCGTGGTCAAGTGCAAACACTGCTCACCTCCAAACGAGGAGGTTCGGGTTCGATTCCAGAAGCCGTGAGTTTTGTGGCAGACGAAGTGACTCCTGGGCAGGTTTTCTTCGGGTACTCCGGTTTCCCCTGCCATTCATTTCGACGTTGTGTCATTATCATCTCACCCCCTTTTTCACATTCATCAATCAGCTTAATACAGTCTGCCGATTCATCAACTGGATTGCACTCCTTCCTTCTGCCGTCCTTGTGTGGAACTCCACAGCCCTGGTCAGGCAAGTGAATTGGCGTTAAACACACACACTCACAATTATAAATAAGGGAAAGATATAAGGTCGTTCTTTTGGAAGAGAAACATCACAAGTCACTGGCATGAGGTTGCCCTTCACTAAGCTAGGGGCAACCATTGTGTGACGTACTCTGGGGAAAAAAATTCTAACAGAAAAAATCAGACAGAAAGTTCCCCCCATGCTTTTCTTTACATTAAAGGGTAAAAAAAAATGTGGGATTTAACATGGATATATATGTGGATTTTATTTTATAGGCACATTTGAAAATTATCACACTTTCTTGCTATGACTTCAAAACCATTAAATTACAGCTTGTGATAGGCTTCAAATGTTCTTCATATGCAGTTTAGTTCTTTTGTTTCGAGAAGTAAATTATGTTGAGTTATTTTTTTTTTTTTTAATCTACTGTCGCAAAGACTGCAATGATCTTCTCGGGATATCTGTAGATTATGAACAGAAAGTATAGTCTATAGGAATGAATGAAACGAATTCGGGAGTCCTTGGCACCTGAATGCTATTTGGCACTCACCTTTTCGGGATAAGGAAAAACTCGAAAAAAATCTTACCCAGACGGCTTGACCTGACCAAGTTTCGAACCCAAGACCTCCGGATTAGTAATCGCATACGCTACCACTACTAGTTATAGTTTGTCCCCTGAAGATGCGGAGGAAATGTTTATGTTAATTTTGTGTTAGTAACAATTCTCAATCGTACTATGTGCCAACCGGAAAAATGTTTTCGGCTTAACCGATGGTAAAGCTGCTCTAGTGCTTTTATAACTTACATAAATAATTTCTGGGAAAATTTATAAACTATGAAAAACGTAATTCATAAATTTATAAAAATGATACCTATCTGTGTTTGAGACTGCATACTCGCTTAATTTAAGAGCACTGACCACACTTAAAGCACGGTTTGGTATAGCTAGAAACTGACTTTTACTCTGCCACTTATGTCAAGAGAGTATTACGCATTTGGTGCTTCGCGCAGTTAAATTTTAGTAGACTATAAGATAAATACATTGAACAAATGCATGTGTACTTCACTGCTGATTTCTATGTGGTTAGGATATAGAATATTTTTCAAACCTGCTGTTAGACGAGCATTGGATTTAGACACACTGCAAGGTATATAGACAGATGAAGGGTTATCGAACTTTTCATCAATTTTATTTGAAATATAAACAAATTAGAAATGCTCATTTTTTCCCCTGTTTCATGTCATAAACCAACATTTTGACACCAATTGCTTACTACGCTGCAGTCATCAGTGTTTCTACCATCATATATTTAGCTACAGCAGCAATTTATGAGCATCAGAATAAGAGAAACAGAGAAAGGACTGGAACTAAGAATTCTGATATATTGATATAATGGCGTTGATTTGAGAGTTTTGCTTTATTTTGCTTTACCTAGATATTCTACCAATTACCCAGTTCATTCTATTTATATTCCATTGTCTTCCGCTTGAGCAATAAGATGACAGACAGTTTAGGTGGAAAGAAATGCTTAGAAAAATCCATGAAGAAACTGAAATTATTAAAGTACAAAATAAAGCCTATCAAAAGGCAGGAAATAGTGAATAGGCGAAGGAACATAGGAAAATGCAAAATTGGGAATAAAGAACAAACAAATAACAAGCAATAAAAAGAAAGAAAGAAAGAAAGAAAGAGATGGAGGGAGGGAGAGGGAGAAACAGAAAGAAAGAAGGAAGGAAGAAAGAAAAAGACAGAAGGAGAGAGAGAAAGAAAGAAGCAAGGAAAGAAAGAAAGAAAGAAAGAAAGAAAGAAAGAAAGAAAGAAAGAAAGACGAGCGAGACGATGCATGACCCCCATACTTACATCCTCACTGCGTACGGACATATGACAAACTTCCTACTCCTATCTCAAAAAGGAAACACCGCCACATTGTCTGTTAATTTATGACTCTAAGTGCACTACAATACACTACATGCTTTTTACGTAGTCAGTTACATATCTAACAAAAATGGAACTGCTCGTCAAGGCGAAAAGTTAGTAATGAAAGCGCCATGTGTTCGAGTCCTGCTTGAATCGAAGAATTTAATAGTGCGTCAACATAAATCATTCATTATATTGCTTGTGGATTGCTTTTTCCTCAAGCACCAACAAATGTATGAGGATGAAACACTTATTTACCAACTTCATTTATATCATGAAGATAACAGGGTCAGAGGATGTCTCCTGTGCTTAGAAGCGCCCAGTAAAACCATTAGCAGCCAGAATATGATGGAGACAGTCACGCGCTTTGGATGACACATCATGAGGTTAAATATCAACTTCTTACAGCAGAAATCTCTGACGCTGACGACATTTGCATATCTCTCAAATCTTCTCTTCTACGTGATCTTGGAACCAAAATAGTTACCGCCATTTGTTATTTCGTTGGTAACCGTATTCAGCAAAATGTCAGTTTGAAGAATTCTGCATATTACACGTTGTAAGAAACAGCTTTGCAATCGATTTTCGACCGTAGCTGGAGTACAAAACACCGTGAAGAGAAACACATTCAGCAGGATTTCTAAGTCTATTTACTGAAGGTCTCCAGCTAGAAAAATATGCTGGAATACACCTTGAAACCATTTTGTTTTCAATTATTGGAATTCCTTTATTGTTGAAGAGATTGATTACATTATTCATAAAACCCCTCCACGATTTAAACTTTCATTGATTATTTTGCTATAACATGAACAAAGGTGAAAAAGATCATCCCTTAACCTTTACCTTCCCTCGACGATGCTGAATGATTTTATTCCATTCTCATTGCTAACTTTTACCTTTTGTGGTATTGGCAACCACGTATTCTTGTCTGAGAAGACTTTTACTTGACACTCATTGTTGTTATTCTTCATTATTACCATTTGTAGCATTTTTGCGACAGAATTGTAGACAGTACTTTGACTACAGCAATGGAACACAGGTATTAATGTGCAATTTTATCAAGGAAACGATTTCCGAAATGAAGCTGTTATAGTAACTCAAAACGTGCTTATTGCTTGTTTCATTATTAAGAAATTGTTCATCTGTTTATGTGCCTCTGTATTTCAGTTGCCTTCATTTGGACACGCTGCTTATAAATTATTTTTTGTTGTTTAATTTAATAATAGGAGCATTGCCAAAACACTATAGTCAGGTTTGATAGAGCAATTAAGATATATTTGAAGAACTAAATGCTCCTGAGGCTGATGCAGTTTACATAATGCCCCCCCCCTCCGTCTCATAGATAAGGGTTCAATGATGAGGATGAAGGGTAAAATCTTTACCCACGACAACTTAGCAGTGCGAAACTGAAATGACATTAGCAGATGCGCAAATTGAAACAGTAGAGGAATTTACATTACAGAAACAGAAATATGTAGAAAATCGTTCTTGGTGTACTTACTACACTTTTAAAAGTTAATTGTTAATTCCAATGGAACTCCAGGTCATTTTTCTTATTTGCTAACGCTCTCGCTTGGGGTGGGGGTATTTTCTTAGATGTATCACTGTATTAAATTACAGTGCTTTAGTCTATTTTTGCATGGAATTGAAAAGAGGAGGGAAATAAACCGTGAGTAGACACTTTTTATTTAATATCTGAAATAGTAGTACACGTTTGGATGAGTGCAATTAATTATTGTAATGATCACATGGTTTTCCTGTTAAAAATGATCTGACTGATGAAATCATGAATTAGTCACCAGTTTAATGAGTGTAATATTTCGTCCCGCCCATAACTACACTGAACAGAGATTCGTCTGATTCTATGACGTACTAGTTGTAGGTGTATCTTTATTGTTATAAAATTATATATGCACATAACAAATACATGTTAACATGGATCGTTGACCGTACACACTTAAATATGATAAACAATCAGAAAGAGGAACAAATAAAACAATTTGAATAGTAATAATAATAATAATAATAATAATAATAATAATAATAATAAATATAAATATAAACTTTAAAATGCGAAGAACGATATTCACACATATATGAATGGAGACATATTACGTATTATTTATAATTACGTTTGTTATTGCGTCCTAACCAGAAAATAAATTGCTTCTAGCTTCGCGCACTTTGGCAAGGAAAATGCTCATATTCAACCAATTAGTGTCGTTCGCAAACAGGTCCCACCATGCTAGGCTGCAACGCTTTGGAAACTTACGGAAGAACAACGAATTTAATTGCCCAGATCATTATTCTGGGACACTAGAAATAGTGAATGAAACAGATCAAGAAGAATTTGAAAATATCATAAAAGCTTTACAAATAAAACATCGCCAGGGCAAGGTAATATAAATATAAAACTTTTAAAATATGCATCAAAGGAAGGAAAAAATAAACTTAAAAAACTTTTAATGTGTGTTGGAAATGCCAGATGATTGGGTAATAGGAGTGATCAGTGCGGCAGAATATTTATTTATTTAATATTTATTTATTATTTTTTGGGTTGTGATTTGGTTAAAATTGTTTTGGATAAGGAGGGGATCCAATTTTATAAATGGATTGGTATCTAAGGGATGATTAATCGAACTTCCATTCTGTAGCACAATATAGTAACATTTCTTTCTCAGCTACAAGCTCAAGTTATTAGCTGAACGTTTTTGTGATGCGCTATTACAGGTCAAGGAGATGATAAACAAAAAGCATAACATTCGCCGTTCCAATTTCGACAATTTATTAACACTTTTGCGCTTTTCTAACACTTCTCTCTTTCACTTCACCACCAAGTGACAAACAAATGACTAACAAGTAATAAGTCCATTGAAATTGCTTTTATTAATTCGCCTGTCCGTTCGTCTAGGCGCTATAAAAATAATCAGCATGTGCTTTCAATTGTCACGTGATTTGCTCTTTCTAACCTATCCTTTTATTGGTGCGAATTTATTATCGTTTAATTCTCATAGGCTATCTTCCAAAATTTTATTCGGGTCCACCCACAGCAAAATCTTAAATCTTAGACATAAATAATATATTAATATAATATATTAAAATTATATTAATAATATAATATATTAAAAGTGAGCCATAACAGAGGTTTTATGATTCCATCTGGATATTTATTGCCTGAGTTTTACATACACTGTTAACAAAACAAATTCGTCCTTTCCAAATTCCTGAGATCGCGTTTTGTTCAATATCCGGTTATTTCCAAGTTCTAGTTGACATGAAGTAACATTACAAATAGACTCCATTAGCCAAAAAGGTTACAGCGCGTGCCTTTTCGGGCAAACCTTCTCTTTCAATTGGTAGTTTGCCTGATTTCTTATACTGGTAACAACATGTGTAAACCATATGTCTATGACCCTTTGGTGAATATATTATATATAAATATCATTTCTAAGCGTGCCCGGGATCGATGCTAGGCAATATTTGTCTCACCTGTCCAAGTTTTACAAAAAGGAAAATAATTTGGATAATTATTGAGACATAAACCTTCTTCAAACAGTATATAGAATATATGTAAAAATAATCTCTAAAGGATTAAATTCTATTAGTGAAGTACTGCTACAGGAAGAATAATGCGGTTTTAGAAAAAGGCGATCTGTGTAGATTGTATATTTACGGTGGAACAATTAGCACAGAAGAGTGCACAGAAGACTATCAGATAATTTTAGATTATGAAAAATCTTTCGATATGGTCCTCCAAAATAAATATGCATTGTAATGTAAGAGAAGGGATATCCAAGTCATCTGATCAAGATTATTCACACCCTATAAAATTACAAGGATTAAGAATGACAATGGCGTTAGAATTGGAAATAAATAAACCAAGACGTCAAAAAGGGATGGTTTTATTGCCAGGATTATTTAAAATATATACATTTAACATTTAATATTATACATATACGAGTATATGTACAAGCACTTAAAGAGAAGAAAAACTAATCTACCCGGGCAATTCAAGTTAATACATATACAAGTTGAAAAGAATTTGACTTGTTGACGATCAGGTTATTTTTGAAGAAACGGAAGATGCTTTACAAATAAGTCTTAATAACTAGAAAGATATCAACAAACAAGAGAGAATCAATGGCTTTAAAGAGAACAATCATGTAAGATAGTTATTAATAAAGAAATAATAGAACAAGTCTCTAGTTTTAATTATTTAGTTTTAATATATCATGTAGTAAAAATGAAACTGCCAATATAAAACTAAATAAATTAAGACAAACGAACGGGCAATAAGGAAAACATTAAAAAATGAAATTCTATAAAATGATGACAGTGCCAATGCCAAATTATGGAAGTGAAAACTGTGCTGTGAATAGGACAGACAAGAAAAGAATAGAAACTGCAAAATCAAATTTTTAAGAGTACCTGGATTTACTCTCTTGGACTAACAAAGAAATTAAAAAATTCGAAAACAATTAAATATATATTATAAATAAAAATAAAATAAAAATAAATGGTATCAACATACATTAACAAAGAAAGAAGAAATGAAACCAAAAAATTTACTAAATTATTAACATAGAGGATATTGCCAAGTAGGAAGATCAGAAAAACAAGATGGAGTGATATGTTTAATTAAGGATGGAACAGGTCGACAGGCCTTCCTTCCTTTTGGAAGAAAAAAAGTAGTATAAATAAACCTATTTGCCATTTCAACATTAGAATTAATAAATTACATGTAAAATATTTCGAAAGTCTGTGTGTCAGATATTATGGTGCTATTACTTAAAATTTCACTTTTAAATATTTTCTTTACTCACTACAAGAGTTTTTTTTAATTTATGAGTTATCGTTAAGAGGAAACCATTTGTTATCTTAGTAGTGTGGGTCCTGACTTATCTCACCGGCTTACGCGGCTATCACTGCGGTGGTCTTGTAGCACAAAGCAGCAAGTAAGAATGGGGCAGGCCGGAACCATTTTATTGAATATACAAATTATTAATTACAAGATGGTTACAATTAAATGTTTGCAACATACACTTGTTTTGCAATGGCAAAGGCTGGGAGATACATACACACTGTAGTAAATAATTGATTATACACGAAATCGGAATTGTGCGACACTTACGCTAGTTGGCGTAGAGCGCCGTGGATCATATTGCCTGCACCGCTAGTTTCTCAGTATTGACCTAGTGATGCACATTGGACAGTGTTTTTCAAGAGGAGAGGGGAAAACCTAGTTCATTTGGAGAAAGTCAAGAGGGAAAACGCCGCTTGAAGGGAGCGCTGTTGTAAACCTATTCAAACCTACTCTTGACGTCATCAATGCAAATTTTCTGAAGTCACGGTGTCGTAAACCTTATTGTACCTGCTCGTGACGTCTTCAGGGGGAGGGTGAACTTCTACAGGATGTCTAGCGCCACGCTGTCGGGAAAGGCTAGTCTGTCTGAATATGCAGAGGAAAGTTACAATTGGAAATAAGGTACATCGCATAACTATGTGGAGGTACAAATAGAAGGTAAAGAATGAATAGGTAGTGTTTAACGCCCGTTTTTGATACTGAGGCACCGCATGTGATGGACACTGATGATACATGAGATGAAATGCTATATTGGGAAAGGATTTATTTTTAAGGAACGAATAGTTACAGGCCTAAGTATAGGTACCTCCCCGGCATTTGCCATTTATGAGGAACTAGGGAAAACATGGAAAAAACCTCAGTCAGGGAGGACGGTCCTGGCAGTTTTCGAACCCAAACCTCCCGCTCACCAATCCGCGCCTTAACCATCTCGGCCACCCGTTGCGGTAGAAATAGAAGGTGAATATACATGATCGCGAAAACTGTATACTGCACCAATAACATGTTGATAAAAATAAAAAATACAACTGTTAGCGAAAGCATGTCATAGACAACGTTTAAATTTAAAAAAAATATGTTGTGTAAAAAAATAATATATGGTGCAAATAAAAATATTTTCACCCCGGGATTGAATTTTAATGAACAAAAACGAATGTTAGAAACAAAAAAGAAGTTATATTGCAAAAAGACGTTATGTTGCAAATAAAGATGTTATGTTGCAAAAAAGTTTTATGTTGGAAAAAGATGTTATATTGCAAAAATGTCGCAAAAAGACGTTATGTAGCACAAAAGATTTTATATTGCAAAAAGTTTGTTGCAATCAAGGAAGATTTTCACACCTTCATTAACTTTTAGCATATAACAAAGAATATTAAAAATAAAATACTATTAAATTTTATATAGAGAAGTTATCTTGCTTAAATTTATGTTGTAATCAAAGAATATTTTCACACTCTCGTTGACTTTTAACTTACAACAACGAATAATTAGAAATTATTTAACTTTGTAAAAATAAGTTATATTGCGCGAAAAATAATTTTGTAGGCTAGCGCGAAGTACATGCTTCTTCTCTTATACTGCAAGCACAAGTAATTTTGTACCATATGCACATTTACTGGTTTTCCTCCTTTTTCATTTTAATGAGGTTTCAGAGTGGTTTACTAACAGTGCTTACAATGTTCAGTTTTCACTACGGGAAAAGGCAAAACTATAAGATACATATTTGTTGTAAAAATTTGATTATATATAATTACACAAATTATTACGTACAAAAAGCGACAAATAAACGTTTGTTAAACACACATGTTTTACAATGGTAAAAACTAGGCGCTAAGGGCTAAATACCACAATATGTTTTCCCCTTCTCATGACATTTGGAGTGGTTAGCTAACGACTTCGTTTTTCTTGATTTGGTTTATTTGCGACGCTCTTTAACATCTCATGTCATTAGCGTCCCATTCTATTCAGGGCATGAAACGGCCGACAAATTTTGCCCAGAGGCCTTTTTTTCAGGCTTGAGGTTTTCTTCGTGCAGTAAATGTACGACATGGGGGGGGGGGGTCCACGGCTTTACTTCCCTCCGAAGGAAACCATACTTTGAACCCGCGATCTTGGGTTTAGAAGGCATGTATGCTTACCATTACACCACCAGGACCGACTAATAGCTAACGGCGTTTACAATGGCCACCTTTAGCTAAAGGACAGGTATTTAATTTCTGTTAAATTGCTTTAAGTTATAAGGTTTGGTGGAATAATAGGTTTTCCCCTGCTCCTGCTAATAGTACTTAAAGTGGTTTGCTAATGGTGTTTACAATGTTAACTTTTCACTATGGGGCAGATATTTCCACTCAAAGACATTTCAAAAGAATTCCTTTTAACTTTAAACTGTATGGGAATGCCATAAAATGTTCTTTTTTCCATTCAGCTGATAATTGTTTTAACTCCTTTACTCAGTCAACGGCGTGAGGCGTTGCACTAAGGACTTAGGCGAGGCTAAAGCGCATGCGCAGAAGGGAAAACATATCTCTAGACGAGCCCGTAAATATAACCAGCAATAAAGCTATTTTGTATCTTGTACTACATTCTCATTTATAAAAATATAAAAATTATACTTATATATAATTTGAAATATTCTAATTTTTGTGTCGTATTTCACATTTAGTACTTTTTGTTCCTCTCTACCATCTTCCCCCACTTCACCAATACGAAAGTATTTAAACCTAATCTGTAGCAGCAGTTCGACAACAATCTAATTTTTTTATTTGTTTCAGAGTTTGCATACAGTTACAGATTGATTGTTAAAAATATTAGAAGTAAATTTGATTTTTTCCCATGATAATTCAGCCGAATACTCTGTGAACGTTTTATTTCTGTATGTATTATATACATATAGTTAGAAAAATATAAACTACACAAAAACGAGTAAAATAATTCCCACCGTGGTATTAACAATAATTAACATTGAAGTATAAAAATAATAATATGTATTGGTAAAAACAGTAGTTATGCTACTAGCAAAAGTGTAAATTGTTGAAAATATTTGGTAATTTAATCGCAACCAATATAATGTTGGCAAATAAAATTTACGCGTTTTGAGAAAAAAAAATTGAAGCTAATAGTTTTAAATATTAAATTTGCAAACCTGAAATTTCTATAAATTTGTATCTAATTTTATACAGAATTATACCGTTTTGTGAATATTATTTTGGACACATTTAAGCATATAATAGTATTAACATTTTCTAATCCCTAAAGCTTGAATACAACCAATTAAAGTACGGTGTGTATTCTCAATAATTAGAGAACCCAAAATTTTAAAAGTTTTGCTTGTACGCACTTGAATTAAGCACACCAAATATACACTTATGCTGGCAGTGGATAATATAGGTAACTATATTTATACAAAAGGACTGATGCTAGAAGTGTTGCAGTATGCTAAGTCCCATTTGAAAACGGGTGTATATAAAGGAAATAACTTTAAAAATAACTCTGGATTCATACCAGTTATTTTGGTCTATGTCGGGATTTTAATTTTCCTAAACTATTTGTTAATTTTTCTTCGATCTTATCAGGTTACAAATAAAAAAGTTTATAACCAAAAGAACTTACATCACTTTTTCTGTAGCAGCCAGCTATATATGATTCATGTCCAACCAATTTATTCATATTTTTTTTGCCAATGTTATATTAAAGTCATGCTTCACCTCACTCGCTTTTAGGACTCTCTAAAATCTAATTCACCTGCTTTCGATTATTCCTGATTTTCTTTGAAGTTTTCTCCTTTGCTGTTCCTTCATAGCCATCTTGTAATGCTGCATATTATGCAAAGATATAATGGTTACACCTAATTTCTGAGTGCTAATATTTTCAACACGATTATATTTAATAATATATTTGTTTCTCAAATTCTTCTTTTCGCCCACAGCCTCCTCATTAGCTCGATTTTCACAAACTTCTTCGCAAGCTGCTAGTTCGTAGGAATTTCATTTAGAACTTCACTAACAGGAGGTATATAATCTGTTTTGTTATATGGATGCTCCGAAAATTTAAAGTTTGGATTATAAGTTTATCTTTAAACCAACAAAACCAAAACTTTATGCTGACATTAGTCTGGATATCAACTCAGGCAGCAAGGCATTTAGGTGTCCAACGTGACGGAACAAAACTTAACTCACGGACATCTTGCATCTATGCAAATGTACGGGTCATTAGAAATGCTTCCCACATTAGATACATTTTATAACAAATACATACAAATGGACTAACAGTGGTACCTGTTATAAATTAACATATATTTACTGTAATTAAACCATACTTTACCTCGTAAATAAAACCTGTGTGCATCACATAGTCCGGCAAGTTTTCAATTCATGATTTTCAACTAAACAAACTTCGAAAGTTTTAACTTGCAACATAGTTGTCCGTAGAAAAATATGGCTGGAATACAAAATAGGAAAAATTCTTGAACATAAGACAACATTGCAACTTGAAATGTGCGTCTTCACATCGCATAAACTGACATCAGAGGCGATCTATACAGTTATTTCCCTGCGAAGAAGAACAAAATACGAAAACATTTCACCTGAAGTACCCGAGATCGATATCTGTCTTAACGTTTGCTTAATTATTTCGGTGTACAGAACTTAGAACTGTCGTCTTCACATTCCATAAAGTGGCGGAACGGCACTGCCCCATTGAAAGTAACATGATATACGCTACGGAGAGCTGATTAGGAGCTGCCGTGTACCCAATAATACATACCACAACAGAGTGAAATTAAATAAAATAATTGTTTGCTAAAAATATGAAACAGTGTCAGTTACAATATTTACTTTGCAAAAAAAAGAAGTTATTTGTATAAAAAAGATGGTATTTGAAATTAAAAATATTTTCAAACAAAAACAATTTACAATATTTAACTTTGGAAAAATACGTTATGTATTGCAAAAATATTTTCACTCTTTTCATTTGCCTACAAAAAATAAGACTAGAAATAAAACGTTTCCTGAAATTGGCATATGAAAATATTAGAACTTTGAACTATGGCGTATTCACACCGCACAGCCATCACATGTGTCAAGTACCCTTATTTACCTGTGAAGTAAAATAAAATACGAAAACATTTTATCTTGAATTACACCGTTCCATAGCTGTAATAAATTTTTTGAATTATTTTGAAGTCAACTACCCCATTGAACCTAGCATGATAAACGTTGCAGAGAACTGAAAACGACATGGGCTGGCTCAATAATAGACACCATGATGCACTGAAAAAGTTTGCTGCATTAAAATCGCACAAGTTCTTCTGAAACTGCAATAAAAAGGCATAAATATGTAGAATTTCTTAGGAAGGGTGTGAAAAAAGCTATAATAAGTAAAAATGGGCAGTATTACCTAGGAAATAAAGTAAAATATTAAAATAGTAAAGTATAATGGGGATTTGATTAAAACAGAAAAAAGATAGACAGAAATGGGAAGAATTGTTATAGAAGAGCGTAAAATAGGCTTAAGTAACAGAAAACAAACAATTAATGAGGAAACAGGCAGAAATTAAGAAAAGCAAAGGAATGCATAGTTTTAAAATAAATTTCAAAAAATGGACCCGAATAGGTAACTACGCCACTCGACGTACCTATGTGCTCGAAGTGGGTTGTGAGGTTGTGTTTGACTCGGACCACGACCCACGTACAATTACATAAAAAGCAGAGAACGCAACTAAAAGACTGAAAATATTAAACAAAATTCATTAAGACTGGTGCCAAACTATTGTATATCAGGGTGAAAAACTTTTTTATTGGTGGAGTTGGGTGATATAACACAGACGAATAAAAACAAGAAAATGTGAGATACGACTATTACGAATTATACATAAGTATACTTTTTAATAGATGGAGTAATATCAGTGAGAATGTAAGACGAGATACAGAATAACTCTATTGCCGGTTACAATTACGGGCTCATCCAGAAATTGGTTTTCCATACTGCGCATTCGCCTTAGCCCCACCCACCGGTCCTACGCCTCAGGCCGTTAGCGGAGTGAAGGGTGTGAAAACTATTAGCAGCTGAATAGGTAGGGGAAAAAAACAACATTTTATGGCAATTAGCACAAACAATATAAAGTTAAAAAAAATCCTTTGAAATGTGTGGAAATACCTGCCCCGTAATGAAAGACTAACATTGTAAACACCATTAGCAAACTACTCTAAATGCTATTAGCAGGTGCAGGGGAAAACTTATTATGGCACCATACCCTTACAACTTAAAACACTTTACTGGATTTCCTTTAAAATGTATGTGAGTGGAAATATCTATCCCTTAGTGAAATGTGAACATTGTAAATTCCGTTAGCTGACTACTCTAATTGTCGTTAGAAGGTGAAGGGTAAAACGTATTTTGGTATTTTGCCCTTATAATTTAAAGTTAAAAGGAATTCCTTTGAAATGTGTATGAGTGTAAATACCTGCCCCGTATTGAAAGGTGAATATTACAAACACCGTTAATAAACCACCGTAAAACCTCCATTAAAATGAAAAGGGGAAAAACCAGTAAATGGGGCATACCGCAAGAAATTATTTTTGCTTGAAACATAATAAAAGAAGAAAAGAAATAAATAACGTGATGGCCTGCAAAACTATTTTTTTTCCAAAACATAACTTATTTTTAAAAGGTTAAATAGTTTTTAATATTCGTTCTAAGTTAAAATTCAATGACGATGTGAAAATATTCTCTGATTGCAATATAACGTTTTTACAACATAATTTCTTTTAGCAGCATAACTTCTTTTTATGCAACATAAAATCTTAAAAACACAACATCGTGTTTTGCAACATAACATTTCTTTCATCGTCCCTCTCCAATCCGTCGGCCCAGTAACACATCAGCAACCACTTGCTACTCATCTGCTTCGTTACAATCTTCGAGGATCGAACCGAAAGTAGCAACAACGAATACAGGAACGATGTGTTTGCCTAAATTTTTCCAAAATGACTTATACTACATGTTTTAAAATTATTTTTGTGCGGAAATTATTATAATTTTTGTGCACAATCAATTGGTTTTATGTATCTAACAGTTTTTACCATTGTAAAAATGTGTATTTAACAAACGTTTAACTGTCGCTTTTTGTATTTCATAATTTGTGTAATTATATGTATAATCAATTGTTTACCACAGTGTATGTATCTTACATTTTCTCTTTTGTAAGACATGTGTATGTAACAAACATCAATGTTCGCCATTTTGTAATTAATATGCATAATGAACTTTACAACAATGCACGCATCCTACAGTTTTGCCATTGTAAAACTTATAGCAAACGTTTGAACGGCACCATTTGGTAATTAATGATTTGTGTACAGTCAAAAGTTTACAATAAAATGTATGTATTTCACAAGTTTGTCCTTGTAAAATATATAACAAGAATTTCATTGTAATCATTTTATAATTAATAATTAGTATATTCAATAAAATAGTCCCTACATATCCCACTCTTGCTTGCTGCTGACTCAGACCACTGGTCATACTAGCCGCAAAAGCCGGTAAGTGGGATAGGTAGGGACCCATACTACTCACCGACAAGATGGCCGAAGTCTTTAAGACATAGATTCGTAAGCTGGAGGCCTAGGGTTGGATTACCGCTGAGCCGTCTTTCCTGTCCGAGATTTTTTCCAGGTTTTCCTCAGATTTCATAAATGGCAAATGCCTGGGAAATACCCTAAACTTAGCCTAGGAACACTTCCATTCTTATAAAAGTTTTGCCGCCATTTACTATTTCATCTCACGTATCAGGGGTTCACTGTTTGTGGTGACTAAAAAACGGGCGTTAAACACTATTTAAAAAAATGTGTAATATTCAAAGAGTGAATGAAACGCTAGACTTATACAAAGCATGAGGCAGAAGGTACTGTTTCTGCTAGTTTTTGCAAACCCGAATGCTTAGTAAATAAGTTTAGGGGACTTTTGGATGAAAACTTTGTGACAGAATACTTAGCAATGGATGAAGAAAAGGATAATCCCGTAGTGACGAGTTCTTTATATCTGTAAGTCCATGACACTGTGACCAATAAACTTCCAGAAATGGACGAAAACGGACAAGATAAACTTTCAAAGACTATAAATAACTATTATTTAGCTCTTGATATACAGAATATAATCAAGTCCTTTAAATCTATATGTCTATAACACTGTGATCAATAAAATTTCAGAAATTGCTAAAACATAATTGAACTTACTGAATTTTTAAGAACCGTAGATGCTGGTTTTAATGCCAAAGAGGAATTTCTGGACTTAGTATCAATGAAAGGTACTACGCGTGGTAAAGATATATATGGTGCAGTAGAGGAAAATGTAAGTTAAACTTGTATCTGTGGCTGCTGCTGAAGCAATTGCGATAGTACGTAATCAATGGATTTATAAGAAAGCTGTAAAAATATTTCTCTTCACAAAGTAAAGGTAATCGACTGTATAATTCACATTGAGACACTTTGGACGAATCTGCTACCTCTTGACATTGTTATGTAAGTGCTAGTGAAGAGTGAATCTCACAACGCCATCTATTTCAACGCAGACTGTTTTAAGCTTTTCAGAAGATTCAAATATTTGAATGTGTTCCACTATTCTCAGGCAGGATGGCTGAGTAGATGCTGAACCGTTTTTTTCTCCCTACTTCACACCGAAATATCTCCATTTTTCTATTTTTGTAGAATACGTTCGTTTTGACAGAATTTGCGTTTACTACATTTAATATTATTAATTTTTATCCTTTGTTCTATGGTATTTCAGTACCCGAGTGGGCTAAATAAGACTGAACAATGATCTGGAATTTAACCGATCAAACAATCTGCATGTTTAAATTAAAAATCACAGGGAAAGGATCAAAGTATTTATGATGGACTCTGTGCCTGCTTTTTGTGTCATGTTCAAGATGTGGGCCAAGGATGGTTCATTTTACAGCTATAGCGTTTCTTAAAGAAAACAGGCATAAGGAATTTAAAGTCATATATAAAAATTTAAGCAACTTCACGAAACCTACACAATTTCCAAGTAAAAGTGTTTAATAACCTGAGTTCAACACTCTCCCGTTAATATAAAAGTTTCATCTTTGAGTATGCTGAAGGAAAACATAATATGACCATGGAAATGTACCTCTGCAGTGGAGGAGGAAAAGCTGAAAAGAAAAAGAAAAATTTAGAGATTCTAACACTGGGGAAATGAATATGAAAAGATATAATGTATACAAAAATGCTGGCTTTTATACACGTTTGATTTTAAAGTAACAGCAAACTGTGATAGAACAGTCTACTTTAGAAAGTGTTGTAAAAATCTGTCAAGACATAAGCAAATAGTACTTATGCTTTTACCCATTCGTATATCATTATACATAAATTAGCTCCGATGGTTCAGTAAAAGGAAAATTCTTTAAGGTTTAAAGAGGATCGTCTGATGCAATTCTTCCAATGGCTATGGCAAATGCAAGGTTAAGAAATGTATGCGTTAACAGCAACAAAGAGCGGCAAAATGAGTTTATATAAGTTAAAGCTTTGGTAAACATTTCTTTTGGCTCATCAGTGAAACTAACTTACCCTTGAAGGATTCATGGCCAGAATTAAGAAATGTTACCGTTTTACAACAAACTAATCTTGCTGAAAAAGCACACTGAAATTCGTCCCTTTTAGAACAACTGGTAATATTTAGCTGTTATATGAATACTTTCCTCGAGAGTACATGTATAGTACACTTTCGATTAATTTGTCATTAAGCTGTTATACACAAGCATTTAAAATGCATATTAAATATCATTCTATCGCCCTTGCCATTTAAGCCGCCAAGAAGTGAACATTGCTTTTACAAATGAAAATACACTTTTGATAGTCGGATTGCTTTAAAATTCCCTAGAAAATTGATTTTGATTTTATAGAAATAAACATTTATGAACGATAATTTTTCATTCGATGCTCATGGTGTCAAAATAAAATTTTGTTTTCCATATTTTATACGTTCTAAGGATGATGTTTTAAAAAATATAATGATCACATTCTATAAAATGCATTATAATCACAGACTACAATTCTGAAATGTTATTGTATGTGTTTATCAAGCTGTGGCCTCCATTAGCAAGCTTATAATGCCCATATAACATAATCATCAAACAACGCTTTTGCTGGTATCATTGGTTTCTTCTAACTCCAACACTGATGTCCCTTGCTAGAGGCATCATTAACGGATTGTCATTATTAGTTTCAAAAGCACCCGTTTTCTTATGAAAATAATTATTTTAAAAATTTAATCAGAGAATTCAAATAGAATATAAAAGAGATTTTTTATAATATTCAAAGGCAAAAAATTGATGGATTATATGAGCACCTTGCGGTTGCCGAAAACATCTATATCATGAATTGCTGGTGCATTTTTAGTACTTTTCATGATTCTTCAAATTCAGATTAACCTTTTTTATGTATGAAAATGTAACAACATCTTGGACCTGTTCCGAAAAGCCCAACGAGTTAATTTTCAGGGATTGTTGTTATTTTTATTTGTTTCTTTGTTTGTTTTTTGAAAATTTTTATTTGGATTGAATATTTAGTTGACGGTATGCATTTTTAAAAATCAGTGAACATTGCCAGAAACATCATACATGTATTATTCTTGAGCTGCTGAAGCTAAATTGTTGTAAAATAAAACAAATTAATCCGCAAGAGATGATCGGAGTTCAAATATCTCTAAATTTTTCAAAACTTTATGTAAAATGAAATATTATTAATTATCTAAATTTAGAAACGGAATTATAGTCCCACTCTAATTTCTAAAGATTAACATCAGCACACTTGTAACAAATGTCATTCGATATACAGACGTTAATTTTACGGTCATGGGCAACATTCTCGATCAAATCCGTGCTGATCGAGAGTTACTGAAACATGATCAAACTTTGACTACGGTGAAATTGTAGCTGCGGTTCATCAGTCAATTCTCGTTCAACGAACCGCCATTAGCTGACCGGGCGCTAGGTAGCTGAACGATCGCGATTCTACGATAATTGCTCAAAGGAAAACATTTAACTCTATAGCCAAAGAGGCTGTAGTAAAATTACAATCTGCTTGTCTATATCGCTTCGTTTTTGTTTCCACTTCATTACCATATGTAGGTTAACGAAAGTGGAAAACAAATAAAGGGTTGCAAAATTTTCTGGGCATGAGATAGATATTCTTTTGAAGCCAGTTATCTCATATTTCAATAAACTGGAAAATAAAGACACTGAGTAGTGTTTTGTAAATGAAAAAGAGGCATGGAATGATTTAGCCACCATTTCAACATGATACCAGTCGAGTTCTGTCAAATAAACAAATAAATCGCTATTTGTTAAAACAGTGTGAGTCATGAAGTGTAAAACTTTTTTCATAGTTGAAACAGGGTGATTACGGTTAGTAGGAAACTGTAACCTCTCAATCATTTCATTTACTACTGTATCCTTTGATAGCTGGAATCTTTCTCCAAATTTCCTGTCCCCATACTCTTCAAAAGGCTCCCGATTTAAGTAATCCAGATGAATTATCTCGTCCTCAATATCGTGGTCTCTTAAAGATGTCGGCACAGATACGGCTGCAAAGATATATGAATGCTCTGTAGAACATTGTCCAAGTATTAATTTTCAGATTTCTTGCCTATATATTTTTTCTATTCATAATCGTACTACGGCATAGTAAACATTCTCTAAGGAGATACTGTTGTATTACATTTTAGATTAGAAACTTAATTCGTCAGTACTAAACATTTCACCACGATACTGAGACATAAAGTATAAACATTTTAATTTTCCCTTACTTTAAGGATATTGAAAACATAAATGCACTATTTAAGTTCTTTGCCGTTTTTGCACACTAGAAAACAAGCCAGGGTATACATGCTCTGCACCTGCACAAGGGTTCCTCCCTTTGGTGACATGACTCGTCTGCGAGAGAGAGAGAGCCGGCTCGCTGTTCCTTGGTGAGAAGGCAGAGGTCAGAAGGCATTTGTACTCGCAGACGTTCTTTCCTTTGCTCTATGGGAGCTGCTTTTTCGGCTTCCAAAGGTTGCCGGTGAGTTAACAATAAGTACAAATGGCTTTTGGAAATTTTCTCTGCAGCTTCAAAGTAACTGGGGGTCTCGAGTTTGTCATTGTAAATGGGACAAAAACACTAGGTTTATGTTTTTATGGCGGAATGAATGGCATTTAATTAAATGGTATTTTTGATGACTACATTTTCCTTCTCTTTCATTTCTATTGTCACAAGAGTAAATTGCAGATTGAATGCAAGGTTGATAAAAACTTGTTTTCTGCATTTTTTGTTTGTAAGGTTAGTTGGCGACATCCCATTTTTCTGTTCATACTCGGAAAGCACAAGCAGTTACAGTTAGGCTTCCTGCAGGTAATTTTACCTTTGTTATTTCGTTATATTGTTAGGGGCGATGTCTTTTGCATTGAAATGATTAATTACAAGGTTTCTATTAACTAATCAAGTTGTAATTATTAACATTTGTTTAAAGATCCAACCTCGAAGCACGCATTCTTGCTAACTCCTGTTCTTATCTTGTAGCAGGATAGATAAATTCACACACGCAACAGATAATACCAGGCAATGAGAAATTTACCATAAGAAGTGGGAGAGAAACGGCATAGTTCGGCACTTGAAATAAATGCGTAAGATTTTCGGTGGTTAATTATAATAACGTTCCGCTTATTATGACCCCAATAAGCGACAATTGGTTGATGGGGGAAGTCTGAAGCTGACCTCCAGGCCAGCTAGTCTATCATGAACACATGAAGTATCAGCGAATGATTTTGTGCCCGTTATTTTTAAAGTCATCCTATTGTCGTCATCATCTAATCAGCAGACGGTTCAAATATCACTCAATCTGTGATACCTTTTCTTGATAAGAAATTCGATTTAAACCAATAATTAAAATTCTTATTAATTAGCACGAAAATAACATATGATGTGTAGCGACAACTTGGTAATTTCATACGCTTCAAGCTTTTGCCACCTAAAACTCCGATTTTTTTTGTTATCTAGTAAATAATTGTTTCTATAATGATAAGTTAATTGATAAAATAGGACGTGTATATCATCAATGGTTTGGCAGCAAGGATTGACAAAATAAAAGGATTGTTATCACACAGCTTAAATATAATTTCTTAACAATAAAATAAAAAATATACACTACAGTAAAAATAATTATTAAGAATTGACATTCCTAATAGATATTCAAACTATTTTCAATTAAAGAAATGATTATATTTGCAAGGAACATTTGTTTTGTTAAGATTTTTTGTATTGTGAGAATAATATTTGTTTATAAAGTGGTATAAATTTCGTCAGGGACTCTTAAAAATCTAAGGAGTTATTCAATTTACAATATGGGTCAATTATGCGCTTGGGGTTGAAAGTTGCGTGTTATGTAGAGAGCTGGAAACAACTTTATGCTAAAATATTTTCTAATTTTGAGATGTCGTGCCTTACACACATACTCTTTTGCATGGAATGACCCAATTAGCAGTGTACTTAAGATGTTAATTCAGCATTTTGAATCCAGGTGAACTATGCCAGTTCTTAGGTAAGCACAAATTACATAACAGAACACAAGATGTGCACCGATAGGACGGATTTGTGAACATTAACAGCCTCCGACGACTATGTATTACCGTTAACTTTGTAGACTAGAACTCTATGTTTAGGCATGTGTAGTGAGTCACCAAGATGAGAACAGTGCCAATTTCTCGAAGAATAACTTAGAATCTTGCAGTTTAATGGACAGATGACAAGCTGTGATATTACAATGGTAATGTAATAAGTGCCAAGACCTTCACATTGGCTTAGTTTTGGTAACAAAGAATATTTAAAATATTGTTTCTTTGTGTATAAAACGAATAGCCATTTTTATACATTACTCAAAATTTCTCAAGTTAGTCAAAACAGCATATAAACGTTTTTCCTAACACAACACTGCCTGAAACAAATGAACTTACAAAAGCAACTTTTCATAAGCTACAGACATTTAAAAACAAAAGAAGGCCACATATTCCCATCCTCTGATCTCACTTATATTGTATTGCAACAAGAGATTAAATTTTATTCTTAGCAACATTAAATAAATTCGATCAAATAACACTCGCTTTCAGTTAGGGTCTGAGAAAATTCTCATTGTAATATCTGAATTTCAAAATCTTATGCAAAGTGAATCAGAAAATGTAACAACAAAACAATAACGCCTTGATGCAATGAATGAACAATATTCCCCGGTTTAGCACAACAGTTTTCGCACTTCGAACATTCTCAATGCTGCTAAAAATCAGATTTCTGGAACCTACTAACCAATATGAACGACCTGCAACTATAAATAAAAAGATATTTTAATATATTGTGGATTCAGATTATCAGTATTTTAGATAAGAAATTACTGGTTAACCTCAGATGTATATATTTAAGGAAGCAAAACTGCTTTAAACGTGATTGCTGTATGAATCTTATGCAGAAAATTCACTTTTAAGAGTTAGCACACCTCTTAAAGAAATCACTGCGCACTAAAAAGATTATTTGTTATATCTTCTTCCAAGTGAATTCGATTACTGGGCCACCAATGCTAAATTTTCGAAACTGAGGAAATAGTTTGGAGTTCAGACATTTATTTTGTCATTTCTATTCTATGCCTTGTTGAAGATATTAGTACCTTTAAATTTAATGATTTGAAACATCTTTTAAATAGAACGTGGGGGTCGCATGAGGGAAAAGAAAATTAGAGTCTTCGCGAGTACAGTTATTATTTTTGTTAAGTATCTTTTTCTAAATGAAAGTTGAAAGTATGCCGTGTTTAAAAGTTATAATAATAAGGACTGTTATAAGAGACATTGGTAACGATGCCCTTCAGCGCCAAACCATTGCCGGCTTCTGTATTTCAGCTAACTTATCCACCGTAAGACGGTTCGGAGTCCTTTTCTTATCATTGAGACATTCTGTAGCGTTTTTAACAAGTTGAAACCGCCACGGGTGGCAGAGGTCGCTAAGCGAGAGGTCTAGGGTTCGAATCCCGTCAGGACCGTCCTCCCTGATTGAGGTTTTTTTCCAAGTTTACCTCAGCCCTCATAAATGGCAAATGCCGGGGAGGTACGTTAAACTTGGGCGTGGAACGTTTCCTTCCTTAAAAAAAATTCTTTCCCAATACATCATTTCATCTCATGTATCATCAGTATCACCGCCTGTTGGTACCTCTGTAACAAAAACGGGCATTAAACAAAACAAAAAAAAAGTTCACCGCCTGTAATGCCTTAGTAGTTAAAATGACCATTAAACACTATATATATAATAAACAGTTCCACATGATTGTAAGGTTATTTTCTTCTTGCGAATGGTCTTACTTTTCTGTAAGAATTCGTTTTCACACGTAATTCATGTATAAAAACCCGTTCTTCAAGACATACCTAACAAACAAGAATCCGTTTTCACACGTATTCTTGTATATAAATCCGTTCTTCAAGACATACCTAACGAACAATACTCAGCACACAATGAAAATACCACATAAATCACGAACATAACCATTCATTAACAACGTTTCACGCAATACAACTACAAGCTATTACCTGTACAACATTATACGGCCTTGACTGACTTCTCCCAGTGCGCAGTTCCGCTCTGCCAACCCGTAACTAAAAAATACTTCATTGTATAATTATAAAGGTTTAAATTGTACTTAATAAATACAAATCCCATTATTTGAAATAATTATTATTCTTAAAATAAAAATATGCAATTTTGTTTTATTTTAAAAAATAAGTTTTATATTAATCATATTAAATGAATGACAAATAAACTGATTATTATCCCCCAAAATAGTGCCCAAAATGTGTCAAATTAACTTGTTCTTTTTCTAAATAGTGCAATAAAAGTTATCCATTTTATTAGAAGTGTCCCTAATAACGCAAATTATTACATTTTATGCCAACCAATTTTGATATTTAATATGCCTTGTGGCTTAAAATCAAAATTACTTTATTTACAATTTCAATAAAATGTTCGTTGCAAATAATTACAGAACTAATGAAAAACAGGAATAAATTATCAGGGATAATTGCCTTAGTTATATCTATTGCTATTTTATTACTAATACCACAAAATTTACTGTTAATTATTATTAATGACGTTACGATTAAATTACCATAGAGAGTATAGGCAGCGAATTCTCGATGCTCTGTGCCCGACTCCTTTGGGAAGGTGATCTGTCGGTTGACTAATGCTGATGTACATTACACTGATCCAATGCAAATCCTCACTGGATCCGAGCTGATTAAGCACAGGTTTGTTTGGGAGTTAATGTACGTTATGCCATTCTCGCGGAAACGTTTAACCTTCTGAGCTTCCTCCACAACACGTTGTAGGCAGTGAGTCTATTACTGAGTTTCGATGGCTGGTAGTCCCCATACCACTAAAAAAATGTGATACGTATAGACAGGAAGTTAGGCAAAATTCCTTTCGAATATCTTGTTTTATCTCAAAAACTAATGTTCTTAAATTGCATTCTTTCTATGACTGAGATACCATACATTTTGTTTTTGATTTTATCAGCACTTTTTGACTATTTTATTAATACGTAAGTCGCCTTTTATTATTTAAATGGCTCAAGTCCCTCATATATTTATAAAGAATACTTTAGGTGTATTTTATAGGACAACAAAAGTACTTACAACTTTCCTGTTTGCCTCGAAGGAAAAAGGGAGGGCGTTAATGCCTGTCATTTTGTACAGCACATTTTGCAAGTAGGGTGACAGTATGACTGTGAGCTAATAACGTTGATAATTAACAGCCAATATAATACAACAAACTTTTCCGAATAACATTTGAAAATTACAAATTACTATTATATTCTTTGCGTTAAAATTATGCTACTGCGGACCTAAAATAATATATTTGAAATATATTAACATTTGTACCCACTTTTATTTTTTCTCAAGTTATCAACGGGCGCACGCGTTCGTGAAAAACACACACACACACACACACACACACACACACACACATTTACAAGGGCAGACCTGCCAAACTTCCAAATCGGTTATCACTTACCAGTAATCCTCCTTCTCGCGTAACCTCCCCCCACTTTTGGCAATGTCAGATCTAAAGAATGTTATATTAAATATACTGCCCGTTATCTGGCATACGTCTGTGATAAAAATGCTTTGTGATATACTTTGCACCTACCAGCTGGTTTTCTGCAAATTTCCTTTTGAAGCATAGTTCTTAATGTGATATTATCTTTGTCTTCTATATAAGAAGTGATTCTAACATTGATGTGGTTAATAAACTCCTGAACTCTGTATGCTTTGAAAATTGTTTCTGTACTTTCATCAATGAAATACGGACATTTTAAAAATAATATTCAACATAGGAACATTAAAAAAAATCGTTAGTGAATTATCCACAACTTTTGCATGGTTAAGAAGTTTATTTTCAAATGGATATCGTTTTCGAATGTAGCTATAAGCTGCCATATACCATTTTGCTCCAATTACCAAGTCCTCGTTGGCTTTCTGGTGTTTCCTTTTTGAATTTCACATTGGAAATTCAGATTCAATAAAAGTAAAGGGATACGATTCCAAATTTTCGTCAATACCAGGAAGTTTCTTTCTTAGAAGATGTTCAGCCAAGGAATCTTATTCCAGAAACAAAGTGAAAATTATAAAGTGTAAGTTGAAGAAAACAAATATACAATTTTGTGTATGTGGATCCTGTAAGAATTTATTTCATGATATTAATTTATTCAAGTTGCGAGAGCTAACGGGTACTAACAAACTTCAAATTTTTGTGAGACTCTGTGCCACACATATGCTGATATATTTTTAATGCATTTTGCTATTTAGAACTGTTCGCAAAATAGTAAAATAAATTAACCAAAAAGTTATCTCATTTACTGAAAACTGCAGAATGCTTTTTAAGCACAATTGTGATAGCTGGCAGGAACAAGTCGGAAGATTAAGATGAATGTTTCTCCTTCACATAACTGACAACACCGTTTGTTGCACTGTATAGAAGCAAATCAAATACAATTTTCCAAGGAATGCCTAGGGAAGACAATTCACTAGCAATTACATGCAATTGTTTTCACTACGTTGCCATTACTGTCCAGCAAGGATAAAAGAAAAACAGATATATAAATAAATAAACGGACAATGTTTTGCTGCATCTGCATTATTTCTGTTATAACTAGCTAAGGAAAATGGCGTTTCTTTTGAAAGCTCAACGAGTTCTTTTTTGTCTCATTTGCCTCGTATTGAGTTAATATTTATTGTGTTCGCACAATCATATTTATATGATATTTTAAATACGGCAATAAAATTTCTGCATAGTAGAAACAGCTAATGGATATTATGCTCTAAAAACAAATTATATAATTAAAAATTCGAAAATTATGCTGTATGTTTTATAAATATTGACAAAGAATGAGGAAATAGGCCAATTTTCTGATTTCACTTCGGCATACGAATTATGATTCTTAGAATCAACGTGTCTTCTACACCACCAAGTACCACACAAAAAATCTTATTACCACACATTACGCAACACACGTTTTGCTACTCAAACTCCTTATTAAACTTTTTCCTAATAGTGTTTAACACACGTTGTTACTGCTGGGAGGTGATATGGTGAATTAGGATTTCTTTTTTAAAGTAAGGAATCGTTCCAGGCTTAAGTTTAAGGTGTCTCCCCGCCATTTTGTTGCAATAATTTTGCTTTCCCGTAAAATCTCCTCTTTGACCGTAATGCGCTACAATCGAGGGAAAATCAGTAATAATTAGGGATAAAGCGTAACAGTTGGCAGGTATGCAACGGGAAAACTTCCCTAAGTTCAGATTTACTTACACTTCTATACACTTATGAATTTCCATTATACCGTTGCATGCCTTTTTTGGTATATTTTTAATATGGCCGATCTCTTTCTTTCAGTTCTCATGTCTAATGTTTACCACAATTGCTTTCTATTCCAGAAACTATAACGTTTGTTGTTAATGACTACGTACTCAGGTATTCCGTAAACATTACATGACAATTATACATAGGAAACGTAATTCCTTTATGGACGTAACTCATGCATACATAGGGAACTATGCTTTCTTCTGGACTACTAGTTCCAGTATATTCACTCTCCTCAGATCATCTCGTCCAAGCACATTCCGCTCTAATACCCTATCCAATCCAATCAAATATGGCAGGCTGGGTTAGTGCTCAGCCTGTGTGTGGTTGCTGCGTACCTACCCTGTATGGGTTTAACCGCAGAGATGGGATGAAGGTTGTAGGGTGGTTGTGAGGCAGACGGATTGTGCTTAAGCTTATCCTAATTGTAGCGGGCGGATATGACATCCTTGAAGTATGCTTGCTATGCGCATGCTGTTCTCTGTTTTTGAGAACAGCATGGGCATGCCGCTATCCGCTATTTTGTATTGCTATTGAGGCTGATGGAGATTTGGAATGTTTTCCTGTTGCTAGGTTATGCTCCTTTGCTATCCAAGGGGGCCACACGCAAGGCGCGGCACCTTGGATTTGGGCTTAGGCCTATAGCGAAAGGAATAGCTGCCGAGTGATCGAACGAGAGCGCTCTCGTGAGTACCCAAGTGATGCACTTTATCTTTGTTGCTATTGTTAGGTACTTATCACGATTAACATAATGTCGGTTCTGGTGCTGTAGTGGTAACCTTTCTTGCCTTCCAAATCCAAGATCGCGGGTTCAAATCCGGTCAGGATCAATGGATTTTTTCGGGCGTAAAAATCCTAAGTATGGCTTCCTTCGGATGGGAAGTAAAGCCGTGGGCCCCGTGTCGTACATTTATGGCACGATAAAGAACCTCAAGCCTGAAAGAAGAGGCCTGTGAGCAAAATTTGTCGGCCGTTTCACGCCCTGAATTGAATGGACGTTGATTACCTATGATGTTAAAGAGCGTCCGTAAATAAACCAAATCAACAACAACAACAACAACAACAACAACAACAAACGAATAACATAATCACAAAGGGAATTGTCTATTACTAATGTAAAAGAGATTTTAGTTTCTTCAATAGTTTATTTTCAGTTTATTCATAGTGGGCTAAGTGATATCCTTATGATAACTGATCATAATAATCATGATGATAATTGATGGTTTTCCTGAATTTAGAAACCAGAAGACATTATGGAAAAAACCATTATGACGTGCCTGCATTTGTCAAAATAACTGCCTCCTCTTTTAATGGACAGCAATATCTTTCCGGTGTATTATCTGCCCAGGCTTTGCACAAAAAGTGAACAGCGTTTATGCAGTCAAACAATGTTGTCAAATGTTTCTGCATTATCTGTAGTTGAAATCCGCAGCGTCATATAGGGTATTTCCATATGAATTCTTCGACCGTTATTTTCTTATATTTATATGTACTGTATTCAGAGAGGTTTTGCTGCCATCAAAAAAACTTACACTTCAAAGGGAAATATGCAATTCAGTTAGTATGGAATTTCTTTTTTCTTTCTTTTTTTTTTCTCTCTCTCTCTGTAATATAAAGGTTGTTGAATAGCGTATTGTTGAAACGTAACGTGTATTTCCACCTTCCTTTCCCCGCGGATTTCCAAGCCACGATCCACGCCATCTTCATCTATGCGATCATTTTCTTTTCCAAGTTGTATTATAATGCTTTTGTTAACCTTAAAGCACGCGGCAGTCTCGTTCACAACTTGCACCATAGGTAACAGAGGTCTTTTATTATTTTTGGCACTTTCTAAATAATTATCACATATCATCTCCCACGCTTGAATATTTAGCGCGGCCCCTTCTCTAAGTTTTGTATTCCTTCCAACGTTGCGCGAGTTTGCATACAAGTCTATAGGAACAGCATTCGCAATTAAATGGCTGCTTGCTTGTAATAAGTTGGTAGTGCGCTATGATGCCACAACTAAACAATACTCATCCTAACTAACCTATGATGCAACACTGATCAGATTTAAACTGTGACAGATGCTCGCAGCATGTAAATATTAGTCGACAACAATATTTAGCCGTGTTTGTAAGGTCTTTATGGTTAGTTTGTTTTTATGTCTGGCAATGAAGCCGCAATATGTCAAGTTGGAAGTAGTTTAGTGCAAGATATAGTGGCAACAATGGTTGTGAATAACTTTGTAATTTTTTCAAACCGTGAAGGTGTTTAGACGTAATATTGCAACAATATCAGTCAGAAGGAAAACATAAACACAATTTCCAAGGAATGCATAGAGAAGACAATTCATGATTAATAACGGAGAAAGTGATGGTAAGTTGGGGGAAATTTCCAATATTTACTAAAATTTGGGAGAAAAGGGCATTGGCCTGAAATCCTAATTACATTCAAACAATGAATTATTATTAACTTTCCTGATTGGTTGGAAACATGTAATTTAACTTTATCTAAGAATTCGCTTCGCGAATGGAAATCGTACAGCTAAGTCAAACAATAGTTTTAAAGTTGTATTTACAGTTTTGTGAAACGTCTCAAGCCCGAAACCACTGGACACTGCCACAAAAAAGAAGAAATTAAAAATAAAATGTCATAAGATGAAGGGCAGTTGCTCCTAATTAAGCCAAAAAAAAAAAAAAAAATCAGCGATGAATGGGTTCAAGACAAAAATGTGAATATAATGGCGGAAATAAAGCGAAGTAAATTCTTGTAGCGCAATTTTAAAGTGTGGGAAAAGTAAACTTATAAAACATGATAGTGAAGAAAAACTAAATGAATTATAAAACGAATTAAATATACATCAGCTGTAGCCATTCTTTAGGGTCAGGGATAACTTACGAACAGAAAACCTAGCGTTCAGAAAGCTGAACTAAAACTTCCATATTTTAGAGCTAAAATGTTGCAATTCAAACCCTCTAGAGCAATAGGCACCGAAATTCAAATTGAATTATTTTATTTTTAAAATAGATAAAGATGTTACAATGAAACGTTGAAAACATACTAAACTTATTACTAATGTATTAGCTACATTTTAATCACATAATGCAACCAATGTTTTAACGTATACTCCATTTTAGATGACGAATCAAAACATTACAGCAAAACAAGTTACTCTACATATCTGACCGTTAAAATTATTCCAACAATGGAACAATTAAAAGTGATCTTTTAGAATTAGAAGATGCAATTGATACTTTAGCTGAGACATTTTATGAAGTTTTCAACGAATGCTTTCTTAGGAAACCAATAATATTGTATGAATGACAACAGATGGTGCTAGTGTTGGTAGGTGATCATAATTCTTTTAGTCGACTGCGCGAAATGTTCCTAGTTTAACATTTTTAAAATGTATTTTCATTGACACACTGGTAGCAAGTAAAGCATACGTTAAATTGTTAAAAAATGTAGAAGATTTAATTTGATATCCAGTTAACTCTCAGGCAGTTCTAACCATTCTGCCAAAATTACACAAATGCAAGAATACTTTCAAGTTAGGTAGAATAAGCTTTAGAAACCAGCACAAACTTGCAAACTTGCAATGTGCACTTATTAGAGAATTGCGACTCACTCAAAAGTTATTTTGGATTGCGATAGTAGATCGTTGACTAATTGTGGAATTCATTTTGCAACAATTTGAAGAATATCCTTTGTTTATGAAGTTTATTAGTCCTTAATTATTTCAATACTTTCAATGCCCCGTTCCAAGGTAAATCTGTACTAGTTCACAAACTTTCAAATTCAACTGTTCCTTATTTAAACAATTATGTCAAATTTAAATCATATTCATCCAACTATTCTATAAATAGAAGATTTAATAGATATTGGTTTAAAAATAGCTAACAATTATATTAATCTACCAGTAGAAGTAGTTATTTGGGAGTGTAAAGAGGTGCTGAAAAATGTGAAAGAACGTGATAAAATAACTTACCGAGCTACATTCGAGGATGTTAATGAATTAATTCGACAATTAACTTTACAATTTGTTAAAACAATTTACCCTCAATTTACAATATCAAATATATCTGTACATACATTATTTACCTACTCTTTTTACTCTAGATCCTAGCAGCATCCTCCAAAGTACAGTTTCTTACCTCATTAACCACGTGGTTGTCCGACTGTAAGAAGCCTCCTTCTTTTGCTTTCTTCCCATTTTAATTCCCACTTTTCCTTAACTTTACTCAAAAACTGTCCCGTTTACTGGATGATTTTTACACTCTTTTTGCTTTATTTAACACTAAATCCTTCTGTAAATTGTCCCATTTATTCTCCCTAACTTTTTAGTGCCACCGTTTGTCTTTCTTGCATTCCAATAAATAATGGGACACACGGATCTCTCTGCCACACATACTACATCTCTCTATATCCTTTCAGGAGTATTACTCCTTTATGCACCCACACCCAACTCACCCTACCCATTTAATCACACTCTTTTTCTCGTGATTGAACAGAATTGGGGAATTCTGTTTGATTCTTTTATATACGACCAAGTAACGTTTATCATCTAAACTAGCCGATATCTCATGCTTTTCAATATCTTCTATCCTCTGCCTCACTATTTTCCAAAAGCCATTAACATTACATTCACCTCCTCTCCATATGTTCCCCAAACGTATTTCTTCTAGCACCTTCCCCACCTCTCCATACCAACTCTTCCTTCCCAAAACCTCTCTTTTTGATATTTCAAACATTCCTTTAATACATTTGAGCAATCTAAATTGAGGATACGATACCAATACTTCATTACTCTCTCTATAATCGATCCTTTCCTTCCCATCCTTCCTAATTCAAGCAAATTATCCTCCCTCGGAGAACACTTCTGTAATCCCCACACTTTCCTACAAAACATTGTGTGTTCCACATTCACCTTCCTCCACCCCTCTTCAGCTTCCCAAATCTCGCCTGCATACAACCTCCTTGCCTTTACCACTGCCTCATATACTCTCTCCAAACATTTCATAGGTAATGTTGGAGTCCTATATAAACTTATTCTGACAGCTCTCATCGTCTGGTTGCTTTGACTTGCGCGCATTTTACCTATGCCCCCCATCTTCCATTACTTATAAATCTCACCCCAAGTAATCAAACCTCTTCTACTTCTACTGTTGTACTCTGTATATACCATCTCATCTTTCCTTAACTTTATACCTTTTGTAAATACCATTATCTTTAATTTTTTTTCATTTATTCTTACCTGCATGCTGCACAATATCCAATAATCTTATCAACAACCTCCTGTTCCTATCACCGTTATTGCTTCTACTATAAGATCATCCGCAAAAAGTAATCATAGTACTTCCCTATTTCCAACTATCGGACAATTGCTATTTCTCTGATCCTTTAAATAATGTCATCTATAAATAAAGTGAAGAGTATTGGGCTTAATTTGCACCCTGGCTTTAATCCAATTTTTTGGGTCGCATAATCTGTGATCCTATTTCTTTCACACCTAGCACAAAACCTAATCACATAATATAATCTTTGTAATCGCAGCTCGAACTCATTATATACTCATTTACTTCTTAACTTATAAACCACGGCGTTCCTATTTATTGTATCAAATGCTTTAATGGATGTAGATTTCTATATCACAGCTGGAAATAGTGCCTTCCACGTAACAGCCTGTTCTTCAGTAACTTACAATTTGTTGATCTAGACGTAGCTTTAAATAGTAAAGCTTGTAATTGTGGCATTAGAGCAGTGTGTAATACTTTAAATATATTGGCAATGCTGTATTGAAATATTGGGATTTACCATATGCTTTCAGTATGTACACACGAGCTTGAGTCCTTGAAAGAAAAATATGAAGAAAGAAAGAAGGCACAAGTATGAATGTTACTGATATATTTAAGTTTGAGAATGTTTCACATGTTGTTAGGTTAGTGTTAACACTGCCCCATTCGAACGTCGATGCAGAACTGTTTTCAGCACTGTCACAGATGCGAAAAATAGCAACTTAGTGGGAATACAATGAACGAAGGTTCTTTGTGCAATTAGAAACGATTCTCGCTCCAAGTGCATGCTTCGGACTTGGAGGTGAGAAGTGCTCGCCTGGCTGTCAAGAAATCATACCGGGATATTTTTTGTGATAACGCTAGTCGTGAATAAAGAGAACATTATTATTATTATTATTATTATTATTATTATTATTATTATTATTATTATTATTAAACCGAGGTTCGAGACGGAACAAGGGCAGAATATCATGTTCACAAAGATATTTAGTTGATTCTATCATTTATACCTGTGTTTATTGTAAATGTAAACTAGTGGCTGATATTAATTAGTCTACAATTTATCCAGGCTGATATTTGAAACTGGAACTGATTTTGTATACGACTCATTGCCGTTTCTAATTTGGAAGTTTTGAATGAGGGAAACTATTTGTAAAAAAGGGGAAATTTTCTGAGGAAAAAGGGAAATTATTCCAGATAGCTTACCATCATTGTGGAACATGAACAATACGCAGTGAGGATCCACGTCTTGTCGGTTTTTACCCGTCGCATCAAAGGAAAGCTCGCGCTTAGATTGAAGTGTGCATAGAACCTGAGCAAGTAACATCCTTTCGCGTCAGTCTGAAAAGTAAACATGGAGTGGAGTGTAGAAAGCACATTTAATTTTATTGAACTTTATTGAAAAAAGAAAATATTGCGGAATGCTAAACACCCCCTGCATTTCAACAAAATATTAACAAATTGTGATTAGGTAGAATTGGCTGCATAAATAAATACAACGAACAAGGAATGTTACAAAAAAGTATTGCTTTGTTTTCTTTCACGGAGAAAGAGAAAATTAAGAAAAGCCTGGTAACCGGAAAAGGTACGTATAGCAAGTACAAATACGGTGGTTGTTACTGCACAAGCTGATATATCAAATTATATGTTTTTGACGTATTAGACATGTTAAGAAAGTTGTTAGGTGATATACACTAGCGAAACTTCATATGTATGCCTCTTTATTACGGAAGTAAAAGCTGCTTTTGACATTATCCTCGTACAAAAAATCTACAGGAAGAAGCAGATATAATACACTATCATGTTTTTCCACCTTATCCACTGTTTTAAACAGCAAAGGCTAATATGTCACTTAAGAAGTTTTGTCACCCTGAAAGAATTACCGTCATAATGGCACACATCAAGGAATAATAAACAACACGCTAGGGCACGTTCAGTGAAAGTGCACGTACGGAGGTCTCCCCAGTTTTGTCAAAATTTTGCAGGAATTCGTTTACCAGATATTAAAATCCATAAAAAGGTGGACTTAAGACATTTTGTGATAGTGCATTGTTTGTATAGGTTATCATTAATTCTGTTAGGATCGCTATATGAATTAGCATTTTTATATTGCTAATAACATATTTTTTTACTAGATAAAAGATTCTGCTTTGAAGTGAAAATTAAGTCTGAGGTGATTTATTACTCAAGTGCCGTTATTTTGATTGCATGTAAGTGTTTTACAGTGTTAAATTCAGGTTAAAACAAAATCTTAACTCCCGTTCCTTGCTAGATAAAGTGTAAACGAGTTCAGGAAAATGTATTAATCTACTCAAGTATAATCAAATAAACCTGATCTTTATCTTTAATTTTATTTGAATTTGTTTTAAGAGTGATTACTGAAGGAGTACAAAAAAATATGATGAGTGGAAATAGTGGCACACACCCTAGAAAACTTAGCCATGGTGTATTTTGGGGTGGTTGTCACAGGAAGTTTCATTGGTTGTGTGGATATACTCAGTGAAAGATGATTTTGTTTGGTGAATGGTTATGTGAATTACGTCAGTACAAGGCCATGATTCTAAACCAAGAGAAAATAATCTGCAACCTGCGAAAGTCACTTGCAAAGGAATGCACTGAAGCCTTATTAAATGTAGAAAGGAAATGGGAAGAACAGTCTCTGCTGACGATGTAAGTCAAATGAAGCTGAGCAATAGATTCCATGTTCTTGAAACATTGGAAGTTGATCGACACCAAACCCTCCTGATAACGTCGTAGATGCAGCTAAACCTGAGAAGAGCAAAATTTTGTTGTTAGAGAGTAGTCAAGGGAGGAATATGGCATCCCTGCTAAAGATGGATTTGGATAATGACTGTGATGTATTTGAATTAAATAAGTCTAGTGCTGGACTTGCTCAAGTTGTGAGGATCTGGTAAAACTCACCAAGAGCATTATAATTATAGTGATATCCTGGATAGAGATTATATCTACCATATGTGACATTAGTAAAGATAGCAACATAAGTGAAACATACAACAAGCCGTTGATGCATAGGAGAGTTAGGAGTGATTTGAGTGTATCTTCATGTTGACATGATTGATGTCTATAGCATTAAGAGAGAAAACTTTACAACTTATGAACTGCATTTGATTATAGAGTCAAAAGGAAGATTTCGTAACTGATTGATAATATAATCAATGCTGTAATTTCTGTTGTCAGCAATAAGAAACCCTTTCTTAAAGTGTTAACTCTGACAAATAGTGTTCTAGCAATCTAATGCACAATCGGCTCTTCTACAAAATGTTCATATACAATAGTATTAATGATAATAATTGTTTTAATAAGGTTATTGAATTGAAAAATATTTACCAGGTCAAGAATAAATTTATTATATTTAAAAACACGTAAAAAGACAAAAAGTAAAGGACTACATGTGAGCTTAATTTGTGACAACGTTAAACTGTCTATCTGAACATCATTCAAAACAACAGGTATTGGTTATTGTTTGGAGAAGTCACTCCAATAAAAAAAAACTACGAAAAGGAGTCTGCACATGTCAGGCTTGACGCAGCATTAAATATTTTAAATGTAAAGGGATACAGGACATAAACTTATGCGCGATTCAACTTAACAATAAAAATATAAACGATCATAAATTGCTGTATATCACTCACTTATAGGTACATGAAATAATAATAAGTTGTGATTTAATTATTGGCTACCTAACGCCATGCCACCTTTCCTACTAGGATATAAACATTCAGGCACAGCATTTAATAATACTTTTGTTAATTTAAACAAACCATCATCATCTATGATCCTGTTAATTGATGGGGCTCTCGCCCATAATGCACAAGTGGGTAAATAAAAATGTTGAAATAAAATTCAAAATATGTGAAAGTTATATAAAAGTTAGACATTTTGATGAAGAAAATGCAAATAAAATGGCACAGATGCTTTAGTAAGAATAGTGGATAGTGTTAGTAGTGTATGTGATGTAAAAAGTAATATCGGTAACCATTTACGTACACTTAATTACTTTTAATGCATACTTTCCACTATAAGTCAGAAAAAGGGAAAAATAGGATTAAGGAATGGCCAGCCCAAGAAATTAAAACAGCTTGTCAACATAATAATTCATTGAAAACCCTAACTTTAAAAAAATACTGCAAGATACTAAGAAAAGTCATAAAAACAGCAAAATGCATCCATTACCACAAGCTTGTAAGTCAGTCAGATGGTAAAATAGACACTATATGGGATATAATAAAGTGCAGCAAGATTATACAATTATTTTGAACATTAACAACCGAGAACTAGACCATCCTTCAGGCTTCAGATGTGGCAAATGTATTTAATGTAACAAGCAATTTAAACTTATAATCCGGTGATTAACAAGAGGCACTAAGAATGTTGCTTTTTCCAATCAATACAACGAATTTCTGCCAAACGTCACTATCTCAATAGAAATCAGCAATGTCATCAGAAAATTCTTCTGACTATAATGAGATAAACATCAAAATTATAAAGTCTTGTAACAAGGAAATTACTCGCATTCCTCTCTAGGCATTTGTGTCATGCATTAATGAAAGCAGATGCATTTCTCCATTGGCTGAAGTACTTGATGGTGAGTTATTTTTTTTTTTTATTTTTCAAAAAAGAATAAAAGTCAAATGTTTATATTTCTGGCCCGTATCCTACTTAGCAACATTTTCAAAGCTTTTTGAGAAAGAAATGTATAAGAGGCTTTATCATTATCTTGAATGATACAATAACCTCATTACAGGTCAATGCGGTTTCAACAGAAAATGCAATTTTTAAATTCACTAATAAAATATTAACTGTCTTAAATGAAATTGTGCATCTTGGAAGAACATTTTGTGGCTTAGCGCAATTTTTTATTTTGAGACTCATGAGATTCTTATAGAAAAACTATACTTTTGTGGAATAAAAAATTGATATTTTAAATGGTACGTTTACGTAGAAGAGAGGAAACCAAAAGCAAAGATAAATTTCCCCTTTAAAGTGTAAATAATGCACTAAATGTATCATTAAAAATGGAATATCTCAAGGCTTATAGGTGCTCTGCTTTTTTTTTTTTTTTTTTTTTTGCGATTTGTGTAAACAATCTCCCTATATATCGTAAGTATAACTAATTTCGTATTATTTGCATACGACACAAGCATGCAGGTAAATGGTAATTGCTTAAATTATATTTAATTTAAATTAAACAAGTTTAACGTTTGTGGTAATTTTTTAAAGCTAATAAAACAAAATTCTTGAAATGCATCACCACACATCTCCCAATCCCCAATTACATACAGAGAATGAATTATAATAGTATGCTACAAACGCAGACATTAATCTTCTTATAATACAAATATATAATTACCTGATGGAAAGTTCATATTCAGCTTTCAGACCAAAATTAACTCTGTATGTTATGCGATTTGTGCATCATTAACCTTGAAATCACTGAAGACTTTAAAGAAGAAATTTAAAGCAAACCAATGCAATAATAATAACATTAATATTCATGATTTAGTCTATTAAGCCTATTTAACTCAAAAAAGAAATACGGTCTCATTTTTTGGGAAACTCAATTGAAACTAAGCGGATTTTTACTTTACTTACAAAATAATAATAATAATAATAATAATAATAATAATAATAATAATAATTACAAATAGCAGATATGCAGAAGTCTTTTTAAGCACCTAGAAACACCGACTCTTCCAGGTAAATGTATACTATACCCATGACATTTTATTTAAAAAAACATCAAGAAAAATGTGTAAAAAACCAAGATATTCCTAATAAAAGTATTAGACAAATCAATCTACACAAACCAGTCTCGGTATTATCCTTTTGCGAAAAGGGAGTTTATTATGGATGCAATTTTATATGTAATACTCTTATCCCGACCAAAACTAACAATGACAAATGCTTTAAAACTGCTCTTAAAAATCCCAGTGTCAAAAGAATCTGTATCAAATCTATATACCATTATATAAACTATGTCACACCAATGCAGTATCACTATAGTATATGCAATATCTTCATTTGTATGTAGGCATGTTCTTTATATCTTTATAACTGCACAAAAATTTAAATGGCTATTGTAACTGACAAAGATATATTCGTAAGTCTTAAACACTGTTGCACATTCAAGGAATACCCTAAAAATAATAAGATAATACGTATGCAATGTATCAGCTGTAAACAGAACGATTTTATTGATTTTCTTTATTTTGAATAGAAGAAAAAATTTGCGTTTTTCACTGTATGTTCAACATGGCACTATAAAATATCACTACTGTTGATTGCCATTGTTTTTTTTTTGCCATTGTTACATTGTTTCTTTGGCTGTTCAATAAAGAATGATCATTGTTTTTACACGAATAATTTAATAATTTCTAGCACTAAAATTTAACTTTACAATATTTTGTTAGAAGATGATGTTCACATGGTACTAATTTCGCCACCGTTCCTCCCGGTTCCCGATTGTGAGATGTATGCAAGTTGAGACATTATCAGTTCTGCCTAAAACAAATAGGAAGCGAAACGCGAAGAACAATATGCTGCTGTGAAAGTCTGCTTTCGTCTCAACAAATCTTCACCTTAGGTATGTTACAGTAGACCTATGGAGAGTTTGTTCTTCCTTATAGCACATTTCGAATATATTTTAAAACGTTAAAGTAGAGCAGGCAATAGATTTCAAAAGAAAGGGAACCGGCGCTCCATTTTGTGTTCTAACGGAAGGAAATTCACAAGTTTGTGACTAAAAATTTGCACATGTAAAATGTGTGCACGGCAAATTCCAAGATTGCTGATATTCCAGAAGAAAAGAATGTTTGTGTGCAGGTTTGCATGCAGTTGAAGTTGATGTTACAAGAATATGAGGAATTCTTTCAAAGATCTAAGATCCGCTAATGAAACTTGGCTACATTATTTCGATCTTGAGAGCAAACAGCAAAGCTCTGTGTGGAAAATTTCAAAGTTATGGTCTAATCATTTTTCGATATTCAACGTTTCCCAGCATGGCATACCTGTACGCAAAACTGTAACTGGGCAACACAACAAAGATACGTTGAAAACTCTGCAAGGTCTTATCATATACAAAAGAACGTGTTTTCGAGCAGAAAGTTGAATGCTGCACTACGATAAATGGACAATTGCACATCGCAAATGTTGTTGCTGAATATCTCACAAAAGTCAATATGAAGTCCCTCACACTTTCTACAGTCCAAATTTAGCGTCGTGTTACTTTTTTATTTTCCCTAAATTGAAGAAACACTTCCTTGGAAGGCGTTTTCAATATCAGAAATAGTGGTGAATGATACGGAGGTGATTATGAAAGACCTGTTCAAAAATGATTTCCGGCAATATTTTGAGGACTGGTAGAAACGCTGGAATAGGTGCATTGCATTCAAAGGGGACTTCTTTGAGAAAGAGTATCAAAATTATGAGGAGATAAAGAAAGGATTTCTTCCTACAAGATTAAACAACTTTTTCATCCAGAGCTCATCAAACAAGTCAACGTTTGCCTACAAAGGGAAAGAAATTCTCAAGGAGATAAGAGATACATAGTCAAGGTGATACCTATGTACAAACTATTTCCTAACACCTTTTTATAATTATGACCTGTCAAACCAATCCCGCGGATATCGGTAATAACCTCATTTGACACCCAATTCCACAAACTGAAAGTATCCCTCAAACATCCAAGCTCTCCACCGAAATCTCCTTAAGCGAAGGAAATACACAACCAAACTTTTGCCCAACGTGGAAGAAAATGCGAAACTTCCAAAGTACTTCATCATGGAATAGATGCATGATACACCGCCTACCTAGGTACCAGCAAAATGCAAATTTTAAACAACATAATCACATTCCCTGATTGCTTTTGCAGCACGCCATCGAACCAGTAGGTCGTCCTCAGTTACAATCATCCAAAAACCGTGAAACCCAACTTCGATTACATTTACTTATATGTTTCATCTCACCCATCTAGGATCGCCCATGGGTAGTATACATCACAGCAGAAGCTGTACGGGAGAAGACAATCGTGTTACGATGATTTAAATATTTCCATCACGTACTTCAAAAAAAAATTTTTTGTGCACTGAATAGAATGAAAATGTTAGTTCAAATGTTTGCCGTCATTTGTATATGAGTTTGAACTTTGGACCATATAATTAAAATGCTCCAATTTGCACCACTATTATGCAATTCCCCACTTCCATGTATTTTCTCCATCACCTATGTAATTTAAATTCCTATCACTACTTCAGTTTAAATATTCGCCATCATGAGGTAATTCCCTATTTCCATATATAGTCTCCATTATCTTGTGTTTATAATTTTTGCCACCATAATATAATTCCGATTTTCACCACTATTGTAGCATTCCTGCCACCACTTTCACCATCATGTAAAATTTAAATGTAAATATTACCAATCTTTTAGTTACCTACTATGTTTTGCCAGGTATTAAATATGTAAATATATATAATTATTTCCGTAGTTTTAGTTCCAATTTTCGCCAACATACATGCAATATTTGACATATAAAAATCAATTTAATATAACATATCGATAACACGCAAGCTTTTCAAATTTCCCGCCATGATTGAAAGCGACACTAGGCCATCTTACAACTGGATTATCGTTAGTACAAAATCTTACGTCGAAACACTTACTACTATCAGTTACTCAGGCGTCCGACATAATGAAACTGCTTGTAACATGGAGTATTACCGACGGAATATTCCAAGGCATCTTGCTATAACAGATTTCATGCATTTATCAAATGACTTACCAACATTGCACTGATACACTCAAAACAACTAAAAACACACATTACATGACAATACACTCTATTATACCAAGAAAAATCTTGTTCTCGGAATAAACTATTGTAAGGAGACATTTGACCTAAATAATAACCATGAGATATCTCCATGGGTAGTATTTTCAGTATTTCATAACATTTCGCTGATAAATTCTGTGGTGTTCTTGTATGACAAAGCAAAATCAGTTGAATTGCATCATATTCCATTTTTATGTTCTTGGCACCAAAAGCACTGTGGCGTCTTCACTATCTATCTATTTCTTTACCTTCCGATACTAGACTACATCAATGTAATAAACAGGTTTATCCGCTAATAATCCGTTTTTACCAGATGCCTATATATACGAACGTGGGCACGCGTATGTTTATACATGTGACATGTGACTGGTTGTCCTCGTCTCTTTTCTATCATTTCTATTTTATATCTGCAATTTACATCTTCATTTCTCCAAAGGCATCCAGTGATATGCTTATCTCAAACTAGTTCGTTCACCGATTGGCTGGCTAAATGGTCTATACCAAATGTCATAAACTTAAAGAAAAGTGTTACTTTTCGTATCTTCATTTATTGAAAAATCACTTTCCAAGTATCAAAAGAACTTACGTACTCTATTGTACAACAATTGCAGTTGAATGCGAAGTTAGCGACAGCGTTGGGCGCCGTTTTGCAGTAGAATGTCGGTAGTTAATTAGGCCTCAAAGTTAGGTATTATGTTGCAATAGGATTTTAATTGTTAACCCCCTCTTCACCTGTCGCCCAACTTTACTGCAATGCCGTGCTAGCTTCAGTGAGTGCTGGAATTCTATGGCCATTTCAGGTCCACCTTCTCGCGGCACACTAGCTATCAGTTAATAGTTTTACGTCGCCTCTTACGAAAAAACAGTCTGCCGAAGAGCTCTGGTCGAATGCCTAGCTTCCCTTCACGGCGTCTCTTTTTCCCTGTGTCTTTGTCTAATGTCAGCTACAAATTTTACGACACCCACAAGGTTCCGAAGCATCAATAGATGATAATTGATCAGTCTGTTCTGTCTTTTAACACAAAACTAGCCTTCCTGTCCTTTTACTCAATAACTAACGACCGAACCCAGTCAGTTTTTCAAACTCTGAAGGCAGACCCTTCGCATACAAAGACTTAATAATACAAAGGAAAGGGGCATCTACTTTTTCTCGTCCCCTTTACAATACACTCTATCTGCCTTATGTCTAAAAGTCTGGTAAACAAGTTACTCTCTTACTTTCGAAATACATAAAAGACTTAATTATGAATATACATACACATAGACTGTACGAACTGATTAAACTAAGATTTACAATATATATAATTGTATAATACCAAGAGTATAAACATGGGGTTTAAAGCCCTTTTATATTGTCTGGCATCTATTCTAAAAGGTCTGTCGCCAGACTTTCTCTTCTGTTACCCAAAAAATATACACTAACCGTGATACTAATTATCATATTTGGAATTGATCATGTTAATATTTAATATTATTTTAATTAGGGACGGCGTCTCATTAATACTGTTTCACATGCCCCTATAATAACGTTTCTTAATCCAGAGATTAAGAAAAATTATTATATTGGTCCCTTGACATGTAAAATTAACAATATATATAATCACTCGTATTCAAATACACATTATATCATCTATATTTCTGTTTTAGCTTTATTGTCTTGTTCTTTAAGCAATTACTGCATTATTCTAAAGTGTGTAACCTTATATATTTTAATTACATATATTTATCCTTATTATCTTAGTACATATTATTCTGAACCTGAATTGTAGTGATTTTTGTTCTCACTATTATTTATGCGTATGCACTTATTTGCACAATTTCTTTGATGGCACTTTCACTAATATACTATACTTTTCTATTTTATTTCACTATATTCTCACTAAAACATTACCTATCAATTTCACTATTTTTACTTTAAAGTTCCTATATAGGTGTTCACTCTTAATTCTTAATGTAACATAACCTAGGATATATATTTTTTTCTTTAGTACTACAGCTATTAGTTTTATATAATTAATTGTTTAATTCTTATTATTATTAAAATGGCAGAAATTTTAATTTTACAATCAATTTTCTTTGTGCTTCAATAAACAAAATATATAAAGATATGCACAGGTCATAAAAAATTTCATTATCACCAACAGTTATTACTTGCAAATCCTGGGGTATTAGCTTATTCATTCTTTTTAAAATATGAATACTAGTTCGCACATTGAGGAATTTTACGACCTAGTTACGGTCAGTTGTTCGGCATTTCTTTTCAATCTTATTACTGGGGCAACCCTAAAGACTGTAGTAGGGGTTTTCAGCTGTTTGCCTTTTTCACAGTGGTTTATGACTTAGGATGACAATGCGGGACACCATTTTTACATCTACCTGAGTTCATTATTTTAGTTACTTCACAAATTCGGCTAGACTATTAAAAATTTTCTCTTCGCCGTTAATTTCCCTGTGACAATTACCTCTATTTGACCTTTTTGGTACATATATATTTTATTTTTATTCTTCCGTCGTTGTCTTTATTCCCTTTTCGTCGCCTTATTTTTCTTCTTATATACACGTAGCCTTTCTTATTTTATTTATCCCGTAGCGCCCTTATTCTGCTCCTACACGCTAAAATAATCTTCTATTTTTCTCCATAGTCTCACTTATTTAGCTCATTAACGTTTTTTCTGATCTCGTAAATTCAGTCCCTTATAATCGTATTCACCTAATCAACAGCTTGCCCATTAGATTTTCTTGTCCTACTCTGCGAAATTTATAATTTACATATTACTTCTCTCTTTCTAATCCTTAAATTTTCTTTCTAAAAATTTCCCTTTTTGTTCCCAAGCAAGTACTATTTGTGTTTTTGAAATGTCCGTGTCTCCGACAGTTTGTCGGTGCTCCCTATCTATGAGGCCTTGGATCGAGAGGCGACGTAAAACTATTAACTGATAGCTAGTGTGCCGTGAGAAGGAGAATAGTGTAGTGGAAGATACTGATTGGACATTTTATATAGACTCGAATTTATTAGGCGAATTGCAAGCAAACTCATACGTTTTCTCAAAATCTTAAAGGGTGGCCCTCGATCATCTAACTCAATTTACTGTAAATAAATGGTCTTATTGTAAGGAGTACTACTTGTGTTCTTCAAGTTCCTAGTCCTCTCCATTGGACCTGAAAAGGCCATAGAATTCTAGCACTCACTGAAGCTAGCCCGGCATTGCAGTAACGTTAGGCGACAGGAGAAGAGGGGATTAACTATTAAAATCCTATTGCAACATAATACCTAACTTTGAGGCCTAATTAACTACCGACATTCTACTGGAAAACGGCGCCCAACGCTGTCGCTAATTTCGCGTTCAACTGCAAAATGGCGCCCAACGTGGGGCTAACTACTCGAACATTCAACTGCACAATTAATAATTATTTTTGTTCCCCCATCACATTTGCCTTTCATTGCAGTCACCTTTGTTTTATTAATATATTTTTCCATATGTATAAAATATTTTTAACCTTTATTTGAAGAGTGTCTTCTACACTTGCGCAAGAAACACCTGATCCACTGTAATAATATTGTGTTTGTATATTTGTTATTTAAAATATGTCTTTTTGAGAATTTGTGGTTTTCAAACTTCTCTTTAATTTTGTTTATATATCCATCACATCAAATTTTGAATAATTATTTTATTTTATCCACATATTTTGCGTCTATGCTAGTAACCTTTAATCTCTTTTATCGTTACGCATAGCATGCATTCACAGGAATGAATTAATAGCCTATGTGTTCGATAGCCGGATTTGACTGCTTCATTTACTCTTTCGGTTAGTCACCTAAGAAAGAAGTCCGCAATACCCCGTTGTTCTCTTACAAAGGTTAAGAATAATTTGCTCTTCTGTTATAATCATTCGTTTCCACTTTGACCAAGTGCAGCAGCAGTAATGAGCATTAAATGGAAACTATATATTTCTATTCTGGTATTAATTAAAGTTTAAGCTGGCAAATTAACAACATTTGTCATTACAGAACCGTTTTTAATGTGTTAAGACAATATTTTCTAAAAATGAATCCTAATGGATCTACAAGTTTTATGTACCTATACATGTTCTAAAGTATAGTATCAGGCTAATATTCATGTTGATAATTTTTAAATACAGAATATATATACAGTAACATTTGATACTGCAGAATGTTCATAACACATTGTGTTCTTTTGTTTACATAATATTATTAGATTATGGTTTGTTAACAATAGAATTATATATCTTGTGTCATTTTTATCTGTTTATGAGACTATAACATATAAGACTAAGTGCCGATATGTCTGAATTCAGAGTTCCTCAACTTAAGCAAGAACGGGTTACACGTTACAACCCACAAACACCAGAGATTGTCCGCTCAAGAAGTAGATAGAATTGATAGGACATATTGTGTGGTAAGCAATTTCCTGAGTAATTATGGAACCAAAAATTATTTGACAACCCACAAAAACTGAATGCTAGACAAAGGAAACAATCCTAGTGTAAGTATAAAATCGCAGGATACCTCTCATGTAATTTCATTATCAATATTCATGAGCCCACATTATTAGTTACTACAAGGAATGTATTGAAATAAAATAAAGGAGCGCAGAAATGATGGCACAACTTTGAAAAAGAGTGATTAGACTAAGGAATTACCATCTGAATGCAAATGTATGATATAAATATTGATAACAACATTAACTTAAATATTCTTATGGCTACCTTACTATTGGCAAGCTTTTAAAAAAGAAAATAACGAGTTTTAAGAATTCTAATGAAGAACACTCTTTGAAGATCTCAAACGGGTTCGGCTACTGTGAAAAAAAGTCTTACATTTCCTTACTTTTCCTGTGAACGTCACAGTCTATAAGAAACTGCACGGAGACCATTTTTGTCAGTTACAGTAAGGACAGGAACTAATTTCTGGATTTCCCCTGCTATCCATACCCTTAGAACTGACAGAAGAAGTTGGTGTAATAAAAGAGCCAGGCAATTCTCCAGACCCTAATTTTGAGGAAAAATTAAATGAAAACATCTTTAAACGTAACACTGCCAAGGAATTAAAGTAATCTGTGTATTACTTTTGAGAGAATAAAGATTGAATTTCTTTGCTATATGGATATTATAGGGTGCATGCCTTACTATGTATTTCGGGTATTTCTGAAAACGGATTTATTCATAAAAAATTCATCAAAATCGTTATTTTCCCTTTGCAAAAAACTGTGGGGTCAACAATATGCATGGTCTTCACATAGATGACACACAGGATAACACAAACGCAAGTTACAAACATTTAGATTGATACATATCCAAGTGAAACACATTTTCACTACTCTACTCTAGCTAATGATTAGAGCATTTGGGTATGCTATATTTAAATTAAAAGTATGTTCCAATCCCATAAAGTCTATTCCTTGTAAAATGATACATTCTTCTGCAGTTCTATAAACAAAACGAAAAGGATTGTTGTACTCCTATTATAGATTACAAATGTACCTTACAAACAATATTTAGTAAGCTACAGTATAAACCATCATGTATAATAACAAATGCAATACGAACAAGTAAATAAATAAAACTAACTCAAGTACTTAATATAACAACAAATTTATTCTGCATTTAAAATATCTCAAACGAAATAAAGATAATTTTTAAGGCTGAAATATGAACCAGAAGCAGAGGAAAAAAAATTAGAGTCTGTTTGTGAAGTTGCTTGTGCCAAAATTATCCCAGTGGTACGTCAGGAATATATTGATTAAACGCGTCAACTCAACCTATGAATGTAACTTAACCATGAACAAAACATTCAACCCCCAAAAATACTATGAACGTCAATTAAGCTGTCTGAACTACATGAATGACTTGAGTGGAAGTGGAAATTAAGATAGTTTAAGAAATGTGAGGAAGGCAATCTAGCTGGGCAATGTGTTTAGGGAGTCCTCGGCATTCATTCCTTCTTATGTTTCCAAATTAGACTTCCTTCCCCGATGATCTAACTCATACCGGATGTGTAATAAATAAAATAAATAAGGTTATGATGCAGGCATTTAAGTTTTTGTTTATCCCTTATTGGGATAAATTTGAATTTCTGTAGAGATAAATCCTTTTCCCATAGTTTCCCCCAGCACGAAAAATGACTGTGCGTTTAGATTCCAAAGGGGTCCGTTAAAATAACGTATTTCATTTAATCTTCCTTAAGATATATGCAATATTAAAGCTTTAAACAGATAAATAATGGTAAAAATAGCTTACAAAAAACTCTGCCAAAAAGTATTTAACTTAAACAAAATTCAAGTTTTCAAACCAGAGTATTATCTTATCTGCAAATGACTGCCTTGACAATAATCTTATTGGAAGATATAAGAATTTCCATTCCCAAAACGTAACATTGTTATAATTTAACGTTAAAACCATAATTAAAAAATATAACGTTTTACTCTCACATTGATCACATACCTTAATTAAAATTACTTGCATTTTCATATTTAGATAATTAACTGCATGCATACGATTTTCTAATGCCCATAGCTGAATTGTAAATAAAATGTATACAAGGTTAATTAAAGAGGTGATAATGCCCCATATGAATTTTAGACTTCAAACTCTTTAAATGTGCAGTGTTGTCTGACTTAATCCGTTCATAAATTGTTTTAGGCAATCAAATACTGCACATTAAATGTAACTACAATATTTAACGTCTTACATACTTGGAGGGCAAGTTTAATGAAAATACATATAATATATAGAATGAATAGAAAATATCTAAACAATCTTCAGGAGGTGATTCTTGGCAGGAAAAGGAACAAAAAAGTTTATGTGAACATATGTCCGGAAATGCATGTTTTCTGAAGGAGATGATACTGACGAACAGGAGCATTCTCGTAACAACACTCAGAGTGTTACAAAAGATGGGATTTATGTCGTCATTCCTCTTCACCAATGAAGCGACCTTTGTTATAGAGGGCACTATCAAGTACACAACCGTCATCAGTGAGGTACAGAAAATCCTCGGGGAATGGTTGAATGGTCTCATCAGCATCAATGGTTGGGCAAGGATTCTTGGCAACCACCTGCTTGCACTAATTGTTCTTCCACAAACTCTTAAGGGACAGACATATCTGGAATTGCTACAGAACACTCTGGCTCTTTTTCTTGAGAATGTACCTTTATGACAGGTAATGTGGCTGGTGTATGATGGAGCGCCAGCCCATTTCCGCATTATTGTTTGTCAGCATCTCAATAAAATCTTTCTCAGAAGATGAATAGAACGAGGAGGCCTGTTGCATGGTCCCCTTGATCACCGGACTTAACCCCCCCCCCTTGATGTGGTGGTATCTGAAAAGTGTTGTGCTACCTGAGTCAGTTCCTCGTGTGAAGAACTTTGAATAGCGTTCCGTGTAGCCTGTAACGCTATTTGGGTACAGATTGAAACATTAAAAAAAGTGAGGCAATCCATGATGCGACGTCACTTTGAACTTGTGTGGCCATGATAGAACAATGTCATTCATCAGTGTCAATTCCTTTATAAAATGTGCATTTCCGGACAAATTTTCATACTAACTTTTTTGTTCCTTTTCTTTTCAGGACACCTCCTGAAGTTTGTTCAGATAGTTTCTGTTCATTCTGTATAGGTTGTAAAGATTAAATCAAATGCGCGATGCATTAAACTAGTAAATTAATATCAATAAATAAGATAGATCGATGAAGCGACTGAAATTCGCATCATGTTTATGAGTAATCAAACAGTCAGCATTAATAGGCAAAGCACTGGAGGCGGTTGAACCCTCATAGCAGAACATTGAATTCGCATACAACACCTATTAAACTTTCTGCCCGTTTGTCCTTTAGATCTTTTAATCTTGAAATTCGATTCCAGATTATTCAATAAGTTTTTTGTTGATATATAACAGGAAATACATACGAAATATTAAAAACCAATATTCCACAGCATTAGATATAAAAGCTCAAATTCTGCGGTAGGCAATACTTCATGATTCAAAACCTGAAATTCGTGTGTGCAAAAGTTAAGCTAGGAATAGAAATGCTGAAAAGGCGGAAAACTCAACATGGTCCAACTCCATGCGGAGGCACGAGAGATTATTCAGTAAATGAGAAGACACCACATAGAACGATTTCCGGATCGCCGCTTATTCAGCGCTCGGAATTTCCAGTGTGCGATACTTAGCTTGATGATGAACGGGAGTGCACATCCAAAAACGGCGTTAATTGTTTGATATTTACAAAAAAGAAATTCTCCGACGATTGCGCGACATCCTCATCTGAGTATACGATCCGGTCTGCAGACTTGGGTAACACGAGGAACGCCGTTCATCACCTACTGAAAGAAAGCCATTGACACTTATGTCGGACCGTGCTCGTACAGGAACTCTGTTGTGACGAATTGTGGTTTATGAGGTAAAATATGAGGAAGGTTTTTTGTTATTTTAAGAAAAAGAGCAAGTACCAGAGCATGGATCGATGTTTATTTTACCTACCCTGAAGCCCGAGCTTCGTTTGGATGGTGCAGTTGTTTCATTTTCATGGTGAAAGAAGGGTGTTCTTTAAGTAGATATAAGAGAATGAAGGGGGATGGAAAGGCGAATCATAGATTAGATTATTTATAGAACGTAGAATGTTTTAATGTGTATTAAATTTATTTCTTAATTAAACAACAGCATTTAGGGTATTTACATTATGCTGCAATGTTAAACGAGGCATAAAACTAGAAAGTGGCGAATTCGCAGAGGTTAAAAGCTATTCATCCTTTAAGGTCCTGTCAAGTTCATAATAATTTAATTCACTTAAGTGTGATCTTTCATATACCGAAAAAACCCTGTGCCTATTGCTATCATCAGACTCAATAGTTTGAATTTTAATATAAAGCGTGCATAGTGACTGTGCGTTTGAACAAGTGCCAATAGTGTTAGACGGGAAGGTCTACAAAGCTGTCACAGCCCCAAAATATACTCAGAAGTGCTACTTGTGCAGGAAGAAATTGAGCTATTTTAATAATATAGATAAAGTGCTAGAATGATAGGTAAATGCTTCACACAGTAATCAGATTTTGCCTCTCTTCCCTTCGTGCAAGGATACACTTATTTGAGTGTCTTCTACGTTTATCTTGCAGGCTAGACGTCAAAAAATGGCAAATAAGAGCAGGAAAAGAAACGGTAATATTCAACAGAAATAAAGCTACAATTCAGAAAATGATCAAATAAAGTATGGCTCTCAGTTAGAAACTGCAAAACAGAGCTGTGTTAGCAGAAATGATGGCAATGGATATGAACATTTTTGGAAAATTCCGCAGTATCTTCAGATGTCACAGGAGTAGACGAAAACCTATTATAGGATTTCTAGTTATTTTATAGAGATAGTTTCAAGTAGCTATGGAAGTAAGTTCAATAGTTTTAAAAAGTATGTGATGCACATAAAAATCAATGATTTACATGTCTACAACATTGCATAACATTCAAATCATTTCTTCTCCTCTACTGCCCATTGGTAAGCTATTCGAATATGTCCAAGAACCTTGCAACAGAGATATCAGAAAATATCGAAAAGGGTATTCGCAAAAAACGTCTAGGCTAGATACAATTCAGGACATTGCCAATCAAATTCTAGTTTAATCAGATCCGCTCATCATCAGACTCAGGGGAAGCGACAAAAAATGAAGTATTTGCCGCGGATGTCATATTTCTTCTGTCAGCTCCAAAGATATTTCCTTTACAGAACCCTCTGAGGATATTGACATTATTGGTTCCTCTGCCGAATTATCCCCAGATCCTGACGACAGCGATTAAAGAGATGCTGTAAACGTATTCAGCTGTTACCTGAACTACAGTATTTCACGAGTCAAATTGTTTCATTATAGAAATAGTTTTGTATTATAATTCGATCTCCATTAAACTACTTTCTGTATTATTTATACTTAGATAAAGGTTTGATAAAAATTGAATTATACATCCGTATAATTCAATCTATTTTTTCTTTATAACACATTTTTTTATTAGTGTTTAACGTCCGTTTTTACTACTGAGACATCAGAGACGATGGACACTGATGGTACATGAAATGAAATATATTGGGAAAGGACTTTTTTAAGGAAGGAAACGTTCCAGGTCTAAGTTTAGGGTACCTCCACGGCATTTGCCAGTTATGAGGACTGAGGAAAACCTGGACAAAACCTCAGTCAGGGGGGACGGCCCTGGCGGGATTCGAACCCCAGACCTCCCGCTTTAACGACCTCGGCCAACCATGGCGGTTATATAACATAGAGCAATTTGTATGAATTTCTAGATAAGATGTTTCGCATTGATTTGTATAATATTTGTATTAACTTTTATTGTCTTAATAAATTATTATTATTATTGTTGTTATGTATCATTTGAATTGTTATCATAGTAACATTATTATAAATATTTCCATTTAATTTTTAATTTACATAATTATTTATGTAGAAACAATTTTAGTGGCTGGCTATTATTGTTTATGACCAATACTTGGCGACCCATTTTGATGCATCAAGATGCATGGAAGCTGATCCACTATACTTTATTAATTTAAAATACATACGCATTTATGTAATGAAACTTTTTACGTCAGGAATAATAATAAATTTGCCTATTCCATTCAGTTACTGGAGCTATTTTGTGCATGCAGTTTTCCATTTTGTTATGTTACTTAAATTATACGTTTCCATTTTTGTAAGTTCAAAATAATTCACAGATGTTTAAAGGTTTCGAAAGAAGATATTACCACTACACGAAGATAATGCATACCCCAGCATTATTTGACGTGTGCTATAGTGCGATGTTCGTATCCTCTCAAATGTCGGCACTGTCAATAGGCAAAACACGTCCTACTGGCACAATGAAAAAGCTTCACTGGGTCCGACTAGTGGTTTGGGATACTCGTTCACATCAATAGGCTCTACTTCTTCCAATGTCTTTTGACTATTAATTTGTATGCTTCCTCCTGCGGAAGTTAATACCAGTAAGCATATAGGAAGAAGTTCCCTGAAATGGCGACGAACCGTTAACTCACCGTCACACTTCGCTCGTCTGTTCGGGCAGATGAATGGAGTTCAGCGGATTCATCTTATAGTCCGGAATTTCTCCGAAGCCACAAACACGCCGCTATCTCCAATGAAGGTTACGAACGGCATGTGACATCTTAAGTCCTGCGTTGTATACACATCGATGTGGAAGTAAGTTCCCACCAGGTGTGTGGGAGCAGCATAGGCGATCATACCTGTACCTGTGAGCCTTAAGCGTTATCATCGATCGCATTGTTTTAGTTCTTTTGGCATTTTAGAGTCCTGATCCAAGGTTTACTAATGTACTCCAGTTGTGACGTTACCGCCTTAAGCGTTATCATCGATCGCATTGTTTTAGTTCTTTTGGCATTTTAGAGTCCTGATCCAAGGTTTACTAATGTACTCCAGTTGTGACGTTACCGCCTTAAGCGTTATCATCGATCGCATTGTTTTAGTTCTTTTGGCATTTTAGAGTCCTGATCCAATGTTTACTAAATGTATTCCAGTTGTGACATTACCGCCTTAAGTGTTATCATCGATCGCATTGTTTTAGTTCTTTTGGCATTTTAGAGTCCTGATCCAAGGTTTACTAAATGTACTCTAGTTGTGACGTTACCGCCTTAAGCGTTATCATCGATCGCATTGTTTTAGATCTTTTGGCATTTTAGAGTCCTGATCCAATGTTTACTAAATGTACTCTAGTTGTGACGTTACCGCTACTATAGGAATATATTAAAAAATACCTTCATGTTTAAACTCTACACTGTATATTGTTTAAAAAGATCATGTCTCTTATATCTTTTTCTTATTCCAAATGAACAAAATACGAACTAATTTAAAGAACTGGAGATAATTTGCGCATTACGATAGGATATTACCGCAGCTACAAAAAGAGACGACTCAATGAAAAGTATATTGTGGGAACCGCGACTAGAAACAACGGTGGAAAGCTTAATAATAATAATAATAATAATAATAATAATAATAATAATAATAATAATAATAATAACAACTATTGCACACGTTAAAAATAAAGCATTCATTCCTGATGCCGATGTCAGTGAGCTCCTGATTTCGCCTGCCAAAACTCAAATACTTCCCACATGCCGGAGTGCTGTGGGAGCTGCCTAACAATTCTGAACGGCTAAGATCGGGCTTAGTAAGGAGGTTTTATGAAGGGGAGGATTTGCGTTTCCATGCGAACTGCCCGATGCCATAGATAACTTGGCGTAGATATTCACAGACGTCGCATTCGGCCCAGGGTATTTGTTTAATACAGAAAGTAATTTTTGTTCAACGAGTACAGTGTAATTGCAAACTCCAATTGGCTACGAATAATAATCTGTAGGTCTACTGTAATTTTAGCTACAGTAACCGAACATCTCATTGCAAGTACAGTTTTTAAAGTACATAAAATGGCTATATTTTACAATTTCTTTTCTTAGTAATTTTGCAATATTGTACACATTTCACCATTTCGGATTTTAATTTCTATGAACCACTGTCATGTATTGTGTATACGTGGGTGTGGTTTTGTGTGTGTGCGTGTGCGCGCGCGCGTACGTCACCTACATAATCTTACTCGCTTTGAGACATTTGAACATAATTTTGTGCAGATGTTTCCTGGTGTCAGATAAATAAAAATTTACCTTAAGTACGAAATAAAAAATATTCCCTAATTTCATCCCCTGTGACATGTGTACATTTAAAGTTGTGCTTCGATTGTTCAGTCAATCTGGACTAAAGTGCAGAGTATATCTTCAGAACATGTTCAAATTTCAGCTTTACTTTTCCCTGACTTCGCTGCTCAAGATAATATTGAAAGTCCTGGAAAACCCCATTTCCCATTTCAAAATTAATCCAAATCCAAAATTTATATTTTGGATTTATCCAGTTAGGTAGCTCCGACAAGACATTAGTGTTCTCTCTCTCTCTCTGTCTCTCTCTCGTGTTTTTTTTCCTATGTGCTTCTGTAAAATTAGGACAAACCAATGTTGACTCCTCGAAAATTACAAATGAACGTCCTGCCTCGAATGTTAAGCCAATATGAAACAAATTATGTTATGTTCTTTTGAACCTGAAAGCAATTCAACTTTACCTTCACTCCTGCTGTCCTTGATTTCATCTCCTCGAGGATACTTAGGTAAAGAAACGGTTGTAAAATCCCTTGTTATTGTTTTACTGGAAACGAAATGTAACGTTTATATGTGTTCATTTACGTATCATTTAGTTCCCTGATTATACAGGAGATTAAAAATGAAAAAAAAAAAAAAAAAAGAAAAAAGAAGAAAGTGTAAGTGAATATGTTGAAGACATTTTAAAAATGTATTTGTTTTACTAATTAGACTATGAAACTTAGATAAGAATTGCGGGTTCTATTAACATGCATTAATTTGCAAGAATTAATAAACCTGAGGAACCGAAGAAAACAGCCTAATTCATCGTTCCACTCTATTCATTTTCCCAAATCCGTGCATTGAACGAAGCGAAAACTCCTGGTGAATTAAGTATTTAAATCTTTTCTGTGGGTTTTCCTATGCCTGAGAATTATATATAGATTAGTTTAGTAATTTTATGAAATATGTTGGGATTCAATTAATAATTTTAGAAATAAATCATATAACTTTATACATTATTTAAATGCATACAAGTATAATGTTTCTATCAATGCTTTAAAATTACAGATCCTATAGCCTAGCGATTTATTAATGTTTAAATGATATTCCGCTCATAAGTTTGCCAAATCCATAAGGCGAGTGGTTAATAATGACGGGGTTACCGGTTTGACCTTCGTTTAAGTTTCATATGAACTGTAATCTGTTTCTGTTGCATTGTCTCAGTTTCTTGAGTTTGGCGCTATATTGTATGAGATTTTTAAACATTTTTACATGTAACCATGATTATGAACTGAGCCCTTGATATCATCTTTAATTCACTAAAATAAAAGAGAAATAACAGAAAGTTTCGAGGTACATTGTATAATTAAGATGTTCATATGTTTCAACAAAAGAAAAACATGCTACTATGCCGAATAATTATAATGTACAAAGCAAATAAAAATAACAGAAAATTACTTTGATTTTCATCGGCTTTGAAATTTAATTTAAATGTATTGTAGTAAAAATATGCAACGAAAACGTTTTTATGAAGGTTGTTACAGAGCGCTCTTACATAAGCATATACTTCTCTTACACATATTTTCAGATAAACTCCCACTGCTAATGGTCCGATTTCCCAGATTTTCAGAAACTATTTTTCTTGTTTAAGTTAAATGTTATATACGGAGTTTCGTTGCGAAAAATAAACATTAATGCATTTAGAGCGATTTTCAAATTTTGGGAAAATCCTCCTTCTCCTAATAAATCGATTTCACTGATTTTCTGAAATTATTTTTCGTATTTTATTTCAACAACATATACAGAGTTTTCTTTAAACAAAAAATTAATGCCGCTAGAGCAATATTACATTTTCGTGTTAACCCGCACTCCTTTTTCAGGTATATCCCTACTCCTAGTGGCTTGGTTACCATGAAAACAACGTTTATAACTTTATTTGAAAGAAATCTACCGAATTTTGTTGGGGGAAAAGTTGAAGCCGCAAGATCAATTATTCACTTTTTTAAAAATGTTTCGCTTTAGATTAATCCCCACCCCCATGGTACAGTTTTGCTGCTTAACAAACTCAAAGGTCGGTCCTGGTGGTGTAGTGGTTACTATGCTCGCCTCCTAAACCCAAGATCGAACCCGGCCAGGACCGATGGATTTTTTCGGGTGTAAAAATCCTAAGTATGGCTTCCTTCGGAAGGGAAGTAAAGCCGTGGGTCCCGTGTCGGCACGAAAAAAAACCTCAAGCCTGAAAGAGAGGCCTTTGAGCAAAATTTGTCGGCCTTTTCAAGCCCTGAGTTGAATGGGGCGCTAATGACCTGAGATGTTCAAGAGCATCCATAAATAAATCAATCAATGAAAACAAACTCAACGAATCATTTGTTAATTGTTGCTTATATGCCTAGTTTCATCGGAAAAAAAATTGTGATTGCTAGAGCGAAAACGGACGGACACACACATACATATATATTAGACTTTTTAATATACGTGCCTAGTAGATACGATCGATGCAGATTAGGATAGATCATTAAAAATCTTTCCATGGATACAACCGCATTAGCTTACGTTTCTTTGGAATTCGCTAAAAAAAATTAAATAAATATATGACAAGACTAACCGCAATAGCTTACTTCCTTTGAAATTCCCTGAAAGACAAAGCTTGTATTAAAATCCTTTGTATAATGAACGGAATCAAGTTGTTTAAGTCCTGTAAGCTTGCATTACTAGACAAAGGCAGACGAGGTAGATAACAGAAAAACATATTATACTCCTCTGAGTAATGAGACAGAAGAAAAACTAAAGCACATTCACAATGACATTATTTCCCACCTTCTCATTCTTAGGGAACAACAAAATGTAAGTAAAATTGCGGAACTTTTTGCATTTGCTATAGACAACTTTATATCCACAGCAAAACCGTGTAGCACATTTTGTCAGCTATGGATTTGGCACATTACTAGGCAGAGCTTGTTACCCGCTTGGGCAGATGATGTTTACCCTACCCGCTACCTTACTCTCGACCACTTGACGTCATGCATGACACTTCTGAAAGCATATTACTGCATTGGCGGTCTGTTAACAGGCCAGGAAACACGCTACTCGTGTTTTCGGAAACAGAATAATTATTTCAAGTTTGGATATTTGAGTGTTGATCATAATGATGCAATTATTATTGTTGTTATCACCGTCATCATTGATTTAATTGTTATTCCAAGATATGTACCTCCATTTCAATGGGATGAGGATAAGAGCACATTTCTTTCGTTATTACAGTTTACAATAATTTACATAACGGTAATTGAAGTTAAATTCAAATAAGGTTGGCCTAACAAAACAATGTAAACTTAAAATTATATAAATTTGCGAAAAAGCTCACGTTTTGTTCTTACAACTAAAATTCCCCAATAAATAAATTTTAGGTTGAATTCTATAAATATCCATAAAATACATAAAACAAGATGTTATTTCGAAGTCAAGTTTTCAATGTGCGTAATTCCTGTACACACAAACTCTCTCTAATTGCTCAATATTCGGAGGGAAACACTATATAATCGGACAGCGTATTTTAAATTATAATCGGTAAGCTGGCTTCTTTGTCAGACCAGAGCACAGAGCACATAAACATTCTGAGAATGCGGCCAACAAGCCTTGCTTCAGAGAAGTTCATATAAAATGATACATTTCTTTTTTTTAAATCTGTTCTACATCTGTTCTATCATTCTGCAACGGAATGAGCTACAACTGTACAACGCTAAAATGCTATCGAAAACGGCGTTATAAATATTTGAAATTCCGCATCCATATCCCCACATCTTAAAATCTAGAGCTGAATTCCTGGATAAGGTTCCTTAATACACCTGCATAGTTATCAATATTTTATCTCATATATTTTTCCAGAGTTCACAGATTTGAAAATGAGTTCCTTTTTACAGTTTAGTTGGCAAATGCCAACCAAATGCAAAATTTTCGGTTTAAATCATTCATTCTGTCATACAGTTGCCCTTTGGAGAGAAATATTCAGGTGAATGAAATGGCCAGTCAGGACAAAAGAGCGAAAATGTATTTATTTCCTCTATTTCTGTATTTCTTTACTCTACCCCTTTCTCATTTCTTAGGTTCTGCTTTTTGCCTTCTTTTTCTTGATTGCAGCTTCATCCAGAGTCCTCTATTTCAGATTGCACCTGTTGCATTCAGTGGCATATTCCTCTAGCTCTAAATCGCTCTCATGATCTGATAAGTTTGCAACGGTATTGTCATGTTTGAGTCAGTCCCTGGCACATCTGGGCCGCCGAACATTGCATCCCCACCCAGTTTGTGTAGAAGAGAATTAATCTCTTACCTAGGAATCATTCATCAATACAATTAAATCACTGATACTTTAATATATGCATTAAATAAATAAAATATACACTTCGTGAGAACAGCGTAAGCAATGTAAACATGTACAAGAAAGCAAAATGGGACGGCATTGTCGTTGAAGGAAAATGGCAGAGCCGTGCGGTTTTATGACTAGAAGACCGCTATAAACCCTTCACAAATATTTCTGCTCAAGGAGACGGGAAACATCCCTCCATAAAACTTGTAGTATAGATGAGAGAACATTAGCTAAGGGAAAGGCCAGAAGAAACCTTGGGAGCGATTCTTTCTTTGAGAGGAATTTCTGCGCAATTCTTACAAAGGTTACAGGGCACGTTTTCTAAAAGTATGTGAGGCCATAGACTCGAAGCGGGGAAACATCTCTCCGCGTAGTAACAAGACAGGGCGCAAAATTTCAGCTCCAACAGCGAGGCCGGTGTGTCAATAACAAGCATTTAGAGTGCGCGTAGGAAAAGTCCCGGTAAGAAGAAATCGCGAACAACGCAAGTGCTAATGGTGTGTGTGTGACGATTTTGTAAGGTTAGCAATCCGTTATTCAGCAGTTCTTTACTATTAATGAGCCCCCCCCCTGAAAAAAGTGTTGTTGACAGTCAACTCCAATCCTGATCTTCCAGATATAAAACGATCTTCCCCACACAGGCTGCTGCTAGAAATTGGTTTTGAGTTTGTAAGCAGAAAAACAAGAGTGTTATTGTGGAGGTTTTGTCCAGGGTGGCGAGCTTGTGTTCTTACCCAAAACAACCGGAGACTACCACATATTCAAATCGTGGTTCGAAAATGTTCTCCCTAAATTATACCCATATAGGATCATCGTGTACGGCAACCACGGTTAGAAAGACACCAATCCAGTCCAGGAGAATAGGAGACATCATAACATGGCTACTAAGTAAAAATATAGCTTTCGACGAGGTTTCGGTTAAGGCAGAATTGTTGACATTGGTCAAGTATCCTGCTAAAGAGTATGAAAAATATGTAAATGACGAACTTGCGGTCATACTGTACTCCGACTGCCGCCTTATCACTGCTACTTACGGCCGATGGAGATGATGTGCTGTCAAGGTTTAGGTCGCCAGAAATAACACGACCTTGAAACATCAGGATGGGTATAGAACCGATGAACAGCTCAGATTAGTAGAATGCTGATCACGTGAGTAGCAATTAATTTCCATGTCTTGTATATTGCATGTTATTTAGAGACAAGCCTTTAAAAATGTGGCTTTTAAGAGGTGAAAAACGCTCATTATACCAAACGTAACGAAAGTTGTCTGTCCACGTTCTATCATTGAGAACGCACATGGCCGCGGAGTGATACAAACCGTGATTTGTTTGCGTCTACTTCATTCTCATGGACGGACAGTACAAACTACTGCACAAGAGCAAACACTGGCGCTGGTTAGTCGGAACGTGACAGAGTTTTGAAGTAATCAGATGCATGTCATTGTTTTACTGACTGCACATTGTCTAGAGTGAAGCAGGAAGATGCATTTTTGTTATATGGAGCGAGAACTGATACATAAAACATAGTATAGCCGCTATGTTCAGCTGCTTGTAAGGAAAAACAGACAAGAGTTGTTATACATATTACAATACACCTGCTTAAATAGTATTAGCACATACTATTGTTACGAGGTATTGGCGTACCCCTGCTTATATAGTATCAGCAGATGCTTTTGTTACGAGGTATTATAGTACACCTGGTTATATAGTATTAGCAGATGCTTTTGTTACGAGGTATTATAGTACACCTGCTTATATAGTATTAGCAGATACTTTTGTTACAAGGTAGAGAGTACCCCTACTTATATAGTATTAGCAGATGCTATTATATGATGTTGTTAAGAGATATTAATAATAGATATTTCCCTATTGCGCATTAATGCTAGGCACATTTTCTTAGAACAGCTGTATAGTAAACTTTTGTACGCGTGAAAAACCTCATATTGTCACAAGGTCACTTGGTATTAGAACTAGGCTATCGATGTATAATTACCGAATTCGTATATTGTAAATATATGCTTTTTATTATGTTTATATATTTTTTTATAAAGGTCATATAGAGTTTTTAAAAAATAACGCATAATTGTTTTACAGGTAGAAAGGAAAAGTAAAAATGTGCGTTAAAACTTATTTCTTAAAAGAATTTATTTTATAAATGCAAAATCTTTCCGTAGTTATTTTTGCATAAGCTATGACCTCATCGAAGAAAATTTAAACTCGTAGAGTGTACATTTTTTTTTTTCTTTTTTCCCCACAGTTTCTGTTAGAGTGTTTTTGTTTTTATCATTCTGTACTTCATTTGTTTTAACAGAACTTAAGTTCGTTATCTACAAAATCTTATATTGTTTCGTTAAAATGCTTTCCAAAATCAAGGACTAACAAATTAATAAACAGGAGTATGTTACCATGACAAATGTATACACCTCTTTTAAAACAAATGAAGGTTGTGTATTAATTGATGTACAGCGTTATTAAAACTAAAGTGCTCTATCAGAAAATGAGCAAAAATCATAGATTTGATGATGTCATAGCTCATTCAACAATGGTTACGGAAAGCTTGGTATTTAAAAAATAAACCCATTTAAGAAATAAGATTTGATGTGTCTTCATGTTTTGTAAAGTTCTACTTACCTGTAAAACGTATTATGCTTTATTTTTGAAAAGCTCCTGTATGCACTGATTCTGATTTGTACTTTTCTACGAAAACCTGTTTTAGATGGACTACAGAAAGTTCTTCAGCTCTTATTCCAAAGTAACCGCTTGGAACAAGTATCGTATGCATTTACCCCTCGGTCAGTTTACCGCTTCTTAGCACCCCTACTTACCCGCTCACTGCAGCCCAGAAAAGGGGGAAGAAATGAATAATACAAAACTTATAAACAAAATTTATATTCAATTCAATAACACAACTCTTAGAGATCCTTCTCCCTTTTCTAATGTCCAGCAATTCAACAAAAATCCTCTTTTTACTTTTAAGAGGAGTATTTCATACTTTTATTGTCCTGAAGTTTATAATATATAACGCGAAGTATAACAGAATGAAGTCTGCCTATGATATGAAGTTGTAAAAAACCAAAATGAAGCACTGGAAATTATGATGCAGCTATTGTTCTTCGTATTACAGAAAAATCAGCATTATTGTTATTCCAAATATGTTTCATAATATTAATCGACAGTTTAAAAAGCCTGTAAAAGACTAACGATACACCTGTACAGTGCCACAAGACGTAACAGAGCGTATTTTTAAAATTAGAGGCTTAAATAATTTATATTATTATTCTTTGCATACCGAAGTTTTACACAGGGTTAAAATGACTAATGCTATGACACTAAGAATCAGGATGTTTTAAATCGATTAATTGGACATGAAATTGTTAAAAAAACACTAAGTGGAGCTTTGCTGTTAACAATAGGAAAAATGCAATAGAGGTCAGTTACGAGTGAAGGGTGTGAAGAAAAGTGAAAAGAGTGAAAAATTGTGAAGAAAAAAAGCGACAACAATACATCTCAACAGTAAGAAAAGACAATAGATAATGGATATAATGGATATCTCTCAGGATATATAGTTTAGGGTAAAATAGAAACATTTCTGACATTGCAATTGTTTTGGTAGCCCTGCAAAATATTTTACCCCAAACAATTACTGGATTTCTTTATATTCATAGGTGCATCCTAAAACTTGGAATTCTTAGAAAACTAAGAAATATTTATGTAATTCTTATGAAAGATGCACATATAAACGTCCTTAAGGGATGCAAATTCTTACTCATAACTTTAATGCAAAACTTTTTCTTTAGATGCGTTTGGTTAGAAATACTATGGCAGAACCGGTACTTTTATTAGGATGAAATCCATGAACAGAATTGAGCTGAGAAGAGAAGATACGAAACAGGTTCTTTTCGAAAAATACACTTAAAATTTACATATCATAAGTAAATGTGATAACCTATATACGTATATATGCTGAGCAATAAAATTCATTATATTACATTCATATTCATTTACTTTGTTTTATTAATTTTTCGAAGTTATGGAAATAAAACAGAACTACTTTTTAATATACAAAGTATACATTTTATATTTCCACCCACGCTCGCGAAATTAGAGGGGAAGCACCAGTACAAAGCGCAGCTACATGCGTCCCGCCCGTGTAAATATGCTTAGCTTTTTGAAAGAAAATGTTTAAACTGTAACCTTTTGTTGAGAGGCAGGAGTTGTAACATCTAAACACGTTTTGATTTACTCTTTGCAGCTCAGGTCCCGAAATGTTTCTTTTTATACGGTTTTGTAGCTGTAGTTTTAATCATACTTTTCCTCTGTTAAAACACGATAATCTTCGTCTTCATTTCTTGTCCAAATTTGATTCCGCTGTTTTGAAAGCATTAATTACTTTTTGAACGGAAAAGTTTTTGAAACTTTCAACCGCACTGAGCAGATGACCTACACTTTAGCTACAAAATATAAAATATTTACTGTATATTACTTTTTGAATTATGATTCAAGCAATAGACACAAGAGCGGAATGAAAGTCTGCATTGCACACAATAGACTACCATCAGCCTTTGAATTGCAGCACGTTCGGTTAGTTTCTGGCTACACACATCTTGTACCCGAGTGTGGAGAAATAAAAGTTTAATTTTACTACGTTATATTATTGTTTTCTATGCGCTATAAGTGTTTATGAATATTTTCCTAAGTATTTATTAAGTAAAATAATTGCAAGTAGTTTATTTTTAATCAATCTCTTTTGTAACATAAGCATAGATGCACCTTAACAAAGCACCCCGCCTCCATCCAAAATGGCGGATTCAATTCCAGCCAGGATCGATGGATTCTTTCGGGCGTAAAAATCCTAAGTATGGCTTCCTTCGAAAGGGAAGTAAAACTGTGGGTTCCATGTCATACATTTACGGCACGAAAAAGAACCTCAAGCGTGAAAGAAGAGGCCTCTGAGGTAAATTTGTCGGCCGTTTCACGGCGTGAATTGATGACCTGAGATGTTAAAGCGCGTCCATAAATAAACCAAATTAAATAAAATTCAAGCCGCGGCCCCTATACATGGCCGCTTCGTCCGCTGATTTCTTTGGAATGGTGGAATCTTGCCTTATCATCTTGCTCCACAGGTATCACACCTAACTCTGCGACCTCAAATATTTCCGAAATGAAACTTTATGTGAAAATTTTAGTGCGCAGGAATGTACCCAGGTCAGGAATTCACACATGTGAGGGTATACGCAATCCAGAAAATGAAAAGGAAAAAAAGGAAAAAGGAAATAAAACCCAATTGATTTCAACTCAAATTTTCATTTTGAAAATGAAACATGTGTTTTTTTATCGAACTGAAAACTAGAGGTGCAATTAGTGATAGCAAGATTTGTCTATAGCTCAAAAAAAGTTAATATTCAATACATCCAATACAGAAAAAGCACTCACAAACAATCAGTTAACATTTTACCTGATGTTATTTCAGCAGATATTCAAAGTGACAACAGTGAAGGAAAAGCGAGCGTTGCAAAGATTCTACTGTTTCTACAGATATTGCCGCACACGCCGCAGTAATATTGCTTTCATATTCTCTAGTGTATTTGGGAGTTCCTGATACACCCTGTCTTTCACTGCGCCCTAAAGAGAGTCGTCTAATTATGTCAAGTCGAAGGACTAAGCTGGCTGGCTATCTTACAGGAACATTCCGTCCTATCACCGATTTGGAAACCTTGCATCCACAACTTTTTTGGGAACATGTGCGAAGTGTGCGGAGCACCATCATGCCGGAATCTCATTGAGAGGCGTGTGTCCAATCCACATCCTCCATGAGAAGGGTTAGAGTGTCTTGCAGAAATTATTGGGCAATTTTTTTTAGGGGGCACGGTCTTACCCCGAGTTTACCTATTTTAACCAGTTATTATTTCAAATATTATAAATAAGGGCATGAATATCAAATATAAGGTCGAAACTGATTCCAATTATTTGTTTCTTATTTAATAAGAATAATTGATATGACAATACTTTTTGAATTAAAATCAAATGTTATGATTAGGTTAAACAAAACATTGGTTTTGTATATCAAAAATAATAAAATTTTAAAACCTCAAAGGAAATAGTAAACCAATCTTATCTTTAATTTCCAAAACTTAATATTTTATCTAAACTATCCTTTGATATCACAACTTTAATAAAAATTAGAATACTTCGCGTATCGCTGTCCGTTTAATACTCCCTGATAAAAATTGGGAGCTACAATGCGTTGTCAAGATACCGCATACAAAACTTATACTATACAGTCATTGATAGGCAACGTCGCGAAGCCAGAGGAGATTTTGTAGCATGTGCCTGAACTTCACTTATGATTTGTGAATGAAGCTTCATCCGTAAACGAAATATTACGTAGAATGCATTATTATCTCGCAACCGCTGAAGTGCAAAACGACAGAATGCAATGCAGGCTTCAAAGTCATTCCCGTACAGTTCTTGGTGCAGGCACATGGTGCGGATGAAACATGCCTTTGCAAAATTATCCACACACTACTGCGGCTTATTCCAGAACTGCTTCAATCTGTCGTACCTGCGGATTGTGAGCTACAGCAGCCAGAACAGTGATTTCGCTTCCGTTGTTACTTGCTGTGTTAGTACGTTGACGCTTTTTGGGAGCCCGGCTTTCTCAGCAGATGTTGGCAATGGTATATCATACGACGTGAAGGACACCATCGATCTGAGTAGCGTTCAGCGTATAATGTCTAGTTTGTTTTTTTTTTCTTTGGTTTATTTAGGGAAGCTCTTTAACATCTCAGGTCTTCAGCGTCCCATTCAATTCACGGCGTGAAACGGCCGATAAATTTTGCTCAGAAGCCTCTTTTTCAGAATTCAGGTTCTTTTACGTGCCGTAAATGTACAACACGGAACCCACGGCCTTCCCTTCCGAAGGAAGCCATTCTCAGGATTTTTACGCCCGAAAAAAGCCGTCGATTCTGGCCGCATTTCAACCCGCGATCATGGATTTAAGAGACAAGTATGGATATCACTACACCACCAGAATAGACTAAGTTTTACTTAATTACTGATGACCGGCATATCTACAAGACGGAATAAGAGAACAAAATGGTAACAGCACAACAGAGTTCCAAATATCAATACGGAAAGAACGTATTAGATGCTAATAGAATGCGTTACAGTACGTTCTATTTCCGTATTTGACACTGACAGCAGCACAGCCGATCAGATCAGGAGACACCGGTACACGAGAAGGTGGAGTGTGCTAGACTCATAATGGTTTGTTTACTGTACGATTGTAGTACAGAGACATTGCAAGCAACATGTGCACTGTGTACAGTAATAGATCCTGTGCATAACATCAAAAATAATGCCTCCTAGCCATCCTTAAAAGTTGGGCTATTTCAGAAGATATGCGGTTTAGAAACGTGAAACCGATTCTGTTACCAATAATTGGAGGTCTAATTTTCATTTCGCTAGAAAAAACATATATGCTGCATTTAAACAAATATAGCATTGAGTGTGACAGAGCAACTTTAAGAGCGATTTCTTGATGATACGCTGAAATATTAATTTCTCTTCCATTCTATTTCCCGATTCTCCTACTTACTGAGTTACTGCAGTAAAGGTTTCGTAACTAAAGCACAAAATGTGTCCACACTTTCATTGCCACCATGTCAGTACCCTTTTATCTTTATTACTGAAATTAAAATAGGCATGGCTTCATAAGATGAATTATTTATGTCTTTACCATTTTGTTGCAAAAAGAGTCGTTTGGCTATAATTTGATATCACATAATTGGATTCCAGCGCGTCTACTGGAGATAGGTTAGTAATTACGCAATGCTGGCGTATGTTTCGAGAGGAAGGTCAGGGCATGCTGGCACAGCAATACCTGCCTCGCCACCTGCACAAGTGCCGGTCTGTCAGTGCTTCGGATGTGCTGAATGCGTACGCGATTCGAAACGGAGCATTCAGAGTTAGGATAATCTTTTCAAATCATCAGTATCTGGATATGTTGCGTCTGTGAATGCTACGCGCGTGAAATCCAACGTTTGTATTGGGATAAGTTTCCTAACATTAGAATTCCAAACCCAAGATAATTTACTGCAGCAGCTTAATGAGTACGAGAATCGGAAACTGTGATTCCCTACCCTAAAAACCGAGGAGCATGAGACTGCAGACAGAGGAAGCAATTTTGCAGCTGAGGAGGATCCAGACGCAAATACCCCAGAGGTGGTTAAATTGGAAAGTTCATAAAACATTTATTTATTTTTTGTTTTTTGTTTGTTTGTGTTTGTTTGTTTTTTTGGGGGGGTTGGTTTGGTTTGTTTGCGGACGTTCTTTAACAGCTCAGATCATCAGCGTTCCATTCAATTCAGACCTTGAAACATCCGAAAGATTATGCTCAGAGGTTTCTTCTTTCAGGCTTGAAGTTCTTTTACATGTAAATCTACGACACGGGACCCAAGGCTTTACTTCCCTTCCAAGGAAGCGATACATGGAATTTTTACGGTGAAAAAAATTAATCGATCCTGGCTGGTTACCACTTCGGCCTTACACCTCGGAGTAAGTTGTACGCCTGGAGAATCATTCAGCCAGTGGCTGAAAGAAAAGTGTTGGCGCAATTCTAATTTTTTGTCATAGGTGCTAGTGACTTATGAAGCGTTTTCACACATGATGGTGTTTTGAACTTTCACAACACTGATACGTGGGGTTTTGAAAAGCCCCCATACAGTGGGAAAAGATCCTTTCCAGCACCTGTCGTTACTGAATAATTAGGGATACACTGATAGGCCCTTTTCCATTGCCCATTACAAGATTGACTAGAGCAAATTGTAAGCAGTTTGTTAAAAAATATACAGTTTATTAGCTTTAAAGGAGGATGTTCCTCCTGAAACAAGGCACAACATGTAGTTTATGCATGACGGAGCGCCCCCTCACATTAGTACAATGGTTTGACGACATTTAAGTCGCACGTTTTCTGGTCGGTGGAGAGGCTTATTTGTACCAGTATCTTGGCCTGTAGATATCTGGATCTCAATTCTTTGGATTTTAATTCTGGGGCATTTGAAAAGCAATACAATCGCTGGTTCTCGTGCACGCGTGTTTGAAGAAGCCCTGGGATTGGGCAGAATACAGAAGTTCTCGAGGGTAGGTCAAAAATGCCTAAAAAAATGTACTGAATGCGCAGATTCCAACGGTGCACATTTTGAGCATCTACTCTAAATAAACATATGATTGCATTCATGTTGCCCTGAAGTTATTGACCATCAATTAATTTCTTGAATAGTAAAGATGATGAATTTGTATTAAATATCCACGATACAACTGAATAAGTTATTTCCACAATTCAAATTTGAATATTTCTATACCGTTGATCTTTTTTTTTTTTTTTTTTTTTCGTGTAGCATTTTTCCACATAACCCGCTCCCCCGTACGTATTAGCTCAGGTCGCGGAAACGCTGGTCGAAAAGGGTGAAAGTCACCCTCCCCTTCTTATCTGCAGTAGCTGATAACAAACACACACAGACAAGTGGTGAAACCAGTTTTCCAGCGCTGTTCCCTAGCCTACTTTAGGCGTACTAGTAAACAGTATTAGGTGTGAACGCATGCATGGTAGTGGAAGCCACATAAGCCAAACAAACCATTCGCTTCGTTGGTCCTACTCTTTTGCAATACAGTGCAGATAATGTAATTGATAATGTTCAATAAGGTCCGATAAAACTAATCACACAATTCACAAGATATAGCTAAGTATCCTTCTTCCAAGTGCACAGATTATCTTTGTAACTGAACAGAAGTGAGGAAAGGCGTGCTACTTAACTCTATATCAATATCAAAGAAAGTGGCAGTAATGAGGGATACTGAGGTACTGAATTTGGATAGCATTGAGTCTGAGTCTGTTGAGGAATTGCTGAAGGGCTCTGTACTTTGGGTCTACAGAAAGAAAAAAAATCAACGTATTTTACCCAGATTAGTGGACTGAGAGCTTCAAACTTTATGAAATCCTCCTCCAGACGCGCTATGAAGAGATTAGCTTATGGCGGTGCTATTCTAGCAACGCCTTTAGTTTGCAAATAAACTTTGTTGCCAAAGTTGTCTACATATAAAACGCATTAATCTACAACAGCACCCACATTTCGAGAGCCGTCATACTTTACACTGCAAGAGGACAATTCTCTTTCTATCCGAGGCCACCTCCTTTGCTAACATTATCCATCTGTAAATGTTTACATATGCAACTTGGCACAAAGGCTACAAGATTAGAAATCTCCTCCCTGTCCCCCTTAATTAAACACCCGTATCATCTCAGCAAACTAAAACCTGCATTGCAGATATAGAATTAGACTCATAACTTCCTATATTCCAAGCAGGGACAGCGTCACCCATATCTTAAAAGAATGTCACAGCATTTTATTACCACTACATTCCGTAGGAGATTTGTTGAAGCTCGTACCCGACTTCACCCTCAGAACTTCCCCAACATTTGGAATGTATTTCGTCATAATTTTCTCTCATGCCAAACATTTCATCCGTTCAGTAGTTCATGCCCTTGCCAACGTTCCAAGTGTTGGGGCCGTTTTATGGAAATTATGAGCTGGTAGGAGTCCGCTCGCGGGAAGGGTGTCGCGGATTAATTGTGTTTCTTTGAGTTCTGGGTTGGATGCCCCTTGTGTCGGGATCAGGAACCTTTACCTCAGGGAACTTCTGGAATTTTGTGACTCGTGTGAGTCAGAGGGAAGGGAAGGAAATCTATAAAGTTACACGGAAACACTGGAGTTCTTATCTAACGTCATTTATTTACACTTAACATAATACTGGATTGTTCGCGTAAGCTTGGAAATGTGTCGAACTGACTGACTATTGTTCTTCTCCTACCGACTTCGTTCACTTTGATTTTGATTGTCTATTCTTTTGCCCGCTTATTTAAATTGACTCTTACAGTTCCGTTCTCCGACTATCCAACCTTTAGCTCTTAGCCTCGAATCCCGGACCGCTAACCTTTTCACTGCTGTTGAAGTCCTGCTGCTCTCTCTCTCTCTCTCTCTCTCCAAGTCCCTCTGCTGTTCTCTCCCTTACATTATATATCAGATGTAAAGTTTATTGTTTATTAGGAACCTCCCATCGTGAAAATTAAATCCGCGAAATTTATGGAGCTCAGTTCGATTCTATTTGCGTTATTGGTCCTTCTTTAATATCTATAATTATGCAGGCTCGCTCCGATTCGTTCAATTTTGTAAGATTTCTGTTGGTTGTGTGGGACCAATTTCTGGAAATACCTCTCACGTTATAATATTTCTAAGAACGGACATTCCTGTCATAAATGTTGGGAAAATTTTATAATCCGACATATCCTTTCACTTTTCTGTCCTTTCAAATTTGCTCACAATGAAACCTCGGCCATAAATAAGGAACATCTATTTGTTTTGCAAAGTCATGTCGAAATCAGTCGACCTTTGAATGTTATTGTCATGAGGGGATATAAACTTGAGCTGTCATCTGAGATTGACATTTGTTCCTTCTTCGAAAGAAATCCACCCGTAAAGTCATTAGTGCCTTTACCCTTAGTTATTGAAAGAATATGTTTCTCTGCTTTTGTCTGCGTCTCGGTAAATGGTTTTCTTTAAACCCTCTGAAAAGAGAATTACCTCTTTTCGGGACATAACCCTTTTCCCCAAGGTCAAAACTTTTACCATTTCCAAGCTTAACGACCCGAACCGTTTTCCATTCACATAAATACACAATGGACCTTTATTACTGTTTAGCACAGGTGCTGTCTAATGACTACAAACTACATACATGTATCAGATCATATTTATGTTAATTATTACTAGCCTTAATAATAACAATGTTAGTTTAATCAAAGATGGCATTTAATTCCGGCTACAACATGCCCCCATATTAAGGCTTATATGTCGGAGGACATATAAATTTTAATATGTTGTTCCCGTGAGAATTTAAACCTTATTAGTTATCATATATATTCTTGATCTTTTTAGGCTCTATGCTAGTCATATAGACACATCCAAATGTCATTGTGGTTTCCTAATACAAATTCTGGCCTTCTGAGCCTTCTAAATTATATTCTTACATAATTGACTTTGTTGTTGTAATTTAGTCTCTCATAGAAACGCGATTCTTCATCAATATTTTCCCTAATATTTGCATCATTGTCCTTTATATTTGCTAAATTATGTTTGCCTATACACACACTGTTGATTCATTCAAGTTATTACACTTTCTGTATTTATACATGTATATATGCACTTTTATTCAGGTTTTATTACTTTGCACTTCAGTTATTTTTCTGATTTCACGACACTTCCTATCTATTTTAACACTTCATATTTACCACAATAATTATTATTTAGCACTTCACTTTATATTTGTCACTATCTTCCATTATACTGCATTGAATTTTCTAGGAAAACCTATATACCATAATATACATATATCTTATTCTTACAGACTAACATGCAGGTGCTCAGTTCCGGGTTAACCAATTATTACTCTGATCTAAATGAACCTTATGGCATAACAAGCTTAAAAGAAGAAACATTAATTTCAAATTGTCTAAACAAAATTTGTAATTCTTTACTAGCCTCTTTATTATCGCCTTCTCTGCGCTGTATTCACCCTGTATGCCTCTCTAACTTTTGCTCCCAAAACTTCTATTGTTTCGCACTGACTGCCTAATTTCAAGCTGTTAAGATTTCCTTCCTCCTTTCTCCGAGTTGCTACGCTGGCTCCGTTCATATTGTCCTTGCAATCATTACAAAAAATCATCGGATGGCTACACAGGTTTTTATAATCAACTGTGAATGATTGGTTCTCTTCATCTATTTTAATCACAGCATTTGCGATACCAATATCTATTCTTTCCACAAAAAAATATCTCATCTACCACTTCTTGCTCATCATGTGACATTATAATTTCGTTTTGATCTCTCTCTTCGTGAAATTTCGCTGAGATTAGCTCTTCTGATTTTCGTATCGCTAGAATCCTTTGTTCAAAATTAAGAATGGCCTTCCAACTGTATAATGTATCGCATCCTATGATGACTTCTGTAGTTAATCTTGGAACAACAAGAAACATCACCTCGAAAACACGACCTAGTAACTGGATGTTTAACATAGCTTAATAATTTACCCTCTCCTTACGTTTGCCTACTGCAACAGAGCAATAAACACCACAAATTGGCAGACACATCATCTTTACTTTGTTCATGATAAGTTTTTCGTAGAAAGTAGAGCTGCACACTGTGTTAGTGGCTCCCGAGTCAAGTAAAGCAAGTGTATGAACATTTCCGATCTGTATATTAATTTTAGGTGTTTCTACATGTTCCTCCTTTGAATTTTGACTTGTTGAAGTTTCGTTTTCCTTTGTTAATAAATTAGTGTGACCCGTTCTCTGTCCCACCAGCATGTCTTCCGGTAAGTTAGAAGTTCGTTCCAATCCTACATGGGTCTCTGTGGACTGACTGGTAAGTTTCCCTGGTCTCGTTCGACGGTTTGGTTACCCATACTTCTTCCATTTTCGTTCTGATCGTTTGGTGACCTCGACCTCACGTATTCATTAGTATCCACAGTTCTCGATCTCCGGTCTTCTGGGTTCCTCCATTGAGTTTGGTTATTCCTTCCGTACCATGGAGTTTGTTGATGCCAGGTCCTGATATTTCTACTCCATCTTCTTGGTGGTTCGTCTTGATTTCTATAGCTTTGATATGGCAGTGTTCTGCTCGAGTATTCCATCGGCATCCGTCCTCCAGGAATTGTCTGAAGTGCGTTGATTTGAGGTCGTCGGAAATTTTGATTCTCTCCATTATTTCTTAATCTGTTGGACCTTGCCCCGTTCCCGTGAGAAGAATATCTAGCTGGACGGAAGTCATTTCTGTAATTGTCATATCGATTTTCTTCCCTTCTACTTCCGCGGTAGTCATTCCTTTGGAGGTCAAAAGCAGTTAAAAGATCAATCATTTCTGAACACGTTGTGGGCTTGGCCACAATCAGGTGATTTCTGATGTGTTCAGGAAAATGTCCAGATACCAATGTCATTAACTCTCTATCAGTTAGTGGTGGATCTAAAAGCCTGCTCTTTTTACCTATGGCCAAGAAATAGTCTACCATACTTAAGCCGGTTCTGGGGTCATATTTCCCATTTGATATGTCTAAACGAATGGCGTTCTGGTGTGTCGAACTCCAATATCGTGATAAGAATAGAAATTTGAAATCTTTAAAGGAAGTGCAATCTGATAACGTAAGCCTGTACCAATTTGCAGCCTGACCCTTTAAACTTCTTCTAACGAAAATAATTTTCATCTCTTCCGGTACTCCTTTTAAACGAAAATAATCTTCTAAATCTGAGACAAAAATCCTTGCATTATCGTTTCGTTCCTCGTAGAACTCCGGGGGTGTTATTTCATTTATTAGTTGGCTAGGCCACGAATTACAACTTATGTTGGGCATGCATGAATTATTCCCGGATCTAATACACATATTTTTGTCAGAAATACAAGAACTTCTTGGTGAACCAGTAACCTGAGCACTCACATTTACATTTATAGGTAATCCAGCCGAGGCGTTGGACTGAGATTCGTTTACCTCTGTCACAAATGTGTCGCCTGGCTGAGATTCTGATGTTCCACTACTAACATTACTACCATCAGTATTCTCTACACTACCATTATGTCTATTCCCTATCAATTCAGACATTTTTTTCGATAATTGGCTTTGATTTTGGTCTAATGATTGGACAATTAATTTTACTGATCTGAGCTCTTGGTTCATTCGCTCCTCCAACCCTGAATATTTACTGCTAACAGCTGTTCTCAGCTCTTGCCCTACTTTTTCAATTTCAATTATTTTATCATCTATTTTATTCATGTTTTCTCTGACTTCCTTAAAGTCTTTATTTCTCTCTCCTACTTCTTTCTCCCAATTCTCATTATTTTCTTGCAACCGTTTCGAAAAATTTGTCTGAATTTTAAGAGTTTCTTGAAACTTATTTTCTATGTTACTGCACAAAGATTTTTCTACCTTCTCAAGCCTACTCTGAAAACTTATTTGCGAATCATTTATTTTGTTTCCAAATTCTTCCTGAGCTTTTTCTATTTGTTCTAATCTATTTTCTAGAGCGCTACTGACCCTAATACTAAATTCTATCTGAGAATTTTCTATTTGAGCAAACCTAGTATCCAAAATCTTGTTAATTCTTTCTATCTGTGATTCCTCCATCTTCTCTAACCTAGAATTTAATTTACTCTGAAATTCCTTGTGTGCATTTTGCGAATCTATTTTTAACTCTCCCTGTGAATTCTCTATTTTCTCTAGTCTAGAATCTAGCCTACTTTGGAATTCCTTCTGTGCAATCTGTGATTCTCCTTGTGAATTTTCTATTTGTAGTTTCATTTGACTGATCATTTCTAATATTTTGTCATCCCTATTACTCTTATCTGATTGATTACAGTCTTCTAATTCTTTATTTTGGTTTTTATTTGTCTTACTATTTTCCCCCATTTGCCTACTATCTACTCCTACCGTTGTTACTTCGTTCGTTATTCTGCCCTGATCTGCCATGTTAATCTTCCTACTTCTCAACAACATATAATTTTATATTCCTTCCTAATTATGCTACACAGTTTCTACAAAAAAGTTCAATTTTTGTCTGTACCTTCTCTCTTCTGTGTTTGCTGCTGTTGCGGTTCTTGTTCCTTGTTGTCCGATGGTCCTCTTCTTGGTGTTCGGCAGCGGTTGTAAGCTTTACGCTCACAGCAGGATCCTCTCCGGTGTCGTCCGCGTCTGCAGTTTGCTGTGCTGACTCAGTAAGTTACACTTACTGCTGGTACCGCTCTGGCGTCGTCCGCGTCTGCAGTCTGCTGTGCTGACTCAGTAAGTTACACTTACTGCTGGTACCGCTCTGGCGTCGTCCGCTGCTGTCCAGTGTCGTCCGCTTCTTCCGTGATTATTTCCTTGCCCTATTTCCAGTCTTAGAAGCCCCACGTTGGGCGCCATTTTTGGGGCCGTTTTATGGAAATTATGAGCTGGTAGGAGTCCGCTCGCGGGAAGGGTGTCGCGGATTAATTGTGTTTCTTTGAGTTCTGGGTTGGATGCCCCTTGTGTCGGGATCAGGAACCTTTACCTCAGGGAACTTCTGGAATTTTGTGACTCGTGTGAGTCAGAGGGAAGGGAAGGAAATCTATAAAGTTACACGGAAACACTGGAGTTCTTATCTAACGTCATTTATTTACACTTAACATAATACTGGATTGTTCGCGTAAGCTTGGAAATGTGTCGAACTGACTGACTATTGTTCTTCTCCTACCGACTTCGTTCACTTTGATTTTGATTGTCTATTCTTTTGCCCGCTTATTTAAATTGACTCTTACAGTTCCGTTCTCCGACTATCCAACCTTTAGCTCTTAGCCTCGAATCCCGGACCGCTAACCTTTTCACTGCTGTTGAAGTCCTGCTGCTCTCTCTCTCTCTCTCTCTCTCTCCAAGTCCCTCT